>CM076850.1:161206283-161554973 GCA_039519185.1 Astragalus membranaceus
ACAATGTGGGCCATTCGGCGTTACCCACGACATAACAACAACGTGGGCCATTCGGCGATACCCACAACAACAACAACAACATAACTTGGGCCATTCGGCGGTACCCAAGAGAACAACAAAACGACAACATAACTTGGGCCATTCGGCGGTACCCAAGACAACAACATAAACATCAACATCATTAATACCAACATAATCGTCAACACATCACTAACATCCATCAACATCGACATAATTATCATGAACAATAACTTAATCACGACAATGGGCGCTAATGCGCCAACAACCAACAACAGCAAACAACAAATCAGCAATCAACTGAACTTGCCACTCAGGCACATCAACGACGATAACAAAAACATCGTCATCATAACGACCACACAACACGACAACAACCAAAAATAGGCACAACTCATAAAAATAGGAGCAGTGCATAAATTAGGGACGGTAGCAGTAAGCTTCAGAATACAGTAACAATTATTTTTGGAAACAGCGGTAGTAGTTTTTAGAAAAACAGTAACAATAATTTTTCGGAAACCAGCAACATGAGATGTACATATTATTATTCATCAATCACACGAATTCAACAAGGCATCATGGTATGATTGTCAACTTAAGAAAGAATCATGGCCAGCACGTAGCAGTTACTAATCACAAAAGAAAGTGGCTTTTTAGAGTTAATGATAACCATCCATATAGTTCGGTGTAGGGAAATAATTTATCTCTCGTGGAAACAGCAGTTAAAGCATTAAACAGCTAGAAGGGCCAATCCATGGAAACATCAATTCACAGCTAAAGGCAAATATACGGAAGGTTCAATCACATACATGCGCAACATACTTGTTTAGGATTCCTTCGACACGGGAAATAAAACATGTTATTGATTTTCCTTACCAGACTGAACATCAGCTTAAACATTTTGGGGTAAGACATCCTTAAGAACATACGGTAACAAAAGCTAACTCAAGAAGGGCACAAACAGTGCAAATGCACATTTTAAATCCTAAGGTTCTTCACGATCACGTATGAGAACAAACGACAACAGGGTTAGTATTCATTTGTTGAAAAAAATCTAATACTCATATTAATACCAACCCATAAAAATTGTTTTGTTAAAGGTTCACAAGCAACTTCAAAAATCACTTCGTTTTTAAATTATAAATTCACCACGTATAAATATCAAGTTCAAACGTTTTTGCTAATCTTCACAAACTCGGGTGCAGAAAATTCTGTAACTATGCGTCTACTTTAGTGAATTAATTGAAATAAGCAAACGGTGTCGGATTTCGACAAATAAATACTTGTTGGAAATCCCTCTGAGTGTAGTTTCTACTATGGTTTTCGTCTTTTAAAATAAGCAGCCAATTGGTACAGTTTTTCAAAATACTACACGGAGGTACCAACTTGGACAGAACTTCTTACTCAACTTCTCAACCAAATTATCTTTCTCATCTCTCTTAATGAAACTTTATGAAACCAGTGTCTAATTCGTAGAGAATTAAGTCTACTTTTCAAAGAAACAAGAATCATTCAAAACGGAGTTCATTTCATGATACAAAACCTACAAAAACCGAACATTACTCACAGTTTGATTCCTAAAACTTGACCTAACTTGAAGCAATCATAACTTGAGCCACACAGCTCCAAATTGAACGAAACCAGTGGCAAAACGACCGGCGTTAAATCTATTTTCTAAAACAATCAACCACATAATTTTTTGATCAACTAAACGGTGCCAGTTTTTGAAAAACGAAGCAGTGTCCAGAAATGCACAAAACCGTAACAAGTAAAATTCATCATGTTTAGTCACGAAACAATAATCTCAAACAACGCTCAAATTCAACAATTCATGTCATCAAACAACACTCGGGCATTCAATCAACCTATCGACATTTGGTCAAACACCTGGTCTTATTCGACTCAACACAACAACAACGCTTTGGTCACATTGACCCAACAACAACAAGTGAATCAGAAAAACCATTTTACCTATACAGTTATCCTTAACAGCAACACACACTGCAAGAGAGTTTTAAGTAAGGCTTGGTGTCAATCAATTAAAATAGTTCAGCAATCAATACGCATGATGCGATCACGAAGCAGCGGGCAGTTCATTTAACGACGGCAACATGGAGGTCAACAATAAGGACCAAAACAAAGAGACAGGGCTCACACACAGAATCACGGTAAAACACACAATACCAGCACACAACGCTAGTAGGGACATCTCCCCCACTAGTACTCTTACCATTAGCAATTTTTGTTTTACCTTCACCTGCAGAAGCGTTAGTACAACACAAACAACTGTTAGATTCAAAAGACGACAGTTGGTCGTACACCGACACAACGACTCGACGACTTGGCCGGACGACCAACTGCTCTGATACCACTAATGTAACACCCGTTTTCTACCCCTTTAATTTGTACGTCATTATCAGAGTGCTTTCGTTTTCAAAAAAAATAATTTAATTAGTAGAAAAGAATGTCACATCTTCATTGTTAAAACTCAGCGACTACGCCATTAACATTCGTGCAAAAACGCATTCGTCACAAAAGTCGAACTTCAACATTAAATCTCATCACAGCGGAAATAATAGCTCACCAAAAATCACTCAAACACGTCTCACACATCAAAAAAATTATTAAAACAGTTAATTAAATAAGTCATTAACTTCAACCCCGCCCCCTAGGTGTTACAATATCAGAGAGCGACTCAAAACATCTCAACAGCTATAAGGGAAGGCGGCATGTCCTTCAATCGGAGTCACCTGCAGCGTTGCCACAATAGAGCAACATTCCAAGCAGAAGGGGTGAGAATTTTCAACAAAATATAATTAAGCATACAGCAGAGTAATATGAGCAAACCATCACACAACATCGTCACTAATATCAACTTCATCGTCGTTACACACAACACCAAACAAATTCACAATTCACGTCACCCGTCATAAAAAAAATGAATGCGTATGAAGATGCAACCCACACCTGGGCATATGCATGATGGTACCATAATCGTCATAATAAGCCACTATGGGCACACCGTCACTGTTTTCTCGTCATAATTAAGCCACTATGGGCACACCCGTCACTAAGAGGCCGAAGCCTATTCGTCATAAGATGCACATGCTATGAGACACTATGGACACATGTGCAATCACCAAAATTTACTCACCCGGAGACTCATCATCACCATCATAAGACACTCACAGAGTGTATTCATCATAGCCATCATATTATTATCACCACTCTTCATAACAATCACATAAAAAAAATAATGTAACAACATCTTTAAAATTAGGAAATAAACATTTCACTTTACATTTTAAAATTATGGAATAGACATTTTCACTTTCATACTTAGGAAGCGCCACAATTAAAATTGAGAATAAACAGTGGCATTTTATGCGCAAAACAGTAGCAGTCTTTCATCAAATCGGAACTGAAACAGTAGCCATAATTTTTGCAAAAATAGGAAAAATCTTTCATCAAATCGGAACTGAAACAGTAGCCATAATTTTCGCAAAAACAGCAATATTTTATTGGTAAAACAGCAACATGACAGCAGCAATTTTTTTGATAAAAACAGCACATTTTATTGACAGCAAACAGCATAATTAAAATACAGCAACAGCACACATAATTGACAGCAACATATCTATTTGGAAAAACAGCAACTATAAAATCTGCAAACAGCACATGTCTAATTGAAAAAAAAACAGCAACTACAAAATCTGCATAACAGCAACAAATATATTTGAAAAACAGCAACTACAAAATCTGCATAACAGCACAAATATATTTGAAAAAACAGCAACTACAAACTGCATAACAGCACAAATATATTTGAAAAACAGCAACTACAAAATCTGCATAACAGCACAAATATATTTGAAAAACAGCAACTACAAAATCTGCGTAACAGCACAAATATATTTGAAAAAACAGCAACTACAAAATCTGCATAACAGCACAAATATATTTGAAAAAACAGCAACTACAAAATCTGCATAACAGCAACAAATATAAAAGAAAACAGCAACAGCAATTTCTGCATAACAGCAACATATATATATATAAAAACAGCAACAACAATTTCTGCATAACAGCAACATATATATAAAAACAACAACTATTCATCTCCTCGCATCATAGGGTAATTCGCACATCAACATAACAATTCGATTCATTACTTCTATCGATATATATATATAAGTTGCGAAATTCACTACTCCCACAAACCCACAAACCCTCCATACTACTCAATTATATTAAATTGGAAACGCTCACCCTACCTTATAACATAGAAGAATTCGAAATCCCCTTAGCTTAGAACCCTTGGAAACCTAGCTTTTCCTTTTCTCCTTTGAAGTCACGAAATCCTTCTTCTCCTCTCTTCTTTCCCTCCTCATGGTTAGCGCTTCTTCTCCCTGTTTTCTTCTCCAAGCCATACGCTCTCCTTCTCTCATCTCTCACTCACGACTCTCTCTTCTTTTCTTTTTCTAAAAAGCGTGAATGAATAATACCCTAGGTTAAACCCTCACTTAAGTGCCTAGTGAGTGGGTCATGGGCTCTCTTCCATCACTTAAGCCCTAAATACTAATGTCACCACCCCCAATGATAATAAGGCACCTTATTATATAAAAATTCTAATTTAATTATTATTCTCACCACATCACCCTATTTAATTAATTAATTAAATAAACGACTATTTTGGGGTTGTTACACTTATGATAATGTCAGGTGGGATTTTCTTCATACTTGTTTGGTGGATTTTGGGTTTCCTGAAATTACAGTTAAGCTGATTATGCACTGTGTGTCTTCCTCGACTCTTTCCCTTATTTGGAATGGCACTAGGCTCCCTCCTTTCTCCCCTACGAGGGGGCTCAGGCAGGGCGATCCTCTTTCTCCTTATTTGTTTGTTATGTGCATGGAAAAACTATCCCATGTAATTACTTCTGCTGTAGAGATGGTCGCTGGAAGCCCATGCAGCTCTCCCAAAATGGCCCCCCTCTATCCCATCTTTTCTTTGCAGATGATGTCCTCCTCTTCTCCAAGGCAACTGCTGCTCAAGCTAAGCTTGTGGCTAGTATTTTTGGGAGGTTCTCCCATTCTTCCGGCCTGTGTGTTAATGTGGCTAAATCTAGAGCCCTTTTCTCCCATGGTGTGCCTCGACGCAAAAGAGCTAAAATTACGGTAACTACGGGGATTCGTGAGACCTCATCCTTTGATAAATATTTGGGTTTTCAATGCTCCAAGGTAGAGTCAAGAAAGCAGACTTCGAATTTATTGTTGAGAATATCCAGCATAGGCCGACTTCGTGGAAGACTAAGCTCCTGAACAAAGTCGGCCGCCTAAGTCTTGCAAAATCTGTCCTCAATTCTATTCCGGTGTACTATATGCAGATATCTTGGTTGCCCCAGTCTATTTGCGACACTATTGATAGAATGACTCGAAATTTCATATGGCGTGGCACTAAGGACACAGGTGTGAATCTTGTTGGTTGGAATACGATAACGAGGCCGAAAGTTGATGGCGGGCTTGGTGTTAGAATTGCCCGGCACGCGAACACCGCCATGTTGGGGAAACTTCTTTGGGATATCCACTCAAAGAAGGACAAGCTCTGGGTCAGGCTGCTAATTGATAAATACTTGAAGGGAGCCCCTATTATGATGGCGCAGCGTAAGACAGGCTCCCACACTTGGAACTCCATCATGAAGTCTCGTGATATTCTCTGTGAAGGGTACGAATTCCGGTTGGGAAATGGCGCTTCCTCCTTTTGGAACGACTCGTGGACTATTTTTGGACCACTAGGGAAGTGTGTCCCCTATGTTGATATTCATGACAGTCAACTCCGCATTAATGATGATATCCAAGATGGTAAGTGGCATCTGGAGACTCTCTACACCCAGCTTCCGGTGCACATTATAAACCATATACAAGCTGTCCTGCTCTGTTTGAATCCCTCTGTTCCTGATGCTTCTATTTAGAGTAGCAATTTGGCTGGTAACTACTCTGCGAAAGCTGGCTACTATTGGTTGTTGGATCAGCTCTCCTATCCGCAGGCTGCAACTACTCGTAGCTCTTGGAGGTGGATTTGGGCGCTTCCTTGCCCAGAGAAAATAAAATTTTTTATTTGGACGGCTTGTCATAACTCGATCCTACGATGTCTCTGCTCCATCATCGTGGTATGAAAGATTCTCCGCTTTGCTCTCGCTGTGGGGAGGGGATTGAGACGGGAATTCATTGCTTAAGAGACTGTACTGTGTCCAAAAGTATGTGGTTAATGTTGGGTTTTGGGAATGCTCAATTTTTCCTTGAGGCAGAGGTTTCGGCGTGGTTCCAGACTTGCCTTGAGGCGCACAAGCCTCATTTATTTCTTGCTGCGGTGTGGTGGATTTGGAGGGGTCGTTGCTCGGCTGTGATGGCTCAAGAGACTATTCACACTTACCAGCTCAGGTTGAATATTAATAACCTTGCTTTCTTCTTGCTGACTGCTTTATTACTGCTGCCTCCAACACCGCTACGTCAACAAGAGTGGTTTCTTGGCACCCGACTAGAGACAATGATATTATTCTTAATGTAGATGGCAGCAGCATTGGTAATCCTGGCCCCGCTGGATTCGGCGGGCTATTCCGGGAAATGATGGTAAATGGCTCCATGGGTTTGCGGGCAGTATTGGGCATGCAGACAATATGTTGGCTGAACTTATGGCTTTATATCATGGGTTGGTGGTTGCTTGGAAGAAAGGCTACCGGAAGTTGACTTGCTATTCTGACTCTCTGAATGTTATTCAGTTGGTGACTACTCAGATTAATATTTGGCATGTCTATGCTCCTCTTATTCAGAATATATCATTGATCTCCTCCAGATGAATTGGATTGTGACTCTGCGCCACACCCTCCGGGAGGGTAATGCTTGTGCGGACTGTTTGGCAAAAATGGGTGCTATTGGTGAGTGCGACTGGGTTGAGTTTGTTTTGTCCCCTTCGGAGCTCCAGGTCCACCTCCTAGCTGACGCTAGTGGTGTAGTTTTCCCTCGGTTGTAGTTTTTTCCTCTTCTTCTTTTGCTTTGCCTCCATGTATCAAAAAAAAGATATTCTTAATTTTTCAGTTTGATATTTAATTTACTTTATTTACTTGAATGTTTTAATATTCTGATAGTAGTGCTTGTATTACTAAAAGCAATGCATGCATCCATCTCATCTCACCCATTAATTAGATCGTAGAGAGTTTTTTCTTTTGAATTGGACAGTACGTGGTTTTATTATTGCATTGCATTGCATGAATCTCACCCGTACGTTAACTATGCATAGGGAGTTTTTTACTCGAGAGTGGACAATGGTTTTATCACAAGCATATACATTATGTTTTTCAGTTTTATTAGCTAATATATAGTTGTATTACAACATATATAGTGGTTTTATTATTTTGAATACAACAATTATTAATAAATTAAAATGTTACGTTATTGAGATGAGATTATGAGAATCACAAAAGGGTTTTACAAAAGTAATTTATACTACTATAAATTAAAATCTTACGTTATTGGGATGAGAATTCCAAAAGGTTTTACAAAAGTAATTTATACTACTATAAGGCTAATGTATCTTGAACAATTTTTTCACAATCGTTACCTCTCATGTACTCCACATTTTCTCTCACATTTTATTTATTGCGCGTGTTTTCTTAATTTTTCAGTTTCATAACTACAACTTTATAAGCTCTATTGATCACTAACTCAAACTATCCACACCCATTCTTATTTTTTTGGTAAATTAAACCATGTCTTCTCCAAACAACCGTGTCAATGTCAAAAGGTAAGAATTTCTTTCTCTAGTACTATAAATTACTTTGGTTAGAAAAGTGATCATTTTGTACGATGATAGTACTACTATTTGGTTCATCTCCAGGAGGAACAAAATTTTCAAAAAAATATATAAGTAGTGAATGTTATATTAATTATTTCTCAATATTATTTTTTAATTTCGTGATATATATATATATATATGCAAAAAGTAACACTTTAAAATTTATTTAATACTTACATTTTCAAAATCATAGATTAGATCGATCACCTGGTTTCACTTGAGTCAACTGCTCTACAACTTCTCCAAATAGTACAAATATGGTCGACTCTGCAGAGTCTTTTCCTTCAAGCTCCAAACAAAAATTAGAGACACAATAGTAAATATATGATAACTTGTGGGTGCATAACATTTTTTAAACTATTCACGGCAAAAAGAGAGAAAAAAATTGTTCACTATTTTGAATCATTATAATATCGTTTGCATTTAGTGTTCCTGTTTAACTTTTTAAAAATAATATGAATATTTGGTTATTCGGTAGTCTACTTTTGTGACCAGAATGTTCCCAATTGAAATTTTTTTTTAGATAAGCAAATGATTCATTGAAAAAAACAGAGCACAATGCGTGCCCAGCCATTACAATGATAGGGGGAGGGCCTCCTCAAAACCTCCTTTGTCCAAATCCATTAGGGAAAAAAGACTCAGGTAGGAAAAAGAGTACCCGCACCTAATGCACAACAATGAGACTAAAAAGTCCTAACTCATTGCTTCTCCCCCGACTAAGGTTACAAAGGAACGAAAGTTATGCATGAATGTTATTACAACATTGCCAAATAGCCCATTGGGCAATGATACCAATCCGACCAAGTCACCCTGCAGTTCCTTCCCCTCCTTGCCTTGAACCAGCTACAACAGTCAAAGTTAAGTCCAATTACAAAGTAGATATTACACCCAACGGACTATTGTACCACTCCGCCCACCCTGCTTGACAGTTCTTCCCTTTCCTAGCTTTGAACCAACACCATGCCGTGTCTTTAATGCCCAAAAGTAGTGAAGGAATTGACAACACCTCGCCCTTAAATACCACTCTATTTCTCGCCATCCAAATATTCCATATGACCGCCAGCCAAATGAGATGCTTGACTCGTTTTTGCCTCTTGCCTTTGATCATCTTTCCGAACTCCATAAAATGCGTCGTTACATCGTCTTCATCACAATAAGGCTCCCCCAACCAAGAAAAGACCAGCTGCCAAATATTTTTAATAATGTGACAATTCAAAAATAAATGAGATACCGTTTCATCTTCCAGGAAGCAAAAAACGCAGCCCTTTTCGTGTTGCGAATGAATTACTCCTCTTCTAAACAAAGCCTCCCGAGTCGCAATCCTATTGTGTAAAACACGCCACGCAAAAATAGTGATCTTTGACGGAGCATCGTTCCTCCATAGTTTCTTGCAAGCGTTGATCAAGCTATCCGAAAATTGCTCACTATCACCTGCAAAAACACCAATCAACCAATCATAACTACGTTTTACCGTGAAACCCTTTGCCGGATCCAATGTCCAGCTCCAAGTGTCACTGATGGCACATTTTGGCGTGACTGACAGCAGCATTTCCAGCAGGTAATCGAGCTGCTGCTGCTGCGGTTTGCTGCAAAACCGAAGTCATGTTCACAGTCCACTTCCAACTGTTATCCGTCCATAACCCATGTCTTCCACCACTGCGTTTTGCTCGCAACAACTGTCAAATAACCGAGGGAAAAGTGCAGCAATCGGATCCCTTCCTAGCCAAGAATCTGTCCAAAACTTTACTAAATTCCCTCTTCCCAATTTTAATTTAATTAAGCCATCAGACCAACCTTCCTCCAGAGAACTACCCTCCCCCAATATGCAAAGATCTCTCCACCAAATAGATAATTTCCCCCATCCTCTTGTATATATCCGATGCTCTTGGCCACCTACCATTTATCCCATATCTTGCCACTAATAACTTGCTCCATAATTGACTTCCTTCCTCCACCAATAGCCTCCATCTCCATTTTGTTAACAAAGCTATGTTAAAGGCTTCTAGATTTTTAATACCAAGACCCCCTTTATCCTTCGGAGTACATAGAGTATTCCATCTCACCCAAGCCATCTTTTTCGATTCCTCATCCCCTCCCACAAAAACCTTCTTTGCAATTTGTGATTTCATCGATAATCTTTGTAACCCTAATTTTGTCCGATCAAAAATGAGAGATTTTATTTTTAATAAAAATAATAATCAGTTTTATTTTCATGTCATGTATTATTTTATTTTAGTTGCCACAAGTTTTTAACCAAAAAAAAATATATTAATTAGAAGTGAAGAAACAAAAAATAAGCAAAGGAGGAAATGGAGGGGGTCTGCCAAAAAAAAAGAATGGAGGTGCAATCAGGATTGGGCCATCAGAAGCCCATTCCTCCACCAAACCCAACCCTAATTCGCCTAACCCTAACCCATATCCAACCCATAACCCAACCCAACTCCTCACCAAGCCCTAATTCCCTCCTCTACTAGCCAAATTCGGCCACCCACTCAAAAAACCCTAAAAATTTTAACTTCCCCCCTTTACCCTAAAAATTGTCCACATTCAATCCCCCCCTTAACCCTAAAATTCGGCCACATTCACTCCCCCTTCTAAAAATTCGACCCCACTCCCTCTTTTCCCTCCTTGGAAATTGCATTTTTTCCTTTCCCACACTCCACCTTTCCTCTTTTCTCTCAACTCCCACTTCCCCACATTCCTCTTCCCCATACACGTTTCCTTTCTTTCTCTCTCCCCTCAACGGCTCCCATCCCTCCCTCTCCTCAATCTCACGCTTCCTCTCATCATTTCTCCTACTCACACACCCTTCCTTCTCTCCCACTCACACACACTTCTCTTTCTCTTTCACTCATCCTCCCCATTTCCCCACTCTCCCATCTCCACGCACACACCCTCCCACCAAACCCTTAAACTCCATCATTTTTTTTCCCTCACATCACACCTCACACACTCACGGATCCCCCTCTCTCTCACACAAAAAAAAAGCCATCATTCTCTCCTCTGCTGTGTCCATACCCCTCACACAAACCATCATAACCCCTCCTCTCACAAACCTTCACCAACCATCACGAAATCTCTACATCTCTCCATCATATCAAGTTTTTTTTTCTCAAGTCAAAAAAGGAGAAACACTGTACAAGGCATGGTGAGGCAGTCAGAAAAACGAAGAAGAAAAAAGCCTTTTTTTTTGTATAAATAGGGGGGCCATGACCACGGTTTTTTGGGAAGAGGAGAAGATTTTCGAAAAAAAAAGAGTTTTTCAAAGAAGAAGTTCTTAGAGGAAAAAAAGAAAAATTTTTGGAGCAAAAAAAAGAGAGTTTAGATCTTTAGTAAAGAAACAGTGAGATTTGTTCACTGTTTTTCTATTCTTCCTTCTCCTTCCAAATTTTTTTTAGTTTAAATTCCGTTGTATTAAAGAGATCCTAGGAAGAATTCGTGTTCCCAACATTTCCAGATTTTTTCTTAAGGTACTGTAATGTGATTTTCGGAATCAATATATTGTTGCTGTTTTTTTTTATTTTATTTGTTGCTGTAGCGTTTTTTTTATATACATAGTTGTTGCTGTTTTTTATTCGTTTTTAGTTGCTGTAATATTTTTTTTCATATATATTATTGTGGTTGTTGCCTTTTTATTTATTTTAGTTGTTGTAACATTTTTACAGATATTATTATTGTAGCTTTTCTTTATTAATTTGTTGCTGTTTTTCTATTAAATCGTTTTTTTTTGTATATATTTGTTTGTTTTTTTCTTCATTTATTTGTTGCTGTTTTTTTCTATTAATTTGTTGCTGTTTTTCTATTAAATCGTTTTTTTTGTATATATTTGTTGCTGTTTTTCTTTATTTAATTGTTGCTGTTTTTTTTTGTAAATTGTTGCTGTAATTTTTTTTTATACATATCATTGCTGTTTTTTTATTTAAATTGTTGCCTTTTTTTAAATGTTGCTGTAATTTTCGAATTAAAATAAAGTCCTTTAAAATAAAATAAAAAATGTTTTTTTCTTCCAAAATAAATGGTTACTAATACCACTACCTTCGTAAAAAAAAAGAGAGGAATAATAACAATATTTATTTTCCCAAAAAAAAAACAGCAAAGGCACCTTTTAAAACAATAAACATGACAATTATTTTCAAATTAGAAGGGGCATTTCTTTATAAATGAGCAAATCTTTTCCAAATCCAATGCTTATTAGTCTAGGTATTTAAAAAAGGAGCGCTTCAGAATTATATGTTTTAGGGTAAGTTAATGAAATGGTAAAAAAGAAAAGTCAAACAATCGTTTTTTAGCGTCAAACCGCTATTCGCACCCCCCACATTTTAGTAATACAGCACTCCCCGCTTTCAGCCCAATTTTCGCGCAAGGGTCCAAAAACCCAAATACTCAGTTTTGGGCTGCTACTAAGCCCACCACCCATTTCCATTTAATACAACACCCCTGTTAATTGCACCCACCTTTTTAATTATAACTCACTCCGCTTTTATTTAACACCATAATGTTTCCAAACCGTTTTTTTTTTTCTTTCAAACAATCAAACTCGCGTAAAAAAAATAGGTTGTTACTAATGGTCACTCTGAGCTTAGCTTGTTTGACCGATAGGGCTAACCTTCTTTTTTCAAAGCGGATTAGTAGCGGTGATCACTCTGAATTTATTCGTTTGATCATCGCAAACACCCGCCTAAACTTCAAGAAATTTTCAGTTAATAGAATACAAACGTAATCTCAACTCCCTTTTTAAAAAAAATCACGCTTCCCAGTAAGCATTTTTCAAACAAAACGCTCGATCGCAAACCGGGTATTTATAGCGTTCACTCTGGGCCCAGCTCGTTTGAACGCTGTAAAACTTTCTTTTTCGAATAAGCATTGTGTTGGAATCTGGTTTATCTGTTTGTCACCATGAGCGGCCTCTAGTTTTCGCAAACTTTTCAATAAAAAATACAACACACAAATATTTTCTACCAGAAACTACGTAGCTTTGATTTCTCCATCGCACCGGAGATACGTAGGAGCAGGGGCCCACTCCTGTCGAGCGCAAAAAAACTAAATTTTTTTAAGTCTTCCTTTCGATTTTCGCAAACAATCAAAATGGGTAAGCAAAATATCTTCTTTTTAAAACTAACTTTTTCTCATTATTTTAAAAGGTAACCTTTTTAGGATGTTGCGGGGTGCTAGTACCTTCCCCGCACTTAAATCGACTCCGAACCCAAACCTGGTCCGCAAAACCCCCTTATCCATATAAAAGGTTTTTCTGTTTTCCTAATATAAATATTGGTGGCGACTCCGTTGTTCAAACAGACGAAGAATCCCTCTTCGGATTTTTCGGTCGCTACAGCTGGCGACTCCACTGGGGACTATTTAAGAGGGTCAAGCCTAATTTAGTTAAATGTGTAGATATTTGTTAGTTTAGTACTTTATTTACCCTTAGCCCTTCTATTCGCATGTCTATTTTATTTATCTATTTATTTGCTTTATTGAACCTTAGGGTAGAAAACCTTTGCACTATTATCTGTATTTCTTTTGCAGCACGGGTAGTTTAGGTTGCTTATATCACACACATCAATTACACTTGTTTATTGCACACACTCTTGAGCGGGGCCCTATACCCGGGTCTAAAAAAAACCTAGGACGAGTGGAGGCGATTAGTGTCAGTCATTCTGGATTTTATCTGTCTGACTCTCATGAAAGCCTCAGCCAGAGTACGCTCTTTCGTGGTATCCCACACCAGGTAGCTCGCTATCGTTGTGGGTCATATCACGAAAGGAGATTTCAGCTCTGGAGACCCTTGTGAGGAAGTGATTAGAGCCACCTGAGAGATTGATCACACAAGTAGCCCTAGACCGTGACCTATATATAAGACCTAACCTGTTTAGGACACAAGGGCAATTCACCTACCCGTTGCATCATCACAAAAACTTTTTATCTTTCAAAAAAAAAATCAAATAATGAAAACCATTTACTCTTTTGCCCTTTACGTATATTTTATGTGACATGGTTAATGTTTCTCAAAATTTGAATCACCAAAATTTTTTCTGTAACGTCATTCTTTAATTCATCATACATCATCGTTATTTCACAAAAAATACAAAAAAAATCCTCACATGCATGCTATTCATCTCATTTAGGTTTGCCGGGAATTATAAGAGGCTCGAAAGTTGTCATAAGCAAGGCGATATGGGATCAAACTGTGAAGCAATCCAAACTCTGAACTACCCTATAGTAAAGCAGCCTAATCTGACAAGTCTAAGGGAATGTGCTGGTCGGTTGCCGCCCATCGAGCGCAGGTCTTTTGATAGAGTGTATGGGAAGATTATTATGTTACTACATTTGGACGTGCAAACGGATGCCATTGCCGCTTTGAGCCAGTTCTACGACTCTTCATTAAGATGCTTCACCTTCAAAAATTTCCAGATGGCACCTACCCTGGAGGAATATACACAGATCTTCGGCTTTCCTCAACAAGACAATGGACCCTACCAGTATCAGGGACAATACTACACAGATGAGAAACTCGCCTCAATATTACAAACCAGCAAAGAGAACTTGAAGCTCCAGGAAGAAAAATCGAAATGGCATTGCAGGATTCCCACAAGAGTATCTGGAAAGCCAAATGAAATCCTTCGCCGACGCTAGAAATTGGGGTCCTTTTAAGCAGGTGTTAGCTTTGACCATCTTTGGCATTGTCCTATTTCCACGCCTTGAAAGATATGTGGACACAACAGCTATTGGTGTCTTCTTATCCTTCAAGGATGGAGAAAACCCACTCAATCCGATTCCAGCCATGCTTGCAGACACTTACTGTACTTTCACTCATTATAGTCAGCTAAGGGGAAAAAGGATATCTTGCTGCCTGCACGCCTTGTATGTTTGGCTTCTCACCCATGCTTTCGTCAACAAAGTCAGAGTAGAAGGCCCAATTGAAGACGCCAGAGGGTGTGATGTGAAGACAATGAACACTAGTGAATGGTTGCAAGTGCTAGGGGGCCTTCATGAATACAAGGTTCGTTGGCACCCATCATGGTGGAAAGATAGGCCCGCAGTAGTTTTTCAATGTGGAAACTTTCAAAACGTCCCGCTCATGGGGACAAGAGGATGCATAAATTACAATCCTTCTCTAACTCTAAGACAGCTGGGGTACCCCATGCGAAATCCGCCCACCGAAGACATGTTAATCCCTTTTTACCTCCATGAGGGGAGCCCAAAAGAGGTTGACATGCTCCGGAAGATTTCTCAAGCGTGGGATATGGTCGTCCGCAAGGGACAAGAGCTTACTAAGAGGAGCGGCGATAAGGAAACCACCTTTCGTCAATGGCTCCAAAAGAGGATCCAAGACACCCTGATTGCCTTACCAAAGTGCACTATGGGTTGAGGAAGAAATACCTGAAACCTACCCTTCCCACTGTCGAAGATTTAGATAAGCTTAAAATGGCATTGTCAAAGGCCGAGGAAGAAAAGAAGGGCTTGCAGGCAGAGTTAGAGAAAGTGCTCCTAAAAAACCAGAAGTTGGAGGAGGAGAACGCAAGTAAGTCAGTGGCCATTGAAGACAGCCGCAAGCAGCTCAAGATTGGACAAAAGGACAAACTAGACGTTCAAAAGTACCTAAGAGGGGCGAAAGAGGAAATAAAACGTCGCAACCTGAAAATGAACCAAGCCATCGATGATGCATACAAGTGGAAAAAGTTATGGGAAGAATCAATGATTGCTGAAAAGACCGCACAGAGCCTGCTAATGGTATCAAAAAGAGAGTCCCGGATGATGGCAGCCGGGTTTAAAGAGCAAGTGAAAAGTATCAAGCAGGATAAAGATACCGTTGAAGAGATACTCCGAGAATACCAACAAGCCTTGAGAAAGGGAGCATGAAAAATCTGATGAGCTGAACGACCATATCAGATATCAAGAGGAGGTTTACCACCAGTTGAAGACAGAAAGCATCTATTGGGAGAACCGCTTTGTGGAGTTGGTCAGCAGGATAGAAAACCATGAAGCCTTCATAGAGTTGAAGAATGAAAGCTTTATACTGGGAAAGACAGATTCTCAAAGTTGGCATGGCTGGCCAATCGAGCTATCACGGGAATCCCCAAACGTCTAAAGGAGGCTAACGCGGCAATGCACTCGTTTAACACCCCGGTCCAAGTTTCCGAATTCATGGAGTTTTGCGAGGTTCTGATTGCCGAACTCCGGGAGAAGGCTGGCAGCACTACTAGTAGAAAAAGAGGGAGGAGTGGAAAAATGAAAGCCATATGTATTTGAGTTAAATTTAAAGAACATTGTACTTTTCTTTTCGAAGTTTTATTTCCAAAATGTTGTACTTTCCTCCATCAATGAAGTTTGTTTGTCCTCACATGCTGATCCTTTATCTTGAAAATATTGTGGAACTTTAATTTGTGTACTTATGACAAATCAGGATGCGCTTGCAATTCCCGACCTAAAACAATAAGACTCATGCACACATGCATCATTCGCATCTTCATCCATTCATATACTCATACATATACTCATACCATGTGTCCCACCAACAGAGAGTAAAAGACAAGCTGGTGCGTCAACATCGCTATTGGACTCGTTCTCAGGCCAGAAACATGGAAGAAAACCAGGACAATCCGCCTCAAGATAACCAGGATCAAGGCAATCCACCTCAGAACCTAGACAATCAAGAGCTTAGGGCAGAAATAGATGGGATAAAAGAACAGATGGCTGAAATCTTAAAGGTTTTACAAGCTTTGAAGGGCAAAGACACAAGTGAAGATGTCTCCGCTGGGAACACGGAAAATCAAGTTACCAACCCTCCTCCTCCCAATGGACTCGGGATCCCGCATACAGTGCACCCCTACTGGGACTAATGACCAGGGTTACATATGGCCTCCTTACGGACTTCCACAAGGTTACACACCTCTGACAGTCGATGCTAATCCAGACGACGGTCCCTCAGGAGTCGCGGGCCAACAACAGCTTACACCAACGGGTCACGATGGTAATCCGGGGGCACCACAAGTTCAAAACCCGTACCCCCGTCGTCATACCACAAAGACTCCCACTTGGCTGCCCTCCACCGCCGATAGTTGACGCTCAAGCTCAGGGTTCCAACCTCAGGAATCCCACTCATTCACATACCCCAAATGTGAACCCAGCCATAGTTCCGATGATTCATCCTTACTATGGTATGAGTGGGCTCCCTCACAATTACTCTATGGAGAACCCTCAAGCCAAAGACAAACTACAAATGCTTGAGGAAAGGTTGAGAGCATTCGAGGGATCCAATGTTGGTGCGAGAGATGCTTATGACTTGTGCCTCGTCCCTAACGTGGTCATCCCTCCAAAATTTAAGGTGCCAGACTTCGACAAGTACAGAGGGTCGACTTGCCCTGTAAGCCACTTAACCATGTACTGCAGGAGGATGGCGGCGTTTGCTCACGACGACAAATTGCTCATCCACTACTTCCAAGATATTCTGTCTGGGGCAGCTTCGAGCTGGTACATGCAATTAGAACGTGCCCATATCAGATGCTGGAAAGACCTAGCCGATGCATTTTTGAGGCAATACAAATATAACATTGACATGGCTCCCGATAGGACGCAATTGCAGAGCATGACGAAGAGAGACAACGAGTCCTTCAAAGAATATGCCCAACGCTGGAGAGGGTTGGCTGCACAGGTAGTACCACCTTTGTTAGAAAAGGAGATGGTATCCATGTTCATGGATACCCTTCAATCACCTTTCTACGACAGGTTGATTGGGAGTGTGTCTTCGAACTTTTCAGATATGATCGTCATCGGAGAAAGATTAGAGAATGGATGGAGAAACGGGAAGATTGCATATAGCTCCGCTGGAACCAGCAATCAGAAAAGGCCCTTCCCAGGTTTCCCTAAAAAGAAGGACGGAGAGGCCAATGCCATCTCTGGATCAGGAAAGCCTCCCTACAACAACCCCCGACAGACTTTCCAAATACCTACTCAAACACCACAAGCCCCACATCACCAAGTCAACCCGCCAATTTCGACCCAATACCCATGTCATACACAGACCTATTCAATCACCTCATCAGTCACAACTTGATCACTCCCCGTCCAATGAGACCCCTTCAACATCCTTTCCCTAGGAGCTATGACCCAGAGGCTAGCTGTGGATTCCACGCTGGGGCAGTTGGCCATTCAACAGAAAATTGCAAGGCATTGAAATATGTAGTACAAGACTTAATTGAATCTAAATGGTTAAGCTTCGCAGAAGATGGTCCGAATGTTGCCACTAACCCTCTGCCGGGGCACGAGAAACCCTCCGTCAATGCCATTGAGGATGTTGAGGGGCAATTATTGGTCAGAAAGGCGGAGGACATTGTCACACCCCTGGACCTCATCCATGCTAATTTGTGTCACTTCGGAATCATTATGAAGGGATGTACCGGAAAGGGCTCGTGTGCTGATCCCCTTTGTGTCGGGGCCTGTGAAGCATTCAAGCCAGCCCTGCAAGACTTATTAGACCGACACATGATACAAATAGGTCTTCAAAAGAAAGAGGAAGGCGTGTCGACTCTCCAGTCAAGCATTGACCAGAGCAAGAGTATCCGGAAACCACTAGAAATCCATTACAAAAAGGACACAAAGCTAACCACCGCTGTGCCTAAGCCAATCACTATTCAAGTGCCAGTCCATTTTCCCTTTAAAAGCACCAATGCAGTCCCGTGGAATTACAATGTGAAATTTCAGACTACTCCTGATGTCATTAACATCTCAGGGACCGGTGGGATGACTCGAAGTGGGCGTTTCTATACCCCCTGGAGGGCCTAGTGAGGACCGAACAAAAGAAGGGGAGGAAAGAGCCCGTAAGGGCAAAAGCATAGAGCAGGAACCTGTCGATAAGAATGCAGGAAAGAAGACGTTATCCGAGCAAGAAGCCAGTGAATTTCTGAAGCTTATGAGACAAAGCGAGTATAAGGTGGTTGATCAACTGAACCAAACTCCCGCAAAGATATCTCTGTTGTCATTATTGCTCAGTTCCGATGTCCATCGTGCAGCATTGACAAAAGTATTGAATGAGGCCCATGTCGCTCATGACATCTCGGTCGGCCAATTTGATGGGATCGTCGGAAACCTTGTTGCAAGTAATTATCTCACATTTACTGATGATGAGATTCCAACTGAAGGAAGGGGGCACAACAAGGCCCTACACATATCTGTGAAGTGTGGAGATTACTCTCTTGCTCGGGTACTTATTGACAATGGTTCATCTTTGAATGTATTACCCAGATCAACCATGGAGAAATTAGATGTGGATTGTTCATACATGAGACCAAGCTCCATATTAGTCAGGGCCTTTGACGGATCGAAAAGGGAAGTCATCGGAGAAATGGAATTACCTGTGCAAGTAGGTCCAGAGCACTTCGTAGTGACATTCCAGATAATATGGATATTGCCCCATCTTACAGTTGTCTCTTGGGGAGGCCATGGATCCACTCTCCAGGGGCAGTTCCCTCTTCTTTACCCCAGAAGCTCAAGTTCATAGTCAACAATAAGCTGGTGGTTATTTTCGGTGAGGAAGAAATGCTGATAAATAGGTCCGCTCCCACTCGTTACATTGAGGCTGCTGAAGAGTCTTTTGAAACTGCCTTCCAAGCATTGGAAATCGCCAATACATCTGCTATGTTAAAACCCAAGCTATCCAAGACTGCCGTGATGGTTGCTAAGTTCATGATAGGAAAAGGCTACCAAGCTGGAGGAGGCTTGGGAAAGACCGGACAGGGGATCCTGACGCCAATACAGCCAGAGGAGAACAAAGATAGGCATGGGATTGGATATCGGCCCAATCGCACTGACAAGAGAAGGATTGTGGAGGAAAAGAAGGAGCGGAGGTTAGCCAGGCTTGAGGACAGAGTGCCAAATATGAAGAGGATCATCATCTGCGACATCAAGGAAAGCTTTCAGAGTGCGGGAATGTTGAACCCCAATCAGATCGCCGCAGTTGAGGACGATCTAAGCGCTGAAGAAGGTGTCGTCAGTCTTGTACGCCCTTGTCCTGCAAACAAAAGGCTCGAGAATTGGGAGATCATTGATTTTCCTGTGGTTTTTAGTTCAAAGTAATGTTTCTATAATGTAATCCTCTGGCTCTGCCCAAAGCCTTAGGATATTTCATTCGGGCACGCATGTTTTCCTTTCAGTATTAATATCAATGCAACGTTATTTCAGTTCCCAATAAACCCCCGTTTTCCTTTCTTTTTACATTCGCTTCTTATTTTCTTTCATTCGTTTTTATTCCGTTAATTTACACTAATGCAGATCCGAAAAAAACGTCTTTGAAAATAACAACGCCAATAATCCATATTGCAACTTTGATCACCCCATCAATCAAACTGAGGAAGATGTTGAGGATAATTGGGAAACCCCTCCAGAGTTAATGAGAATGATGGAACAAGAGGAAAAAATAATCGAACCCCACGAGGAATCAACTGAAACGATCAACTTAGGCACGGAAGAAGACAAAAAAGAAGTTAACATTGGCACCACATTGAAAGACAGCGAGCGAGAGAAATTGGTTAGGTTGTTGTTTGACTATGTTGACGTCTTTGCATGGACATACCAAGACATGCCTGGACTGGACCCAAACATAGTCGAGCATAAGTTACCAGTAAAACCAGAATGCCCGCCGGTAAAACAAAAGTTAAGAAGGATGAAACCAGAAATGTCGCTGAAAATCCGAGACGAGGTTAAGAAACAGTTCGATGCTGGGTTTTTAGCAGTAGCAAAATACCCTCAATGGGTAGCCAATATTGTACCGGTCCCAAAGAAAGACGGGAAGGTTCGGATGTGCGTCGATTATCGAGATTTGAACAGAGCCAGCCCCAAAGATGACTTCCCTTTGCCTCACATTGATGTCCTGGTAGATAGCACAACACTCTCTGTTCTCCTTCATGGATGGATATTCCGGATACAACCAAATTAAGATGGCCCCTGAAGACATGGAGAAAACCACCTTCATCACTCTCTGGGGAACCTTCTGTTACAAAGTAATGCCATTCGGACTGAAGAATGCTGGTGCAACGTATCAGAGGGCAATGGTCGCATTGTTCCATGATATGATGCATAAGGAAATAGAGGTTTACGTGGATGACATGATTGCAAAATCCAAGACTGAAGAAGAGCATATCGTCAATCTGCAAAAACTCTTCGAACGTCTCAGGAAGTTCAAACTCAGATTAAACCCTGCCAAATGCACTTTCGGTGTAAGATCGGGAAAGCTGTTGGGTTTCATAGTCAGTCAGAGGGGAATAGAAGTAGATCCAGCCAAAATACGAGCAATACTAGAAATGCCGGTACCGAGTACTGAAAAAGAAGTTCGTGGTTTCCTGGGAAGATTGAACTACATCTCTAGGTTCATATCGCAGCTAACATCCACATGCGAGCCTATCTTCAAGCTTTTGTGCAAAAACCAAGAAACAAAGTGGAATGATAATTGCCAAGAAGCCTTTGAAAAGATCAAGAGGTACCTCCAAAATCCACCGATTCTGATGCCGCCTGTGCAGGGCAGACCTCTCATCCTGTATCTCACAGTGCTAGACAAGTCAATGGGTTGTGTACTGGGGCAACATGATGAATCCGGAAAGAAGGAACATGCCATCTACTATCTAAGCAAGAAATTCACCGAGTGCGAGACAAGATACTCATTGTTGGAAAGAGCGTGTTGTGCTCTGGCCTGGGCCGCACGTCGTTTGAGGCAGTATATGCTGAGCCACACGACTTGGTTGGTATCTAAAATGGACCCAGTCAAGTATATTTTTGAAAAACCCGCACTCACAGGGAGGATCGCTCGCTGGCAAATGCTACTATCTGAATACGACCTTTTATATGTCACCCAAAAAGCAATCAAGGGTAGTGCATTGGCTGAGTACTTGGCACACCAGCCCATTGAAGATTACCAATCAATGCAGTGCGATTTCCCAGACGAAGATATAATGGCTCTATTCGTAGAAGGGAATCCTCCGGACAACGAAAGGTGGAGAATGTTATTCGACGGCGCTTCTAATGTATACGGGCACGGGGTCGGAGCTGTACTGATCTCTCCTGATAACCGCTTTGTACCGTTTACCGCTAGACTGAGTTTCTATTGCACCAACAACATTGCAGAATATGAAGCGTGCGTCCTAGGCATCAAAGCAGCCCTTGAATGGAAAGTCAAAAGACTCGATGTATATGGGGACTCAGCTTTAGTCATCCATCAGACAAAAGGTGACTGGGAAACCAGGGATTCCAAATTAATTCCTTATCATGATCACATCCAAAAGATGGTTGAACAATTTGAAGAAATCACTTTCCATCATCTCCCTCGCGAAGAAAATCAGTTGGCCGATGCTTTGGCGACTTTGTCATCAATGTTCAATATCAATAACGACAAGAGTCTGACATTCATCCGAATCCAACATCGAGACCTACCGGCACATCATTGTGTGGCTATCGAAGAAGAGCCTGACAGTAAACCTTGGTATTACGATATCAAGCACTATATCACAAACAGAGAATATCCTCCCGGTGCCACCGAGAATGATAAGAGGACACGTAGGAGGCTGTCAATGGGTTTCTTCTTAAATGGGGAAGTGCTTTACAAGAGGAATCACGATATGGTCCTCCTCAGATGTGTAGCAGAAGAAGAAGCAGAAAGAATTATGAAAGATGTCCATGAAGGCTCGTTCGGCACCCATTCTAATGGGCACACCATGGCAAGGAAAATCCTAAGGGCTGGCTACTACTGGTTGTCAATGGAGACTGACTGCTTCAACTACGTCAGAAAATGCCACAAATGTCAAATCTATGCAGACAATATCCATGTACCACCCGCCTCTCTGAATGTCCTAACAGCACCATGGCCATTCTCAATGTGGGGAATGGATGTCATCGGTCCCATCGAACCCAAGGCATCAAACGGACATCGTTTCATTCTTGTCGCTATTGATTATTTCACCAAATGGGTCGAGGCCGCTTCTTACGCCAGTGTAACAAAATCGGTGGTTGTCCGGTTCATAAAGAGAGATTTGATTTGCCGCTACGGTCTTCCAAATAAGATCATCACGGACAATGGGACCAACCTGAACAACAAGATGATGAAAGAGTTGTGTGATGACTTCAAGATCCAACATCATAATTCCCCCCCATACCGTCCAAAGATGAATGGGGGCGTTGAGGCGGCAAATAAGAACATAAAGAAGATCGTGCAAAAGATGGTAGTGACCTTCAAGGACTGGCATGAAATGCTGCCCTTCGCTTTGCACGGGTATCGGACCTCTATCCGCACGTCAACAGGGGCAACACCATTCTCACTAGTATATGGGATGGAAGCAGTTCTTCCCATCGAGGTAGAAATACCCTCCCTGCGAGTGCTAGTGGAAACAAAATTGGAGGAAGCAGAATGGGTTCAAGCTCGTCTGGATCAGTTGAACCTCATAGAAGAAAAGAGAGTAGTTGCTTTGTGTCATGGGCAGTTGTACCAACAAAGAATGAAAAAGGCTTATGATAAAAAAGTGCGCCCCCGCCAGTTTCAAGAAGGAGACCTCGTGCTCAAGAAGATGTTGCCTATCCAAAAGGATTCCCGTGGAAAATGGACCCCTAACTATGAAGGACCTTATGTGGTAAAGAAGGCATTCTCTAGAGGAGCATTGATTCTCACAAAAATGGACGGTGAAGACCTCCCACTCCCAGTGAACTCGGACGCAGTTAAGAAGTACTATGCCTAAAGAAATATATAGAAAAAAGAGAAAGATGAGCCAAGCAAAAATAAGCTCGCTAGGTCGAAAACCCGAAAGGGCGGCCTAGGTAAAAATTAGAGCGACCCGGTGGACTGAAAACTCTAAAGAGCAGTCCAGGCAAAAATTAGGGTCAGAAGTTGGACTTTGAGCTACAAAGGCAGTCAATACCTCCGAAAGTTGGATAATGAATGCTCAAAGTTATGTTAATGGGCGATTGGCGTTATTACTTCAAAGATACAAACAATCAAAAGATCAGCTTTCCTTGTTTTCTTTTTCTTCTCTTCTTTTTTAGTTTAAACTCCCAATGTAATTTTCAGCCAGCGCGACCTTCTGCGCATTTGTTTTCCCTTTGAATATTAAACACTTCCTTTATTCTCTCATTTCCCTATTATCGTAAAAATAACGTTCATGGTAGACGATACTGAATTGCGAAACATGTGCATGATCACAAACATTATAATCATTGCGAAGTTTCTAAAAATCACAAAAAAGAGATGATCTCTCATAAAGTTGCAAAAAGGACAAATGCATAATCACTTCAGCAAATCTTAATAATCCGCACTTTGGCACCACTGCTTGAGGCAACCCTCGTATCCCACGTCAAGAGTCATGCGAATTGACGATGCCAGCAAAGTCAATAAAGAGCTAAAGAGCAAAAAGAGCAAAAGAGCAAGAAAAGAAAATGAAAAAAGAAAAAAGCCAAGAACAAAAGCCAAAAATCATTCCACATTTCATTCATCATGTCATCAATTACTTAACTACATGCACGCATGCATCATTCATTGCAAGTGTCTGTTGAGATAATTTTAGTATGTATCGTTAGCACCAATTCTTCAGACCCCCAGCGGTCCTTCAGAGCCCAGGCGCTCCTTCAGACCAACAATGGTCCTTCAATCCAGATCGCACGTCGCGTTATCGAGCAACCGACGGATCATCCGGCCCCAGGACCCTTCAGACTAGCTGTGCCCGCCTAAAAAAACACAGTGCACGTCCTTCGTGGTTATATCAGTTCCGGACCTGATTAACCCTAATGGCCGCTCGAAAAGAGGCCACCCCCAGACCGTATTACTAGTACCATAAGCTAGTTGCGCTCCTTCAGACCCATCGGTCCCTCAGGCTTAGGCATGCCCTTCAGACCCCGACGGTCCCTCAGTCGAACGCAAGTCGATGCGCCAAGCATTGATTTTGAACTAGACCTTCAGAGCCCCAGTGCTCCTTCAGAGCCCCAGTGCTCCTTCAGATCCCCAGCGATCCTTCAGATCCCCAGCGATCCCTATTTACTTTCTGTCTGAATCAACCCTGCTTTCATATGTTTAAAAAAAAAACCAAAAAAAAAACCTCGGTCTGGACAAAATTAGCGTCTTGTTATCTTTATTTCTATTTTCCTCGAGAAACTCGGAATCCCTCCGATTTCCTAGCAAAATATAAATAAAGAGGGGCAGCTGTAATACCCTAATTTTGTCCGATCAAAAATGAGAGATTTTATTTTTAAAAATAATAATCATTTTTATTTTCATGTCATGTATTATTTTATTTTAGTTGCCACAAGTTTTTAACAAAAAAAAATATATATTAATTAGAAGTGAAGAAACAAAAAATAAGCAAAGGAGGAAATGGAGGGGGTCTGCCAAAAAAGAATGGAGGTGCAATCAGGATTGGGCCATCAGAAACCCAACCCAACAGAAAAAAGGCTAGCCCAACTCGCCTAACCCTAAAACTCCTCCACCAAACCCTAACCCATCCAACCAACCCATGACCCATGACCCAACTCCTCACCTAACCCTAATTCCCTCCTCTCCTAGCCAAATTCGGCCACCCCACTCAAAAAAACCTAAAATTTTAACTTCCCCCCTTTACCCTAAAAATCATATACATTCATTCACTCCCTTCCCAAAAAAATTCGACCCCACTCCCTCTTTTCCCTCCTTGGAAATTGCATTTTTTCCTTTCCCACACTCCACCTTTCCTCTTTTCTCTCAACTCCCCACTTCCCCATACTCCACTTCCCCATACACGCCTCTCCCCTCTCTCTTCTCTTCCCAACGGCTCCCATCTCTCTCTCTCCTCAATCTCACGCTTCCTCTCATCATTTCTCCCACTCACACACACTTCTCTTTCTCTTTCACTCATCCTCCCATTTCCTCTCTCTCCCCATCCCTACGGCCCCCCTATCTCTCTTTTTTCCTCTCACACACTCATTTTTTTTCTCTTCCCTCACATCACTCTCACACACCCACGCATACCCTATCTCCTTCTCTCT
This sequence comes from Astragalus membranaceus, assembly GCA_039519185.1. Lineage (NCBI taxonomy): Eukaryota > Viridiplantae > Streptophyta > Magnoliopsida > Fabales > Fabaceae > Astragalus > Astragalus membranaceus. Next base: position 161,232,133 of record CM076850.1, read on the forward strand.
TTCCCTCACGGATCTCCTCTCACTCTCACACATCCATCACTTCTCTTCTCTCACCAAAACACAAAATCATCATCCTCTCCTCTGCCATGCCCATACCCCTCACACAAACCATCATAACCCCTCCTCTCACAAGCCCTCTTCTCACCTTTCCCTTCACCAACCACTCTCACGAAACCCTAAGACACCATGCCCTTTTTCCTCCTCAGAAGTTTCTGCTGTCTCTGTCATGTCAAGCCAGTCTCAAAGCAAAGAAGAAGCAACAAGGTATGGGGAAGAACGGTTCAAAAAAAAGAGAAGCACAGAGAAAAAAAGAAGCCCTTTTTGTATAAATAGGGGGGGCCATGACTTTGAAGAGAGGACGGTTTTGGAGGAGGAGGAGAAGATTTTCGAAAAAAAAAGAGTTTTTCAAAGAAGAAGTTCTTAAAGGAAAAAAAGAAAAAATTTCGGAGCAAAAAAGAAAGTTTAGATCTTTAGAAAAAAAAACAGTGAGATTTGTTCACTGTTTTTAGTTTAAATTCCTTCTCCTTCCAATTTTTTTTTTAGTTTAAATTCCGTTGTATTAACGAGATCCTAGGAGGAATTCGTGTCCCCAACATTTCCAGATTTTTTTCTTAAGGTACTGTAATGTGATTTTCAGATTCAATATATTGTTGTTGTTTTTGCTTTTTTTTTATTTTATTTGTTGCTGTAGCGTTTTTTTTTATATACATAGTTGTTGCTGTTTTTTTTTTATTCGTTTTTTAGTTGCTGTAATATTTTTCTTTCATATATATTATTGTGGTTGTTGCCTTTTTATTTATTTTAGTTGTTGTAACATTTTTACAGATATTATTATTGTAGATTTTCTTTATTAATTTGTTGCTGTTTCTAGTAAATCGTTTTTTTTTTGTATTTATTTGTTGCTGTTTTTTTCTATTAATTTGTTGCTGTTTTTTTTATTAAATCGTTTTTTTTGTATATATTTGTTGCTGTTTTTCTTCATTTATTTGTTGCTGTTTTTTTTTCTATTAATTTGTTGCCGTTTTTCTATTAAATCGTTTTTTTTGTATATATTTGTTGCTGTTTTTCTTCATTTATTTGTTGCTGTTTTTCTTCATTTTTATTTGTTGCTGTATTTTCTATTAATTTGTTGCTGTTTTTTTCTATTAAATCCTTTTTTTGTATATATTTGTTGCTGTTTTTCTTTATTTAATTGTTGCTGTTTTTTTTATGTAAATTGTTGCTGTAATTTTTTTTTATACATATCATTGCTGTTTTTTTTTTTATTTAAATTGTTGCCTTTTTAAATTTTGCTGTAATTTTCGAATTAAAATAAAGTCCTTTTTAAATAAAAGAAAAATGTTGTTTTTTCTTCTTCCAAAATAAATGGTTACTAATGCCACTACCTTTGTAAAAAAAAAGGAGGAATAAAAACAATATTTATTTAAACAAAAGAAAAACGGCTAAGGCACCTTTTAAAATAATAAACATGACAATTATTTTCAAATTAGAAGGGGCATTTCTTTATAAATGAGCAAATCTTTTCCAAATCCAATGCTTATTAGTCTAGGTATTTAAAAAAGGAGCGCTTCAGAATTATATGTTTTAGGGTAAGTTAATGAAAATGGTAAAAAAAGAAAAGTCAAACAATCGTTTTAGCGTCAAACCGCTATCGCACCCCCCACATTTTAGTAATACAACACCCCTGTTAATTGCACCCACCTTTTAATTATAACTCACTCCGCTTTTATTTACACCATAATGTTTCCAAACCGTTTTGTTTCTTTCTTTCAAACAATCAAACTCGTGTAAAAAAAATAGGTTGTTACTAATGGTCACTCTGAGCTTAGCTTGTTTGACCGATAGGGCTAACATTCTTTTTTCAAAACGGATTAGTAGCGGTGATCACTCTGAGGCTACTCGTTTGATCATCGCAAACACCCGCCTAAACTTCAAGAAATTTTCAGTTAATAGAATACAAACGTAATCTCAACTCCCTTTTTTAAAAAAATCACGCTTCCCAGTAAGCATTTTTCAAACAAAACGCTCAATCGCAAACCGGGTATTTATAGCGTTCACTCTGGGGCCAGCTCGTTTGAACGCTGTAAACACTTTCTTTTTCGAATAAGCCATTAGTGATGACCACTCTGGGTTTATCTGTTTGGTCACCATGAGCGGCCTCTAGTTTTCGCAAACTTTTCAATAAAAAATACCAACACACAAATATTTTCTACTCGAGAACTACGTAGCTTTGATTTCTCCATCGCACCCGGAGATACGTAGGAGCAGGGGCCCACTCCTGTCGAGCGCAAAAAAAACTAAATTTTTATTAAGTCTTCCTTTCCGATTTTCGCAAACAATCAAAATGGGTAAGCAAAATATCTTCTTTTAAAACTAACTTTTTCTACACATTAAATTAAAAGGTAACCTTTTTAGGATGTTGCGGGGTGCTAGTACCTTCCCCGCACTTAATCGACTCCCGAACCCAAACCTGGTCCGCAAAACCCCCTTATCCATATAAAAGGTTTTTTCAATGTTTTCCTAAAATAAATATTGGTGGCGACTCCATTGTTCAAAAACAGACGAAGAATCCCTCCTTCGGATTTTTCGGTCGCTACAAGCTCAGATATTGTTCGGGTGAATAATAGGTTTTGGGCTTTCCAAAACAAAGCCGCGGCTAGGAAGGTTTGGGAGGAGGCCAAGAAGTTGGGGGTGGAGGGTAATCAGGCTGACGAGCATTATATTGATTTGATTGAAGCGGGTGAGCTACGTGATAAAGAAGTTAGAAATAAGGGGGTGGCTAAAAATGGTGTCTCATGAATATTCTTTCACTAAACTTAAGAGGGTGGGGCGATAGTGAAAAACGTCTGGCTTCCTTGATCCGTACGGGTAAGTTTGATTTCATTTGCTTACAAGAAACTAAGATGGAGTCTTTAGATAATAATCAAATTGGACAACTATGGGATAATTATCAGTTTGATTGGTCGTTTATGCCGTCTTGGGGACTGTCGGGTGGAATTTTGTCTTCATGGTTGGTAGATTCTTGGTCAGTTAATTTCTCTTTTAAGGGTGTTGTTGGTTTTGTTGGGGTGTGCGCTGTGTCTCGTGGCATTCTAATCTATGTGGTGAATGTGTATGCTCGTTGTTCTTTGATTGAGAAAGGGAAGGGTTGAGAGGAGTTGAAGAGGTTAAAAATGAGTTTTGCTAGGGGTGAGTGGTGTGTGGTTGGGGATTTTAATTTCGTGACTAGTGTTGAAGAGAGAAGAGGTAGGAGTGGAGATGGGAGCAACTTCCAAGATATTGTTGAATTTAATAATTTTGTTGGCGACATGGACCTTATTGATGTATCTGTTTCGGGGAAAAAGTTCTCTTGGTTTTGCTCTGATGGTATCTCTATGAGTCAATTGGATCGTTTTCTTATAACGGAAGGTCTTGTATCTATATGGAATGTTTCGGGACAGTGGATTGGTGATAGAGACATATCGGATCACTGCCCGATATGGCTCATTCGTTCTCTAAAGGATTGGGGTCCCAAGCCGTTTTGCTTTATTTTCGCCCTCTTGTGAACTCTTGTTGGGTTGGTTGCGGCATTCATGGCAACAAAACTTTCGTTTTGAAGGAAAAATTCAAATTTCTCAAAGCTAAATTGAGGGATTGGAACAAGGAGGTGTATGGTGTTATTGATTTGAACATTGGGAAGGAGGTTCAGGACATCAATATGTTTGATGATATGTTAATTGACTCTTTTGATACTGAAGTGCTCCTGCGGAGGAAAGAAGCCACTGCTAAGTTTTGGAAAGATATTAGAATGAAGGAAAGCTTATTATATCAAAAATCTAGATCTTGGTGGATTAGAGAGGGCGATGCCAATTCAAAGTATTTTCATTCTCTCATGAATAGTCGAAGGAGGAGAAGTAAATTTCTCGTTATGGATGCGAATGGTGCTTTAATTGATGATGTGGAGGAGGTAAAAGACGTGGTTAGAAGGCACTTTGAGAAGTGCTTTGAAGAGACTCAACAGGCTCGGCCCAATATTGATGGGGTCGTTTTTAAACAAATTTCTAGTGGTGATAATGATCTTTTGGTGAAGCCTTTCTCGGAGGAGGAGATTAAGGAGGAGGTTTGGAACTGTGACGGTGATAAGAGTCCGGGACCGGATGGGTTTAACTTGAAGTTTATTAAGGAGTGTTGGGATTTTGTTCGGGAGGATATAGTAGCTTTTTTCCATGAATTTCACATGAAGGCGTCTTTGCCAAAAGCTATCACGGCCTCCTTTATTGCTCTTATTCCCAAAAATGATCATCCTCAAAGTTTGGGGGAATATAGGCCTATTTGTTTGATCAGTTGTGTTTATAAAATTCTTGCCAAGGTGCTTGCTAGTAGGTTGAAGAGAGTTCTTCCCAATGTTATTTCTAGTTGCCAATCGGCGTTTTTGGGGGGTCGTCACATTCTAGATGGTGTTTTGGTGGTGAATGAGGTTGTTGATCTAGCAAAGAGATGGAAGGAAGATTGTTTGTTATTTAAAGTTGATTTTGAGAAGGCCTGTGACTCTATTTCTTGGAATTTCCTAATCTACATGATGGAGAGGATGGGATTTGGCTCGGCGTGGATTAGGTGGGTGAAGGCTTGTGTGTGTTCTAGTTCCATGTCCGTGTTGGTTAATGGTAGCCCAACTAATGACTTTCAAGTTGGTAGAGGCCTTCGTCAAGGTGATCCTCTTTCTCCTTTTCTTTTCTTGATTGTAGCAGAGGGTTTGTCGGTTATGATGTCAAAGGCGGTGAAGGTGGGGTCGTTTGTTGAATATAAGGTTGATGATAATCTTCGCTTTTCTATGCTTCAATTTGCCGATGACATCATTATGTTGGGGAAGGCAACATGGGGGAATTTGTCGTGTATCAAATCTATTCTTAGAAGCTTTGAAATGGTGTCGGGGTTGAAGGTTAACTTTCATAAAAGTAAACTTATTGGTATCAATGTGTCAGAGGATTTCTTAGAATCGGCTTCAACTTTTCTTCACTGTTGAACGAAATCTATTCCATTCAAATTTTTGGGAATTCCCGTGGGCGCAAATCCAAGACGGAGTTCACCTTGGAAGCCGGTTATTGATAAGATTCGGAGTAGATTGGCTTTGTGGCAAGGGTGTTTCTTGTCTATTGGAAGTCGGGTAACTCTTATAAACTCCGTTTTAAATAGCATACCCCCTCTATTATTTGTCTTTTTATAAAGCGCCGAAGGTGGTGATAAAGACTCTTATTAAGCTTCAAAGAGATTTCTTGTGGGGGATCAAGGAGGATTCGAGGGGCATGTATTGGGTGGCTTGGGAGAAGATTTGTAGATCTAAGGAGGAGGGAGGGTTAGGTGTGAAGGATATTGAAATGTTTAATATTGCTCTCTTGGCCAAATGGAAGTGGAGGTTGATGTCGGATGAAGGTGCGCCTTGGAGGGGTATTCTTTCGTAGAGATATGGTGATTTGGGGTCTATTTTTTTCAATGGTTCAACATCGGTGCATAGAAGGGAAGATTATTTGTGGTGGCACGATCTTAGGTGTGTGGGGGAGGAGAGGTTCTCAGTGGGTTGGTTCGAATCAAATGTAAGACGAAGGTTTGGGGATGGCAACAGAGTGGATTTTTGGCATCATCATTGGCTTGGGCAACGTCCGTTGAAGATTGAGTTTGGCAACATTTTCAACAATTGTAATAATAAAAATGTGAGACTCGCGGATCTAGGAGTTTGGCGTGATGATCATTGGCAGTGGAATTTTTCTTTTTTCGCAGGTGCTGGATCCGCATTCGGTGATGAAATTGATGAGCTGTTGACAATTCTGCGTGATGTTCATATGGCCCGTGGAGTTGCTGACCGATGGTGTTGGTTTATTGATCCGCTAAAATCCTTCACGGTTCGGTCTTGTTACCAATTTCTTTTGCAAGCCAATAAACTTTCAGCCGTGGACAGCAGCAGGCCAGTTTCGACTTTGCAGAAATCTGACTTGATAGTGTTATGGAGGACTCGTATACCAGCCAATATCTTGTTGTTTGGTTGGCGTATATTCAACAATTCTATACCTGTTCGGTCCCTGTTACTTAGACGACATGTTATTCACTTGGAGGAGGATGCGGTCTGTGTTTTGTGTAGGTCTCACATTGAGGATTCTCATCACTTGTTTTTGGCTTGCGATTTTTCTTTGAGGATGTGGGGCGAGATTGGTCGTTGGCTGAATGTTCAAGTGCCTTGCCCATCTACTTTAATTGATCATTTTCTACGCTATGACGACCTTTGTACTGGTAAGAAAGTGAAGAGGATCAAACATCTTATTTGGTTGATAACTTGTTGGTGTCTTTGGCTATCTCGTAACGGTGTTTGTTTTAGAGGGGTAGAGCCAAATGTAGACTCGATAGTGGCCCAGATGAAGTTCTTATCTTGGGCTTGGTTCATTTACGGGGTGGGAATGAATTCTTGTTGTATTCCATCACTATGGTGGAATAATGCACTTTCATGTATAAACAACCTGTGATCTCATCATTGTATTTGTGGTTTTGAGCACCCCTACGGCTCCTATTAATGCAACATTGCTTATCGAAAAAAGAAAAAAAAATAGATTCTCGTGTCATGGTGTGATTGAAAAACAATATCAACACACTTATTTTTTTTTGGTTCAGACCATTTCTGGTTACCTACGGAGTGTCCCAACGATTTCAACGAAATACTAATTTCCATCAAATTTCGCACTGGCCAACACCGAGTTTGTCCACTGCGGGAATTGAACCCGGGAGCACCGGGTCGATGCCAACCACAGTTATGGAACAACGCTTAAGTTTTTTCTTAAAAAAAATCCACAAACAAAAGTTGTAAATTAATTTCAGAATTAAATTAATTCCAAAAAAACCATTCTATAGAATTATTTTGGAAAATAAAATTTATCATTTAAAAAAAAAAAACTTAACATTCTTAAATGATGGTCGGTGGTGACTATTGGTGGTCTAGAGTGGTGATTTTCAGTGGCTGAAGTAGTGGTTAGAGAGATAATCGGTGGTGATGACCGATATTAATTAAAGTGGTGGTTTTCAATGGTCGGAGTGGTGGTCAAAATGGTGCGTAGTAGGTGGTGGTGGGATTGGTGATCAGAAGTGGGTGCAGTGGCGGTCGGAGTAAAGATCGATGATTGTCAGAGTGGTGATCTCGGAGTAGTAGCCGCCAGCCGGTGGTGGTTAGATTGGTGATCGTATGTGGATGGAGTGGTGAACTGTGGTGGTTGGCACAGTGGTTTATGGCTCTTAGAGTGGTGGTCATAATAGTGGCCGGGTTGGAGATTATAGGAAGATAAAGTGGTGATCTGAGGTGGTCATAGTGGTGGTCGAAGTGATAGTTGGTGGTGGGTGACCGTGGTCGAAATGGTGGTCGGCAGTGGTCATAATGGTGGTTGGCTGTGGTTGAAGTGGTGGTTGGTGGTGGTTGGCAGTGGTTCGTGGTAGTTGGTGGTGGTCTCCAATTTGGCCACTACGGACTACCATTATGACCACCACTTCGACCACCGTCAACCGCTACTTCAACGACCGCCGACCACCACTTTGACCAACGCCGATCACCACTCCATCCACATATGATCACCAATCTGACTACCACTGACTACTACTTCGACAACTGCCAACATCCACTTCGACCACCACCGATCGCCACTCCGACCACCACGAACCACTACCACCATCGACAACCACTCCATCCACCTTTGATCACCAATCTGACACTTAAAATAATACCGGTCCCCACCAACGATTACCTCTCTAACCACTACTCTGACCACTTAAAATTACCACTTTGACCACCACCGACCACCACTAATCACCACCAATATGACCACCACTGGTCATCACCATTGACTACCACTATGGTCACCACCACTGGTTACCACTCTGACGTGCGTCTGTCGACAACTACTACTTTCAACCACTATTATTAAAGTTATTGCTTAATAAATACATTATATAATTGTAATATTTTAATTCTTTTTGAAACCTAATGTTATATATTGTTTGATTAAGATAAATTTATGATGAATATTTATTTTTATGTTTATCTTTGAAACTGATTTTGATTTTTGAAATTTTTTTAACTCAAAACTGAATCTGATTTGGTTTTTGAAATTTCTAAAACTCAAAACAGAATCTGATATTAGTTTATGAAATTTTCAAAACATAAAACAAAAAACAACCCCTAACGGGGGAACGATTAGGACATTGTTGGTATTTCAGAATTCTTGCGTTGCATTGTTATATGAACGCGTCCGAAGTATCCACACACAAGAGAATTGAATGATCAACCAGAAAAATGATTCTAAAATAAACAATTTTAAAAGTAAAAAAATAGTTCCAAAAAGATCAATAGTGCTGCAATTTTTGGGAAAAAAAATATTACATTTTGAAAATTCCAAGAAATGTAATTTCTAGAATTTAACTTTATATTTTGAAAATTGTATTTCCGTAAAGGATTTAATTTATATACACAATAAATGTATAAGTGTTTTACACTATCTACTAGATACAAGTTGACACATCAATAAAAAGAAATTGAAAAATTGGTAGCTACCAGTTAGTCAATTCGTAACCGACCATTGCATAAATTGTGAATGGTGGTGGTTGTATATGTGTACGTAAATTAAGTTTTTGGGAATGGAAATTGCACTTTTTTTGTCAAAAAAAACTCAACCAGCTTTTCATCAATTTATTACAAGTTATTGGTTTTATATTTTGTATTTGACCTTTATATATATTTAATTTTTATAAATGAATATTTTTTTGACACGTTTTATAAATGAATATTGTGTTTCAATAGGGAAACATTACATGTTATAAATGAATAGTTTTTATATTTTGTCAATAGGAAAACATTACATGTTGGTGGTATATATTTATTATTTTTGATTAATGGCGAGAAACATCACACATTATCAAAATAATTAATTTGTATATGTAATATTTATAATTTTTATAATCGTATTTTTAGCTTTGAGACTATAAACATTATTTGTTGTTACCAACAACAGTCGGTGGATACTGCGCACCATTAACATGGTAACAAAAAAACATTACTTGGCATCCTATACGCGAGAGAATGGGGTGGTTTTGAATGAAGCCTTTTGGGGAATCTTGCTATCTCTGGTTTTGGTGGTTTGATCGAGACTGAAGATGGTCGTTGGCTGTGTGGTTTCTCTGAAAATATTGGTCTCTCTAACAACCTTCATGGTGAGCTTCTTGCGCTATATAAAGGCTTGTTGCTGGCTTAACGCAAGGGCTATACACAGTACGTTATCCTGCTACCTTGACTCACAAAACTCTATTCAATTGGTGACTTCAAGAATATTCAGAATTTGTTGGCTAGAGATTGGAAAGTAACACTGGCCCACACTCTGAGGGAAGGCAATACTTGCGCTAATTTCATGGTAAAATTGGGATCAGATTTATATTCGAGCTGAATAGAATTTGAGCATCCTTCTGTTTGCACTCCCATTTGTTGAGGGCAGATGCTAATAGAGTTTTGCTTTTAAGATTTTAGTTCCTGTATTGTTGTTTTTGTTTTTCTCCATATACCAAAAAAACATAATTTCATTCTCAATAAGCCGTTCCTCAATGAGAAAACATTATGTCATATCAGTAAATTTACTTTATATTTTGACAGCTCTTCAAAATAGAGCACTCACTAATATCCCTAATGCTAATAAAAACTATAGAAAACCCGAGGCCCAATCAAACAGGTAGAAAGGGGAGAAAAAAAAAGAATATTAAGCGAGAAGAGAAACGAACAGTTTACAAATTAAACTGCAAAAAGAGACTAATTGCATAACTAGAGATTCCTGTCTTCTTGAGTTGACCCAACAAGGAAGCTAAGAATACCTTAGCAACAACAAAATCAAGACAATTATAAAATCCTAACAAAGGTACACTCCCTAACCTTCCTCTAATTCTTTTTTCCCTTTAATTTGTCCACATAGCATGCATGACCGACCATTGTCACATCCAAAAGTATAAAAGCAGTAGCAGAGCAGTGACACTGAGTTTCAACACGAAGCTTTGGTTATTCTTCTTCCCGAATGAAGGTGGAGCAGAAGAAACTAAAGATCTGTTGCATGAAACAAACAAAAATGCTATAAATAAATGTGTTTAAATAAAAAATTTACTAGCTTCTTTCAAATTTGGCAAACTAGTCATACATACCCAGATGAAGAATAACTACATTTTCCATAACCTGAATAGAAAAGGGAAAAACATAAAGGTTCAGTATATATATATCTCAAAATACAAGTATGAAACACTCCAATGGTTGAGTATTAAGTACAAATTTCAACAAAATTGTGGGAACAAAATAAGGTGTCCACTACTACGCACTTATTTTTCCGAAAGCATCCAACAAATAATGTGTCAAATGTACTCTTTATGATATATGATATGATATCAAGAATTGTACTTTTTATGTAAAAAGAATATAATCCAATATACTTTCAAAGAAATTGTCCATTTTTTAATACTTTTTCATAATATACAAACAATTGCTTATTCAAATACGACCTCTAGTATCTTCTAAAAGAATACCACAACACAGTATTTCATAATTCCTATTATGAGTACTTTTTGCAGTTTCACATGGAAAACTACTTACTTAATTTCCAGCTTTGAACTAAAAATGATTTAAAAAATGAAAGTATATGACAAATGTAAATTGAAAGAAAGATGAAAGGTAGAAGTTACTGAAATCTTCCATCAGCGATATATATTCATCAACAAGCAAGAAATTCAGTAAGGAACATACAATTGATACTTTTTATGCAATGCAAGAACATCACTTTTATACGCATCGGACAAGAATCGAACCCTTGACCAGATAGTTAAAGATCCTAATCCTAGATTTTCTTTAAATAAACTTACTTTGGGATAAAATCATGAAGAATATCCAAATACCAAATGACATTTATATTGAACTTACTAGGATCACGTTTTGTTAAAGTAGCAGTTCCTCCAAAATTGCAAGCAATATCAGAATTCCCATTTGTCTGATAATAGCTGTTAAAAGCAAAGGAAGCATGAGAAACTAGTGTGTCTGGTTCAAAACAAGGTCCACCTTTCTGAATGGCTTTACAATCAGCCATTCCAAGTCCACAAGCCCAATCTAGAGCATTCTGCAAATCAGCTTGTGAAACACCAGCAAGAGCCACACACCATGTTGTGCCATCAATGAATGTAGTGTTTCCTTCTGGTGGCGGTGGTGGTGACGACAATGTTGGGTCCAGAATTGCTGTATCTGATTTCTCTTCCACCATAACTCCCCTTCCCATGGCTAAAAATTAGGCACATAGCAGCAGTAAAAAAAAGCAAAATCACTAAGTATCAAATCAAGTAAATATTTTCTTTTTAGCAAAAGAAATGGATATAGAGCCTCGTTAAAACCTCCTAATGCAAAACTCTCCTTAGAAAAAACATCAAAAATTTGTTATGAATGTTAAACATGGCCTCTGCTACCTATGGTCCATCACTACATAACACATAAAAAGGAAAAAAAATAAGTAAAAGCAAGTGATCTCATCACTTTATAAGTTAAAATTTAGGGATTCTGGGATGACTGAAGTAAGTAAAGTATTTGAACCCCATCACTTTTTTCCTTTTATCTCCCCTTTCAAAAATTAATTTAAAACTAAACTATCCTTGTTTGCCAGACCAAAATACTACCACATTTGGTTGTCAAAAAATTTAATGGTGTAGGATTTAAACCCATGTAAGAAATTAGATTACAAATAATGCCTTGAATGAAATACAGTAGATATTTCTCACTAAACAAAGGATTATAAGAAAATTGTTTCCCCTTTAACAGTTTAGTATACTACAAGATGAAAAGGGGTGGTAGTTTAGGAGGACTTTCTATTTATTATTTTCATTTTTTTCCTTTAGTTTTCTTCCAATTGATAAGAAAAGTACAGGGAAGAGCTTTAAGCATGCTTCCACTTGATAAAAATGTAATCTTGGAATTAGCACATTGTGAAAAATAGCAAACCAAAGATAAATAAATGGTATCAAAAGGAGACAACATGATAATAAGTTAACAGAGCTTACCCATATAGCATTCCATGAAAGCCAGAGAGACAAAAAACCATACTTTCTTTCTCATGGTTCCAGCTTCAAATGATCCACTTCCTCCAAAGGTTAGTAAGATATATATCCCAACAAACTTCTATTTAGCACTGTAATGACTTTGAATGAGCCTCACTTTCTCTGTGTGTTTTCAGAGAGAGAAAGCAACGTCAATGTGTCAATGGAATCGCCAGTTACTTGAAGAAGGATTTTTTTTTCTTTTTCACTTTTTGTGTTTTTTAAAATTTGTTTGTAGAGAAGAACAATGTATCATTGTATTCCTTCTGAGGCAAGTACTATCTTTGGCAGACTGCAGCAGTGGATTCATTAGGCTTTCGCGGTCACGCAGCTATAAAAGGTGGTAGCTAGACTCCAGCATGTAAAATGTATAAGAATTGACTTATTTCCCCTAAAAACTAGCACGTCTATGTCGCGTTACGTGATACGATTACCCCAAATAGAAACATTAATTTAAAATCTCATTAATCTAAAATCAATTATAAAACGTAGATGATGACTTGCATACGGACAGGTGCTGTCGTGTTCTTTTTATGAATGAATTTAGACAGTATTTAAATAATCTGAACATTACCCCGTAAAAATAAAGAAAAATTTAAAGTAAATAAAAAAGGAGTTTCAAATAAAAAATTGATAAATATTAAAACTAAAAATGTAAAAATATCATTTAAAAACAATAAGTGCATTTATCCCGTGTGTTTTTATATATCAGTGCAGTGTTTTTTTATATATCAGTGATGTTATCCTATTTTTTTTTATATATATTATTGCAGTTATCCCTGTATTTTTTTATATATCAGTGCAGTTGTTCAGTGTTTTTTTATGTATCAGTGCAGTTATCTCATAGTTTCAATTGATTAATTGAGTTGATTAGTAGATTATTGTAGATAATAAAAGATAGATAGTAGATTATCAATAACAAATACTTATCACGTGTTTTTTTATACATGAGTAACAATTATTTGTCCTTTTTTAGGTATTAGTGACAAATATTTGTCGCGTGTGTTTAAAATATTAATCAGTTTAAATAGTCATTAAGCCTTCTTATTTTTTTAGTTAGTAGTTTTCAAAAATTATAATTATCAATGGCAAATATTAATCCCGTGTTTTTTTATATATCACTGCAGTTATCCCCGTGTTTTTTTTATATATCAGTACAGTTATCTAGTAGTTTCAATTGATTATTTTAGTTGATAGTAGATTATAGTAGATAGCAAATTTGTTAGATAGTAGATTATCAATAAAAAACAATTGTTTTAAATATTAATTAGTAATTTAAATAGTCATTAAGTCTGCTTATTTTTTAGATAATAGGTTTGTAGTAGTAGGCTTCAAAATTTTTAATTATCAATGACAAATATTAATCTCGCGTTTTTTTATATATCAGTGCGGTTATCTCGTAGTTTCAATTGATTATTTTAGTTGATTAGTAGATTATAGTAGATAGTAAAAGGGAGATAGTAGATTATCAATAAGAAATATTTATTTTAAATATTAATCAGTAGTTTAAATAGTCATTAAATATTATTGTTTTTTAGATAGTAGGTTTATAGTAGTCTTCTAAAAATTTAATTATCAATGAAAAATATTAATCCTGTGTTTTTTTATATATTGGTGTAGTTATCCCGCATGTTTTTATATATCATTGAGTTGATTAGTAGATTATAGTAGATTATTGCAGTTATCCCGTGTTTTTATATTAGATTATTTGAGTTGATTAGTAGATTATAGTAGATTATTGCAGTTATCCCGTGTTTTTTTAGATAGTAGGTTTATAGTAGTTTTCCAAAATTATAATTATCAATGGTAAATATTAATTATAAATTGTCAAAAAAAATTGTAAATATCAATGGTAAATATTAATCCCGTGTTTTTTAATTATAAATTGTTAAAAAAATTATAAATATCATTGGTAAATATTAATCCCGTGTTTTTTTATATATCACTGTAGTTATCCCATGTTTTTTTATTTATCAGCGCAGTTATCTCGTAGTTTCAATTGATTAAAGTTAGATATTAGATTATCAATAAGAAATATTTGTTTTAAATATTAATTACTAATTTAAATAGCCATTAAGTCATCTTGTTTTTTAGAAAGTACGTTTATAGTAGTAGTCTTCAAAAAATTTAATTAAAGTAGTGTTTGTATAAATTTAGAAATTTAGTTAAAAGAATTAAAGTGAAGTGAAAAGAGAAACAGAATAATTATTTATGGAAAAAGTAAAGTAAAAAGAAAAAATGAAGAAAGAGAGTGTAAAAGAAAAGTGAAAAGGAGGAAAGAGAGTGTAAAAAGAAAGAGAAAAATGGAAGAAAGAGAGTGTAAGAGAAAAGTGAAAAGTAAGAAAGAGAGTGTAAGAATAAAGAGAAAAAAAAAAGAAATAGAGTGTAATGACTTTTTTACCCTCAAAAATTTGAGCTGTCTTTTAGATAGAATAGGGGTATTGGTAAAATCATATGTGGTTTAGTTGTAAAAATATAGTGTAGATAAATATAGTGTAGATTAAAATATTATTATTATTATTATTATTATTATTATTATTATTATTATTATTATTATTATTATTATTATTATTATTATTATTATGTCAGCTAGCAATACTTAAGAGTGTTTACGAGTCGGTTCAGTTTGAATCGGATTTCTCCAAGAGCTTATTCGCTATAGCCTATCGAAAAAAGGCTATAAGCTAGTAAAGAGTGTTTTTTTCAAGCATAGTTAGGAGTGTATTAGTGTTTACTTCATACAGCATTTAGAAAAATGTTATTATCTAATGGTGTCAAACATTTATCATGAGTTTATCCGCCGGGGTATGCACAACTCATCCCAACCCGTCAAATTGTCTCGACCCAATGGTTTTGGGTTGAACTTAACCCTCTCCAACACAAAAAGTGGACAAATGGGACTGCCCCGAGTAGTAACTCGGCTTCAGGTTGGGATGAGTTTGGGTTAACCCTCGAGTTACCTGTATGGTGCCTAATACACATACGCATCCTATATTAGTATATAATTAATGTATTAATAGTAGCCAATTTGATAACTCAGTCAAACGCTAAACTCAATTTAAACAACTTGATGCTGAAATTTAATAGTCTAAGATGTTAGCTTTATAGTCGTATCGTACCACGGTTTATTTAATTTTATAGGAGGCGTAGCAATGACAATAGAAATTATTACCCAAAAAACGAAGTTACACTTATATCTTATAGAAATATAAAATATCTAAATGTTTTTTAATTGAACATATGAACATTACTTTTATAAGAGTTTTTTTACTGAAATTATCTATTAAAATATAAAAATGTTTTTTAGAATTTAAGTAGTAACTGAATTTTACCGTCAAATATAAAAATATTCAATTTAATTAGTAACAATGTTTTTTTAAAATTATATTATTTATATTTTGGGACACCCAGTTCTAACTAAGTTAAACCCGGTCTTAAATTGACTTGTAACTTATCGAGTTGGGTTAAGTTGAAGAACGAGTTAGGGTCTACAAAATGACTCGATCACATTTTTGGAACGAGGTTATGGTTCATTACAACTCGTATCTTGTCCCACGCTCAATGTTAAGCGTTCAGCAAGTGTACTGAAAACGTTGCAAGTAATAATTTTACGGTAAGTACCGGTCGATTCCACAGGGATTGCGTGTTGTAACAATAGCAAATTTTATTAATTCTAGATTGTGAAAATTGGTTTGATTTGTAATTGAGTAACGCGAAAGTAAAAACAGTTGTTGAAATAATGAGAGAAAACGATTAGGGGTCGAATCCTCTCCCCTCAACTATCTTATGAACCTTCAGCTAATTACCGATTAATTGTTTGAACTACCAGATTCAATTCACTATAGTAGGTTAAGGACAATTCCTTGCCTCAGAACCCCTTTTACCTAATTGAGTTACCCTAATTCCTTAGGTGAATCATGCCAACCGGTAAAGCAATAAACTTAAGAAATAGAGAATTCATGCATCCAACCCCATATTCCTTTGGTGATCACAAGTACATGATCTAATACCCCATATCCAGCATGCAACCCATATCCCTATGCGATCACACAACCTAGATCATTATAATTATCATATGTAACTATAAATCATTACAATCAGAGGCATAGACTTATGATAATTCAAACAACTAATTGTATTAACCATAACAAAGTATCCATAACATAGGTTCGGGGAGAATCATCTCTCCCTAATCTTAGAAAATTAGTTACACATGGTGAATAGAGACATAACTAGAGTAAAGAAAGCAATACAAGTAAAGATAGACATAGGAACCTTCAACCCCCGTTCCCAAGTGGTGAAAAGCCCCAAAATCGCACTTCCTTGCTGCTCCAAAACGTCTGGCTGCGCTCCCATCACCCCTCCTTTGAAAAAACGCAAAATTGAATTAAAACCCTAACTTTCAGCCAGCCATCGCGTCGCGACACGAGCCCGTCGCGACGCGAAATTTGACAGAACCAAATTTCCTCCTGCTTCATGCTTCCTTCGCGACGCGAACCCTCCTGGTCGCGACGCGAAATCACACAGAAACTTAAATCTTCCCAATTGTGCTGCATCTCCGGGCAAGTGTCTGGTTCGCCGAATGATAACACACAGATTGGAGGTCTTCAAGTACAAAATCACTCCAAAAATGCAGTAATGGCTTACAAAAGGATCTCCTACTACAAATTTCTAATACTAAGCTAAATCCCCAGATAGTGACTATAATACAATCAAAACCCTGCACAATTTGGTCCTAAAATTGGACAACTTACATCATATGACAGAGAGTCAACACTCAACCCACATGCTTTGTTTGGCGCGTCACATCTGTAAGCGGGTAGCAGATGAAACTAGCGTATTCGACTAGCGGGTAACGAGTACATATGTTTGGTAAGCATTAGTATTTAGCGTTTTTTGGGTGTCGTTTAATGTTTTAGCGCTTGAGCGGATAACGTATAACGTCTTACTTTTTTTTGGTAATTTTGTCCTTATTATTTTTCTTAAGTTTCATCTCTATCCTCATTAAACATTTTGTCATCATTAAATAATTTAATCATTAATTAAATATCTTTTTATATCATTTTATGTAACATCCCCTAAATACATAATTTAATTTATTTAAATTTAGAGAGAGGTTAATGCGACATATTAGCTAATTTAATATTTAGCATAAGAATTTTAATTATGAATTGATTGGCTAAGCGTAATTTAACTTACTATGAGGTAGTGCCTTTGGTATAACAAATTGTTGGTGTTTGAGAAATTTAAATTTAAGCCAAGTTAGAAAAAGATTAGATTATGTCATAGTGTCAAGGAGTGGATAAGCTGCTGGGGGGCATAGTGGTCCTTATACATAGTAAGTGAGGGACAGTTTGGTCTTTACCACCCCAATCACTTACCTTCACCTCACCCAAAACATCTCAGCTGACCATCACTCACTCCCACTTGTTTTAATTGCTGGAAACAGAACTTCAAAGGATAGAGAGAGCTTGAGAGTGAGAGTGGAAACCGTGAGGGAGGAGGGAGGAGCAAGGCCAAGCTCCATCTGTCAATGCATGTCTAGTTTTTCCTCACCATTCACTTCCATTTCCTCTCCTCTTTCTGTTGATACCACTTTTAAAGCCAACATCTTCCTCCATCACAAATCACCATTGAAGAACACCAAAGCTCGACTTAGACAAATAGGAAGTTTTGAAGCTTGCATGTCATCCTAGAGCTGAGTCAGAAGGTTGAGGGAGGTAATTTGTGGTTTGAAATAGTCTGAGAAGAGGGTCAGTAGCTCAGAGTGTTGGGATTCGGTTTATAGAAGACGGAGTGTTCGTGGGTTCAAGAGAAACCGTTACGGGGACCGTTCGTGAAGTCACTTCATCGTTCCATCTCGCGGATTCGTTGATTTTGTGATTTTCATCGCAACCGGTGAGTTCTATAACTCGCTTAGGGAATGTATTTGTGTTCTGAGTCTCCACATTTTCGAAAATCAACTGTTGTGTATTTTTAGTCTCGACAGGAAATAAATCGAAAATCGTTTTCCAAAAACTGTGATTTTGAACGATAAAGGATGTGCTTGATTGTTGAAATGTGCTGGATTGACTTGATTGTGTTGCTGTGATATGCTGTTTTAATGTATGTTAAGTTGGGTCTCGATCGGAACGGAAATTGGAATCGGAACGAAACGGAAATGCCTTTGAAAATACAGTTTTCTGGAAAACTGATGGAGACGCACGGATCGGGTGCCTCTGCGCACGGATCGTGCGCCCCCATCTGTGACTGTGCGCGAAAAGTATTTTAACTGCGCACGGGTCGTGCTCCTTGACGCACGGATCGTGCGCTTGGTTCTGTAACTTCACCTCTTATTTTTGAAATGCGCACGGGTCGTGCGCCTATACGCACGGGTCGTGCGTGACCTTCTGATTTCCTGTTTCAAAACACCCTCTAGTCCATTCCGAATGATTCCAATCCCCTTCTAATCCATTCCCCAAGGTTTCCCAACAATGGAAATGTATTGATATCAGGGAATTAAACATGTTTGATAGAAAACTTGGGTGTTATGAACGTGACGGAGAACCGTACTTAGATAACGCGAGAGAACACAAGTCGAGAAATGTTAACGGACCTTGAGTCCAATCATGTTAAGATAACGAACTTCAAGTTCATCATGTCATGTAAGCTAATTGATTGTAAGTCTACAAAGACATAGAAACTCTCAATTCATGTAAACACAATTCAAGTTACTTTCCCTCGGGGAAAGGTAGATGGTATACCTTGTGTATATCGAGGGTGACGATCCTCCAGTTATTAGCATACTAGGGGAGGGGAAGCCATGAGCCCCGGAACTTAGGCTCTCATGTTGCTCACTTGGATTAGTGGGGATGGGTTCACTGAGACGTCCTAACCTTAGCTAAGGCGGACTTCAAGGTGTTGTGCTAAGTTCATGTTAAAATATGATCCGTAGTCGCTTATTAGGGCTACATCAGGAAAAATCAGAAATGTAACGAGTAGTCGCTTATTAGGGCTACAAGTTACGAGAAAACATCATGTATTCACGTGGTCGCTTATTAGGGCCACGAGCTCAGAATCAAGTATAATAAACCGTTAGAGTTGGTCAGGGGTCTCGATAGGATTCACTGAGATAATGTTTATCTCACCCTTCATATTTGTGGTTTTTACAGAGAAGTAGGGGAAAGCAAAGGCGACAAAGCACGGTTAGCCGGTGCGACTCGTGGAACTATTGGAAATTGGATTTCCTGTTTAGCCCTTTGTATTTTATTTAGTTATGTCACCGATTGTATGACTTTCATTGTTTAAGTTGTAAAATCGTTTCCGCTACTTTATGTTTTGAGTATTGAACACCAGGATTATGTACAAGTCTTAAGTTTTGAAACTTGAGCATTTTCAGGAAGTTTATGAGGTTCAGAGAACCATTTGATATGTATTATCGAAAGTTTTAGTCGTGTTCAATATTTCAATAACAGGAAGTTACTCTGATGTATGCCATTTAGTGCATTTCGGTAGTTCTATATGTTAGAATACATATGGGTGTTACATTTTACATTTATCAGTTATTTTAACCGATAGTTTTACCAAACACATATCTTGCTATCAGCTAGCTTATCCGTGATTCGCTAGCTCATCCGCTAGCTTTTCCACTACTTTTTACCAAAAAGAGCCTTAGTATTTTCTATTTATTTCAATTTTTTTGATGTTTTAGAATTTAATGACCAATTTATGATTTTTTTTCAACTACACTTCGTTGGGAAAGAAGACTTAGAAATTTATTATGCCAAAATATTAAGAGATTAAGTACGGCTATTTTAGAGCCCGTATGTTACGGTTTTGTATTTTAAAAAAAGTCAGTATTTTTTTAAAAAAAATCACTTATGACAAAATGAGATGTTGTTTTGAGTAGCTTCTCATAATAATCTTTTTCTTTAAGAGTGATTTTTTTTAACATAAGTGATTTTCAGTATGTTACACAAACACAAAACAATTTCTCATTTTCTTAAAAATCTCTAAAACTAATCTCTAAATTATTTAACAACAAAATCACTTATTTTTTAATTTGTAGCAAACGGGCCCTTAGTCTAAGTACGCCTTAAGAGATTAAGTAAGACAACTTGAGACTAAGAGTCTCTTTGTTGCAGTTTTTTTTACGAGAAAATCACTTTTTTAATTAAAAAATCATTTTTAGTGATCCCTATGTGTTGTTTCAGTTTTCCTGAAAAATTATTTTCTTAAAAAATCATTTTTATCTTTAAAAAAAATGAGAATATGTTTTGAATAGCTTCTTATAAAAATCATTTTTTAAAGAATTTTTTTAAATAAGTGGTTTTCAGCTTGTTATACAAACACAAAAACAACTTCTTATTTTTTTAAAAACCTCTAAAAATTAACATCTAAATTATTTAACAACAAAATCATTTGTGTCGCATCAATCCTTCCACCATCGCATCGATTACGTAGCATTCTTAATGCGAATCATTTGATTGTGCCTTCCCAATTGGAAATTCTACTTTTGTTTTAGGGATATGGTTTCATCGTAATGATGCAGAAAGATGAAGCTCTGAATTAATTGGTATAATCATCACAACCCTGACTCATCTTTTTCTGCTTCTGCGCCGCTCCTCATGCCTGAGCGCCGTCGTGCTCAGCCTTAAGCCGCCACCATCAAAACTTGATTCTTCTCCTACGACTAACTTGTTGATGCAGTACGATGTTCTGAACAAAATAGCTTTTGACGCAGAACGGGTTTACTGAACAACGATTAGTATGAAGACGTGGGAGAGGGACACGGGTGAACCGTGGGGTGGGGGTCGTAACAATGGAGGATGGCACGTGGTTAGGGGAAAGAAAAACAAACGCTATGGAGAAGGACAACGACAGTGAAAAATGGATATTGCATCTTGTTTCATGAAGGATGACGATAGGAGAAAAGATTGCACCTCTTTCTATTTTACGAACTTCCCGGAGAAGCTTTGGGCAAGAAACTTGTTGGAGATCTTCTCCAAACATGGAAGGGTGAAGGAAGTCGTAATTCCGGGAAGGAGAAACACCATTGATAACAGGTTTGGATTCGTTCATTTCATTGATGTCCGCAATCCAGAAAGACTGGCGATCATACTGGATAATATATTCGTGGAGGGAGAAAAGATTCACGTCAATCTTCCTCAATTTCAAAGGGAGGATCCCAAGAAACCCCCACTAAAAACCATTCCCAAAGCTCCTTCGAAAACAACAAAGGTTTGGAAAGAGAAAATCCAACCGAGTCTTACTCAGAAGGGAGATGTGGCGAAGGATATGTGGTCTTATGATATTCCAGATGTTGGGCAGTTGGCAAGAGCGATGGTGGGAGAGGATATCAATCCGGGAAAAGCTTATAGTATTCAAGATGATTTTGCGAGGGAAGGCGTATTTACTATTAAAGCTACTCCATTGGGATCTAATCTAGTGCTGTTGGAAGGTGGAAAAGATGATGTCGATTTCAGTGGCTTTATTGATGATGCGAAGGAATGGTTGTCTCAATGGTTTAAATGGGTTCGTCCGTGGAAACCTACTGATGTCGACACAAAGAGGGTAACTTGGATAAGATGCTACGGGGTTCCGGTGCATGCATGCTGATTTTTTTGAGAAATTATCAGTCAATGATGGCATCTATATGTGCTCAGATGATAATACAGCTTTGAAGAAGTCTTTCGATGCTGCCCGAATCATGGTACGCACTCAAAACAAGGGAACGGTCAACAAGGTGATCCAAGTGTCAATTAACAAGGTCCCTTTTACGATTAAAATGGTTGAAGATTGGTGTGGTCCATTGGTGTGGACTAAGAATGATACAAAAAAGGTGGATGATGATTCCTCTAGTTCTGATGAGGAGTTCTTGGAGTCTTACTTTTTCGGCAACGGCGATATCATCAGGGATGCATCCGGTGATGATGACGCATTTAATGGGGCCATTAAAGAAGGTATTAATGAGAAAGCCACTGATGAGGTAGAGCCTTTGTGGGAAAGTTCAAATTTGAATATAAATGGGAATCAGGTGGCAATCATGGGTGGGACCGAGGCTGGTGGGACAACTCCAACTATTGTGGAAGAGTCTATGTTTTCTTCCAATCAAAATTCGGGTCCAATGATGGACACTCTTGTCCTTAATGATTTGCGTGGTGTGGAAGAATCCTTGGGTCCTATAGACACAACCCCTGTTTTAATCAAACCCAGGAAAGCCTGTAAAGTTTTAATGGTGGGCCCAAAGCGTAACCCAAAAAACGGCAAGCTAAAGAAAGCAACTCGTGAGCTCAAATCCGTTTCTACCGCTTCTTTTGAGGCAAACAATGTTGGCGCCGATCCTTAGGTATCCAACCAAAGGCCAAACTTGTCATCTTTATTTTCGGCGGGGATGGTTTTATGTGATGATTCTATCTCTTCTGGTAACATTGCTTGCTGTAACAATAAGTTCTGGATTCTGCAGAGTAAATCAGTTGCTCAAAAGGTTTGGGAGTCTGCTAATAGTTTGGGAGTTGAAGGTAACATGCCTGATGATCATTATGTTAGGTTGATTGAGGAAGGGGAGGCTAGAGATGAAGATGCATGTAGTAAGAGGGTGATCACAAACGAGGTTCCATGAACTTTGCTATCGTTGAATATGAGAGGGTGGGGTGACCATAGCAAAAGGCGCCGGCTAGCAACTAATATTCACTCTGGTTGCTCTGATTTTATTTGTCTTCAAGAAACTAAGAGGGAGGTGGTGGATGAAAGGGAGGTGGGGGTGTTATGGGGTGCAAAGCCGTTGAAATTTGTTTTTCATTCATCGACGGGCCTTTCAGGTGGTGTATTGTGTTCTTGAGTTGAAAGTGGTTGGGCTGTCTCTTCTACATTTAATGGTGAAGGTTTTTTGGGAGTTAGTATTTCTTTCCAGTCTAGCTTGGTTCATGTCATCAGTGTTTATGCTCCATGCTCGATAGTGGCAAAGAGAAGGTTGTGGAATGATTTGATAATGCTTAAACAATCCATTGGTGAGGGGGAATGGTGTGTTGTTGGGGACTTTAATGCGGTTTCTAGTGTGGAAGAGCGACAAGGGAGAAGTGGCGATAGTTCTTATATAGAGATCTCTGACTTCAACAACTTTATAGCAACCATGGATTTGATTGATGTTCCGATATCAGGTAACAGATTCTCTTGGTATAACTCGGATGGTCTTTCTATGAGTCGTCTGGATAGGTTCCTTGTCTCCGAGGGTTTAATTGATTTGTGGGATATATCCGGGCAATTGAATGGTAAGCGTGACATATCCGATCACAATCCTATTTGGCTCCTTCATCTTACAAAAGATTGGGGGCCAAAGCCTTTCCGGGTCTTCAAGGCTTGGTATGATCATGCTGATTTCTTACCCTTTGTGAATGAGTGTTGGAATGATTTCAATGTTAGGGGACATAAGGTTCATGTTGTAAAGAAAAAATTCAAGCTTCTAAAGGAGAAATTGAGGGGATGGAATAGAGAGGTGTTTGGTAAGATTGATTTGAATATAGAGTCGTTGGTTCGGGATCTGAATTTGCTTGACCATGCTTTATGTGAGGGGTGGGATAGCGCTTTGGTTAAGAGTCGAAAGGAGGTCTCAATTTCTTTTTGGAATCAAATTCAAGCAAATGAATCTTTTTTGGCGCAAAAGTCTCGTGCCCGTTGGATCAAGGAAGGTGACATGAATTCAAGGTATTTCCATTCACTTTTAAAATTTAAAAGGCGCTGTTGTAGTTTGTTGCTTTTGAGGAGTAATGGGGAGGTGTTAGAGGAGGTGGAGGAAGTGAAGAATACGGTTAAACATCATTTTGAAAACTGTTTTGTGGAGTCTTGTCAATTTCGTCCCACTCTTGGTGGTCTTACTTTTAGTCAGCTCTCCCGGGTTGATATGGATTTCTTGATTGAACCTTTTTCGGAGGAAGAAATAAGGGGGGAAGTGTGGAGGTGTGATGGCGTTAAGAGTCCCGGGCCGGATGGTTTTAACATGAGCTTCATCAAATTGTGTTGGGATTTGTTGAAAAAGGATGCTGTCGATTTCATTAATGAGTTTCATGATAAGACTTTTCTCCCTAAGGCCATTTACGCGACCTTTATTGCATTGATTCCCAAAAATGATAATCCCCAAGGTTTGGGGGAGTATAGACCGATTTCATTGATAGGGTCTCTTTACAAAATTTTGGCAAGTGTTGGCAAATAGGCTCAAGAAGGTACCCCCTAGTGTTATATCGTCTTGCCAATCGGCTTTTTTGGGGGGTAGGCAAATCTTGGACGGGGTGGCAGTGGGTAATGAGGTTGTTGATTATCCTAAGAGATCGAAAGATGAATGTTTGTTATTTAAAGTTGATTTCGAGAAGGCGTATGATTCCATCTCGTGGAATTTTTTGTTCTATATGTTAGATCGGATGGGCTTTCCTCAAAAATGGATCCTTTGGGTGAAGTCTTGTGTATGTAATACTACTTTTTCGGTGTTGGTTAATGGGAGTCCCACTAATGATTTTAAGGCGTATAGAGGCTTGAGACAAAGGGATCCTCTTTCCCCTTTTTTGTTCCTAATTGTGGCGGAAGGCTTGTCGGCTTTAGTAGCAAAAGCGGTGGAGGTTGGCTATTTTGTGGGTTATGATATTAATGCTTCTCTTAGGTTTTCGATTATGCAATTTGCGGATGTGTTACCCTGCATTTTCGACAGGTTCAATTAAATGCAGTCAACGAGGTTTGACTTGCTAATTTCAAGAGGAAAGTGTTGATTTCGACAGTGAGAAGTTTTCACAAGAAGGTTCAACGCAGTGCTTAACTTAGTGGAAATTGAAGAATTGAAGCCAATGGTTCGACAAGAAGAAAGTTAGTGATAGATCAGAAGTCAAGTGCTCGTTGTTGAAACAACATAGCAGTTATTGTGGTCGAAGACATGGCAGTTACCATTTTTTAAATTCTATGTACAGTTAGTTAGTTATTGTGTCTCCCTCCTTGTATAAATAGTAGTTTTTCATAGGAAAAACGGGTCACAAACTCACATACAGAATTCTGAAACTCAAACTTCCAACCTCACAGAGAAAACGAGTCAGAGAACAATGTATGAACTTGTGCACCATTCTCTTTACAATTAAAGCAATTTCACTTTTACTTTCTTAAGTTTTCTGCATTTTATTTGTTTTCTCTTCGCCTCCTACTCAGAATTCTCCCTTCCGGAGATAACTTCGACGGTTATCTTCATACTTTCAAGTTTAAACCGCAAAAACACTCATAATTTCTGGAAAAACTTTAACACAAATGTTCTAGGATTTCTAGTTGATCCTGCAAGCAACATTAATTTGTAACTAGCGGTGTTTACCAAAAAACACAGTAAACAGGATGATACGGTGCTAATGGGAAATCCATCTTTGGATAATTTGTGGGCCATCAAGACAATCTTAAGAAGCTTCGAATTGGTTTACGGTTTGCGTGTGAATTTTCATAAGAGCAAGGTCATTGGTATTAACACATTAATTTGGATAATTTACATAATTTCTGGAAAAAATTTAACACAAATGTTCTAGGATTTTCTAGTTGATCCTGCAAGCAACATTAATTTGTAACTAGCGGTGTTTACCAAAAAAACACGGTAAACAAATTGGCACGCCCGATGGGACATTTGTGCTAATTTTTAAAGTTTTTTCGTTGAAATCTTAAAACTTGTGATTTAATCTGTGCATGCGTTTGAGGAGTGGTAAACATCTTTCAAAGATGGCGCGCTCTAATGTAAACAATACTTCTGCATCAAATGCACAAAGTTCACAAGAACAAGCGTCAGTTAGTGACGCTAACTCTACGAATGTCGTGGGAGTAACCGCTTCCATGCCTTCTTCGATAGTTATGGGCGTAACCGCTGTAACTGCTCCTGTAATTACTCCTGTGTCGATGATGACAACGGCAGCATTGACACAGACTAACGCGGTGGCTTCTGTGCCACCAATATTAGGACCAGTAAGTCCTTTAATGGCTAATCCAATGATTGGAAATATGCCGTTTAATTTGCCTATGAACAGTAGGAGTTATCCATATGGCATGCCAACATCCTTGATGGCAGGCCTTCAGACAAATTTGTCTACGTATGCAGACAATGCAATTACAGAATTTACGCCTATACATAGTTCATCAGAGAACATTTTTAGTCGAAATGTTCAACCTTCATTGACCACATAATCTTTGCTGGCATTAAGGCAACAAATGGATGATAGTAATCATGATATGGTTAATATGTTAACACAACAAATTGGTACAGTGTTTAACCCTGTAATACAAAACACAAACAATAGTTACCAAATGTTAGAAACACAAATGGGAAGAATTGTTGATTTCTTTGGCGCTCCACCTGTGCATAACCAGCAAATTCCTCAAATTCAGAATGTTAAGCCTGTTGAAATCCCCATAGAAAGGCCCAACAATGCAGTTCCCATCAATCAAGGGCAACAACTTGTTGTCGAAGAGCATGTTCCTGATGTTGTGTTAGTCAATAGGAACCAAAATGCTGATGAAGTGGTTAGGCAAGTCCAACAAAATAATTTTGGAATCCAAAACAATTTGGCTAATCTTGTCGAAAATATTCTAGCCCAAAATGGTCTTAATGTAGGCCTACATAGGCCTAATTTTGTGTCACCTTTGTCGGATTATATATTGCAAACAGAATTTCCTAGGGGATGGAAAATCCCTAAGTTCACAAAGTTCGATGGGGAAACTAGCGAATCTACTGTCGAACACGTTGCCCGTTATTTAACCGAGGCCGGTGACATAGCACACAATGAGAATTTAAGAATGAAATACTTTCCAAATTCTCTAACTAAAAATGCTTTTACTTGGTTCACCACTTTACCTCCACATTCCATTTTTAATTGGAATCAGTTAGAAAAGGCTTTCCATGAGCAATTCTATATGGGCCAATGCAAGATTAGTCTTAAGGAATTGGCTAGCGTTCAACGTAAAGTGGCGGAGTCTATTGATGACTATCTCAATAGATTTAGACTTCTCAAGGCAATGTGCTTTACTCAAGTGCCTGAACACGAGTTAGTCGAAATGGCTGCTGGTGGCCTAGACTATTCTGTAAGAAAGAAATTAGATACTTTGCTCTTAAGCGATATGGCACAATTGGCTGATAGAGTTCGACAGGTCGAAAGGCTTAAAGCTGAAAAGGTTAGGACTAGTAGGTTCAATAATAAAAAAGAAAAAGTCGCATATGTCGACACTAATGACAGCGACCAGGAATTCGACATATCGTATGAGGATGTCGAAGAAGAGGTTAATATTGCAGAATTAAAACCTGGGCCTCCTTATACATGTAAAGTGTTAAAGCCATCAGATGGAAAAAAATCTTGTCGAGCCTAAAAGTGATAAGTTTGTTACAAAAACTTACACCTTTGATGTTTCTAAATGTGATGAAATATTTGATCTTTTGGTTACTAATGGTCAAATTTTAATGCCTAAAGGCCTGAAAATACCACCATTGGAACAAAGAAAGAAAAGGGGTTTTTGTAAATTCCATAACTTTTTAGGCCATAACACTTTTCGTTGTGTTATTTTCAGAGATTTGGTCCAGAAAGCTCTCCATGAAGGTAGGCTGAAATTAGGTGACAAATCAAAGCCTCCAATGCAAATCGACACCGATCCTCTTCCAACAACAGAAGCAATGTATGCTGAAGTCGACATCATGGTTGTCGAAGCCACTGGAGTTGTTGCTGGAAATGATAATTTGACAAAAGATACTGAAGTTTCTAAGGCTAATATCAAAATGGTCACTGAAGACCAATATGCTGAGAAAATGAAAGTGCTTACCCAAAAGAAGAAGAGGAATTAATTGATTTCCTTAATCGTTGCAAGATAAGCAACATAGAAGTGATGCTATGTCCAATATGCAGTTCTGTCTTTGACAAAGAGGCTGCAAAGAGCCTTGAAGGTTATCGACCTCAATTGAAGCGGAAAGGAAAATGGGTCGACAAAAGACCAAAGTTCAGTTTCAACAAAAGAGGGATACCATACAAAGTTACTTCGACAAAGCTTACTCAGAAAGAGCAACTTAAGACTTATGTTCCATCAACAAAGTCTCCTGTAGAGAAATGGGTGTACTCCGGTGGAAAGAATACTGGATACTTACCCGTGAATTCTGGTGGGAAAAGTGTTAGGTATCAACCAAAATCCATAAAAATGGTCAAGGGCAGCACCAGTACTACTGGCCAAAACAAGGCACTAGAATCTAACAAGTAGGCCTATAACAACAATTACAAGGGGAAAAATCCCATGACTAGAACTCAATGGCGCAGACACCAACGCCAAAAGAAAGCTATTGGTGCAAGACAAGTAGAGAGTTCTAACAAAAAACAAGGTAAGCAAGTGGCTGTCGAAGGGGCTAGAAAGCCAGCTACTGAGAGGATATTTCCTCCACTCTCAGCAATCAAAGAAGGCTTTGACTTAGACGAAGAAATGGAGTCTGATTTTGCTGATTCTGGGTCGGAATTTGATGTCTTATGCAATGTGGTCTCAATTCTACCAATTGAGTATGATGTAGTTTCCGAAGTGAATGATGTCGAGGAAGATTTCGACGAAGAGACTACTTATAAACCAATTTGTTACTATGTGCTGAAGAATGGCTGTGTCGAGGAACAACATGCTGTATTTGAGAAACCAGATTGTGGAATGATGAACCATCTCAAACCTTTGTTCATTCAAGCTAAAGTGAAAAACATAGGTGTCAACAAGATTTTGGTCGACGGTGGTGCTGCTGTAAACTTGATGCCACAACATTTGTTGAGGAAAATTGGTAAATGTGATACTGATTTGAGGCCACACGGCGTGGTACTCACAAATTATAAAGGCAAAACTGGCCACTCACTTGGGGTCATTGAAGTCGAGTTAGCTATGGGTAGCACCAAAAGATCAACATTGTTTCTTGTAGTTCCTTCTAAGGCTAACTACAACTTGTTGCTAGGAAGAGAGTGGATACATGGCGTGGGGGCAATACCATCAACTGTTCACCAAAGGCTCATTATTTGGAGAGAAGATGGTTTGGTCGAAAACATTGAAGGTGATCAGAGTTACTTCAAAGTGGAGGTAAATACTATCACTAAGAAAATTTTCGACAAACAATTGGCGAACATTGTGCCATGTTCTTCTTCTGATCTTCGTTATGTACACCAAGATAATGTGTTTTCCTCAGTTACTCTTCACCCAAACTATGGATTTATTTGGGAGAGGGAGGTTATGGATGAGGATAATCACCCAAGAGGATTTTGCAAGCCTACTAGGTGGGATGGACCATAAATAGTTTATTTATGTCTAAGCCCAATGGATGGGATAGAATTACGGCCTATGTGGCCGAAAACAAAGAAAAAATGGCTTTGGAAACCGAGTTACAACAACAAATGGTTGTTGAAGCCAGTGACAGTAATAGTAAGGAAGACTTGGTCGAAGACCAAAGGCTTGATTGTGCATATGACGATGAGCCTTTAGGTTTTGAAAAGGACCCAATGGGTTCGACCAAGAAAATACAAGCACGAGATCCCTTGGAAGAAATTGACTTGGGAGATGGCTCTGTAAAAAGGCCAACATATATTAGTGCAAAGATTGACAAAGCTTTCAGGGTGCAAACTATCGAACTTTTGAAGGAATTTAAAGACTGTTTTGCTTGGGACTACAATGAGATACCAGGTTTGAGTCGAGAAGTAGTGGAATTGAAGCTGTCTATACGACCAGAAAAGAAGCCAGTGAAGCAGACACCAAGAAGATTTGCACCACAAATCCTGTCGAAGATCAAAGCAGAAATCAAAAGACTACTCAAGAGCAAGTTCATCAGAACTGCCAGGAATAGAGGTCGCGTAGTGTTGGATGAAGAAATGAAGCTTCGCAAATGGAGTTCTCTGGTGCATAAACACTGGATTTCACAAGGAAGAAGAAGAGAAAGGGTTCGCAGAAGCAGAGAGAGAGAGTAAAAAAGGAAAAATGATATGGAGAAGTTGCTTTTATAGCTGTTTTAGCAAGAGAGAGAAAAGGTAAACCTTTGGCTTTTCTTTAAAGAGCAGTTATTTGCAATAAGTAGTGGGGAGTTACAACACAAAACGTGGCCCACTAAATCTGAGATAACGGCGCCATAAAGTGTCTTTACTGGAAATGTCTTTTCAATTCTGAAAACTAATGGTAGTGACGTCATAAGATTCGACATAAAGCTCTTGATTGTAATTTCAAAAATGTCATTTTCTGCCTTCATTTAAAACTCAGTCGAAAAAGACATTTTTTGGGGGCAATTTGTTAGCCTGCATTTTCGACAGGTTCAATTAAATGCAGTCAACGAGGTTTGACTTGCTAATTTCAAGAGGAAAGTGTTGATTTCGACAGTGAGAAGTTTTCACAAGAAGGTTCAACGCAGTGCTTAACTTAGTGGAAATTGAAGAATTGAAGCCAATGGTTCGACAAGAAGAAAGTTAGTGATAGATCAGAAGTCAAGTGCTCGTTGTTGAAACAACATAGCAGTTATTGTGGTCGAAGACATGGCAGTTACCATTTTTTAAATTCTATGTACAGTTAGTTAGTTATTGTGTCTCCCTCCTTGTATAAATAGTAGTTTTTCATAGGAAAAACGGGTCACAAACTCACATACAGAATTCTGAAACTCAAACTTCCAACCTCACAGAGAAAACGAGTCAGAGAACAATGTATGAACTTGTGCACCATTCTCTTTACAATTAATGCAATTTCACTTTTACTTTCTTAAGTTTTCTGCATTTTATTTGTTTTCTCTTCGCCTCCTACTCAGAATTCTCCCTTCCGGAGATAACTTCGACGGTTATCTTCATACTTTCAAGTTTAAACCGCAAAAACACTCATAATTTCTGGAAAAACTTTAACACAAATGTTCTAGGATTTCTAGTTGATCCTGCAAGCAACATTAATTTGTAACTAGCGGTGTTTACCAAAAAACACAGTAAACAGGATGATACGGTGCTAATGGGAAATCCATCTTTGGATAATTTGTGGGCCATCAAGACAATCTTAAGAAGCTTCGAATTGGTTTACGGTTTGCGTGTGAATTTTCATAAGAGCAAGGTCATTGGTATTAACACTGTCGAGGAATTTCTTGACCCCGCTTCTACTTTCCTTCATTGTAAAACGGAGTCCATCCCATTGAAGTTCTTGGGGATTCCGGTTGGGGCTTATCCGAGTAGGGAAACAACGTGGAAGCTGGTGCTTGATATGCTAAGAAAAAGGTTAGCTTCATGGAAGGGGCGACATCTTTCAATTGGAGGTAGAGTCACTCTTATTAATTCGGTGCTAAATAGTATTCCATTGTATTTCTTTTTTTTTACAAAGCACCGAAGTTGGTTATTAATGTGATGGTCAAAATTCAAAGAGATTTTTTGTGGAAAATCAATGATGGAGATAGGGGCATGTATTGGGTGGCCTGGGACAAGGTTTGTAAACCGAAGAATGAAGGAGGCCTCAGTATCAAAAATTTAGAATTATTTAAGGTGGCTCTTTTAAGTAAGTGGAAGTGGAGGGCTCTTGGAAGCTTCAAGGATGCTTTTATACAATGGTCGGAGGGTGCTTTAAGAAGAGGTGTCGTTGGTTCTATTTGGTGGCGTGATTTGTTGTTGCTTGATCTCGCATTTCCACCTCCAGCTACATTCGGCTAGCAGGCTTTTCGCAGGATGGGGAATGGTGCTTCGGTGGATTTTTGGGATGATGTGTGGCTGGGAACTTCTTCTTTCTCTCGGCTTTTTCCTTCTCTTTGGGCGGGGCGTGACTCCAGCAGTGTGGTTGTGCAGGACTACGGAGGGTGGCGGGATGGAGTTTGGCGATGGAATGAGTCTTGGTTGGTTTCTCAATTTAGTATCAATCAAATGGAGACTGCAAGTATTCAACAGATTTTGGCCCCTATGACTCTTTGCCAAGAGATTGAGGATAGTTGGGTGTGGAAGCTTGAGGCCTCAAAATTTTTTTCCGTCCGTTCTTGTTATAAAGAGTTGCTTTGGGAGGTAATGGGGAGCGATCAAAATGATTTATATAAGTTGTTGGAAAAATTATGGAGACGTATCGCTCCCTCTAAGGTTATTGTTTTTGGATGGCGATTACTTAGGGACTCTTTGCCAACTCGTGGAAATTTACGACACCGGCTTGTTATCGCATCGGATGCTGATGCTCTTTGTCCTCTGTGTTGGAACGAACCTGAATCGCAGCTTCACCGTTTTTTGAACTGCACTTTTGCATCAGATATTTGGTCGCGGGTTTCTGCTTGGCTTAGGATCGATCACGTGGGGTCCAACAGCTTGATCGATCATTGTCTTTGGCGGGGGAAGCTGTCTAAAGGTAAAAAGGCTAAACAAACAAAGTACTTAATTTGGTTGACTACTTGTTAGAGCATTTGGTTGGCTAGGAATGCTCTTATATTCAAGACCGAGGATCCCAACATTGACTCTATTTTTTCTCGCATCAAGCAGTTAACTTGGAGTTGGTTGGTTTATAGATCTCATTGTAATTTAAATTTTGATATTTCTGCTTGGTCGTTTGATTCACTTCATTGCCTAAACAATATGTAACTTTTGTTGTTTGGGTTCGAGCACACCCAGTGCTTTAACAATGAAGTATTGCTTATCTAAAAAAACAACAAAATCATTTATTTTTTTTAATCCGTCTATTTATTTAACAAACGGGACCTAAGTAAGGCTATTAAGCAAGGCTATTTTGGAATGGGGCTCACAAAAAATGGATTTAAATTGTATTTCCTAATTATTCGTTTTCTTTTCCGTCTATTTAATAGGTGATACATTATTTGAAAAAAAAACTTCTTCTTTTTATTAATAATATTCGTACTTTTTATAGGAGATGATGATGATGATGATGATGATATTGTCCCTAGTAAATTGTTAATTTTTACTTGTTACTTATCTAATATCTAATTCTAATACTTTCTATCTAATATCTAATCTAATCTAATATCTATACTTTCTATCTAATATCTAATATGCTAGCAAATTGCCATTTTTAGACATTACACTAGCGCGTCACGTGTCTATTTTTTGTGGGTATTTTAGACATTTTGCCACTAAAAGACAAAAAATCTCAACTTTTTACTTTTTCTCTTACACACTTTCCCATCATCTATTTTTTTTTGGGTAAACCCGGGTATCCACTGCACGAACAGCAGTGACTAATCCCTCGCTCATTGTAGGTGCCTCGAGGGGCAGGACAGCTGGCCCAGAGTTTTAACGCTGCTCCGTACCCAAGGCGAAGATCGAACCCCGACCCTTGGTTAATGGAGGATCAACCCCAACCGTTGAACCTCATGCTCTGGGTTACTTTCCCATCATCTCTCTTCTTTATTTATTTATTTTATTCTCTTCTCTGTCTCTCTCATAATATTCCCTCTTTTTCTTTTTCCATCTGTATTTATTCTCATTTGCATCTATTTTATTCCACTTCAAACATATCTATCTAATACTAATCTAATCTAATCTAATCTAATCTACTCTAATCTCTAATATTAATCTAATACTATAGTATAATCAATTCATATGCTAGCAAAATGTCAAAATTAGTTCACTTATACAATTGTTAAGTGTCCAAAACCAATGATAAAAATGTAATATATCTAATATATAATCTAATCTAATATAATAAAATCATACTATAGTATTAGATTAATATTAGAGATTTGATTAGATTAGTATTAGATAGATATGTTTGAAGTGGAATAAAATAGAAGTAAATGAGAATAAATATAGATGGAAAAAGAAAAAGAGAGGGGATATTATGAGAGAGAGAGAGAAGAGAATAAAATAAATAAATAAAAAAAGAGAAGATAGATGATGAGAAAGTGTGTAAGAGAAAAAGTAAAAAGTTGTAAAAAGTTGAGATTTTTTGTCTTTTATTGGCAAAATGTCTAAAATGCCCAAAAAAACTGGACACATGACGCGCTAGTGTAATGTCTAAAAATGTCAATTTGCTAGCATATTAGATTAGTATTAGAGATTAGATGATATAGAATAAAAGCATATAAATACCGATCAAAAAAGAATAAAGCATATAAACAAGTGGCAATGGTAGCGGCAACGAGAGACTGCAAACGAAATCGGCAACAGAAGAGGCAATAGAGAGCGGCAATGGGAGCGAGAACGAGAGCGACAACGAGAGACTGGCAATGAGATCGGCAATAGGAGAGCGGGAGCGCCAACGGAGTTGCATATCTTATATTAAATCTCATTTTCTCTTTTCCCGATTTTTACTTCGTTATTAAGATTATAAGAAGATACAGACTTTTTTTTTAAATTGATGTAACACAGGTATTTTAATAAATTTGAAATAAGCCTTTTATCGAGTTTTTCCTTTTTCTTTATTACATATTTTTTGTAAAAAATCAATAATTACATAAAATTAAGGCTTAAATATCATTTACCCCCTGCAAATATCACTATAATCCATTTACCCCCCTGCAAAAAAAAAATTTAAAATGGACCTTGCAAATATTAGGTGTTTCTAGTTACCCCCTGCTGTTAACTTTTCTGATAAAAAAATGACGTGGCAAACTGTGATGACGTCAGCACCACATGTCACTATATTATTGGACCTTTGTGACACGTGGCACTGACATGCCACGTCAGCATACTATGTCATTATGGCCACGTGGCGCTGACATGTGCCACGTCAGCAACCAATGGATGGTTGCCACGTGGCACTGACTTGGCAATGGGGAGCTACAGTGTTACTTAAAAAAATAGAGATTTTGGTAGCTAATAGGTGTTGAACTCGTGACCTTTTAGTAAAACCACTCACTAATACCATTGAACCAGATCAATTCATGTGAATGTTAAGTCAACAATTAATATATTACATAAAAACGAATTTATGCTTAGTTTAAAATCAACTGGATGTGTTCTTCGCATACCCTTCTTCTTTTTCTTCACATAAGCCATTCTTTTTCAACCCAGGTGCGAATTTTCGTTTTAATCAACCCAGGAATCTAGATTTTTTTTAATCAAAATTAAACAAGAACGAAATAATGGATTTGCAGAACGAAATAAGAACAAAATTCTACTGGGATTAAAATCGATTTCATTTATTGATTTCAGATCTGGGATTTTGTTTATCGATTTCAGATCTGGGATTTCGTTTATTAACAAAATCGAATTCATTTTTGTAGATTTGGGATTAAAATCGATTTGGGATTGAGATCGAAATTTAGGATTGAAGAAGATGATGAACGATTTCTGGGTTTTGTGGATTTTATGTTGCTGCGTTTTGGTTTCAATGCCGTTGGAGAAGATGCAGTTTTATGTTGTTGGTTTTCATTGAAGTTTTTTATGTAATATATACAATTAGTTGCCTTAATAATCACAAGAATTGATTTGGCCAAATGGTAATATGGAGAGGGTTTAACAAAGTGGTCACGATTTCAACACCTATCAGCTACCAAAATTTTTATTTTTTTAAGTAACACCGTAGCTCCCCATTGCCAAGCCAATGCCACGTGGCAGCCATCTATTGGTTGCTGACGTGGCACATGTCAACGCCATGTGTCCATAATGACATAGGATGCTGACGTGGCATGTCAGTGCCACATGTCACAAAGGTCCAATAATATGGTGACACGTGGCACTGACGTCATCACAGTTTCCCACGTCATTTTTTTAACAGAAAAGTTAACAGCAGGGGGTAACTAGAAACACTTAATATTTGCAAGGTCCATTTTAAAACTTTTTTTTGCAGGGGGGTAAATTGTAACGCCCCGAATATTTAATTAATTATTCAATTAGGTTATTTATTAATTAAGTGTGGGAAAATTGTTGAAGTTGGGAATTATTGGTCATCATTTAATTAATAGGTTAATTAAAGTGTGGAAAATAATATTAGAGTAGTAATAATATTATTATGTTGTATGTGCTTATTTTTATGTAGGAAGTAGTAATATGAGGGGTGTAAGGAGAGGCCCATAAAACTAATCAGAAAAATAAAAAGAAGTATAGGTGAGTAAGAAATTAGAATTCGGTTAAGTTGTCATAAGCTGAAGAAAAAAATAAGGATTTGAGAGAGAACCAAGGAAGGGGGCTGCGAAACTCATACAACCTAGGAGGGAGGCGGCGCGACTTCATCTAGGGAAAGGGGGTGGCTGCGCAAGCTTCTATCACCAGGTAAGGGTGGGGTTCTAACTCTATAATAGGGTACATGAAGGGCTTTATGTGGGAAAATAAGGGATCCTATGTGTTTGTTTAATCCTTGAAATCTATTGTTGTTGTCTGAAAACTATTGTTGATGTTTGAAAACTATTTGTCAATGTTTGAATATATCTGTTGATGATTGAAATCAGTTTAGGGGTTTTTGAACATAATGATGCACAAAATTTGGGTCCCTGGGCGCATAGGGCGCTGTTGCTGATGTACTGGGCGCATAGGGCGCCGTTGCTGATGTACTGGGCGCGAAGGGCGCCATGGGCGCATAGGGCGCCGTTTCCTGTTGTTTCCTGGGCGCCGTATGTGGTTGGCTGTTGGTTGCTGGGCGCACTGGGCGCCATGGGCGCCATGTGTTGCCGCCTGTTGGTTGCTGGGTGCACTGGGCGCCATGGGCGCCATGTGTTGCTGCCTGTTGCTTGTTGGCTGTTGGTTGTTGGGCGCACTGGGCGCCATGGGCGCCATGTGTTGCTGCCTGTTGCTTGTTGGCTGTTGGTTGCGGGGCGCACTGGGCGCCATGGGCGCCATGTGTTGCTGCCTGTTGCTTGTTGACTGTTGGTTGCTGGGCGCCATGGGCGCCATGTGTGGCTGCCTCGTTCGTTTGCTGGGCGCATTGGGCGCCGTCTTGTGGGTTGTTGGGCGCTTTAGGCGCATTAGGCCCACGGTTGACTAATTGTTGGTTAAGTCGTTAATTTGTTGGGTTGGTAACCGTTGGTTGAGTTGTTAAACTGTTAACTTATTAAGTTGCTTAATTGTTGGCTCAGTTGTTGATTTGTTGATGATGTTGCACCTAGTTGTGATTACCATTGTGTGAAGTTGGCGACGTGTATCTGGTTGGATTGCCTCTACTTATTGGCAAGATATTATGTTGTAGGCCTATGGCCAACGTTGAATTCTGTTGTTGTTGTTGTTGTTGTTGTTGTTGTTGTTGTTGTTGTTGTTGTTGTTGTTGTGTTGCTATGTAATCATTGTTGAATGTTTGTGCATTCACATCGCGTCGCATACATAGCATTTTCATGTTGGAGCTATGCTCAAAACACGATGGCCTGGACTGGCAAAGTGACGAGAAGGCTCATGCCTTGTTGATGCCTCTATTTACTGGAGGATATTTACAACGACGACGGGAGTTCTGCTCCAATGGTACCACATGCATGTGCATAGTATTGAGTCGCATTCATATTGCATACTTAAGTGATTAAGTTGATGACTTGTGATTGATTGAAGTTGTTTGAGGGCTGCGAAGTGGTGAATTCATATTTTCTGATTCTAACATACTGTTTTTCATATGTCCTATTATATGGTCCGATATCTCACCCCTTCTGTTTGAATGTTACCCTCATGTTGGTAACGTGCAGGTAATCACGAATGAAGGCTTACCTTCGTTAGATCGAGTCGGTGTCGTCGCTCTGATACGTAACACTCGGGGGGGATGAACACTTGTTTTCCTTATTTGCTATGTTGTTTTTATTGTTGAAACTAAAAGTTGTTACTATTAAAAGTTTTGCTAAATCTGAGCCGTCTTAAGTTGGTTAAAGATGCCACGATTACTTTGAATTGATTTTTGTTGTGAATCCGCTGCGTAGTATTGAAAGTTGACTTGTTTTAAAGACTAAAAAGATTTGTTTATTGGTTCATCCAAGTTAGCGTGTTATGTATCTGATTTCACAGGCGAATTGATTATGTTGTTTTGTTTTTAGTTGAAAGTGTAGCGCTCCATTTATTTGTTGGAAATTTTTATAACTCTGATTCTCGTATTATTTTACCGGGTAGAAATGGGGTGTTACATTAGTGGTATCAAAGTTGTTTCGGTCCGTCCGACCAAGTTGTCTAGTTGTTGTGTCATTTGACGATCGAGTATTGTCATTTAGTTCTAACTATTGTTTGTGTTGTAGTGATACGTTAAGATGGCTGGAAGGAATGATGCTGCTATCGTTGCTGCCTTGGCGGCTATGGCGCAGGCTTTGGAGAATCAGCCGAACGTTGGCGAAAATGCTGGGTCTCGTAGTTTGGCGACTTTTCAAAGGGAGAATCCGCCTACCTTCAAAGGCAGGTATAATCCTGATGGAGCGTTGGCTTGGCTGAAGGAGATAGAGAGGATTTTTCGTGTGATGGACTGCACTCCAGCGCAGAAAGTTCGTTATGGTACTCATATGTTGGCAGAAGAGGCCGATGACTGGTGGATAGAGACCAGTCAGAGATTGGAAGCTGCAGGTGAAGAGATCTCTTGGGTTGTGTTTCGTAGGGAGTTTACGAGGAAGTATTATCCTGAAGATGTTCGGGGTAAGAAGGAAATTGAATTCCTTGAGCTGAAGCAAGGAAGCCTGTCAGTTGCGGAGTATGCTGCTAAGTTCGTGGAGTTAGCCAAGTTCTATCCGCACTATAGTGAAGCGATTGCTGAGTTCTCGAAGTGCATCAAGTTTGAAAACGGGTTGCGGCCCGAGATCAAGAAGGCAATTAGGTATCAGAAAATCCGTATCTTTTCTGATTTAATTGATAGCTGCAGGATCTATGAAGAGGATAACAATGCTCATTATAAGATTATTAATGAGAAGAGGAACAAGCATTAGAATCGTGGTAAGCCGTATGATGCTCCTGCTAGTAAAGGCAAACCGAAAGTCGCTGATGGTAAGAGAACTAGTGGGGGAGATGCTCCTGCTGGTATTGTGTGCTTCAAATGTGGTAAAGCCGGTCATAAGAGTAACGTGTGCAAGGCTGAGACAAAGAGGTGTTTCCATTGTGGTAAGACCGGGCATGAAGCGTCTGAGTGCGAGCATAAGGAGATAATTTGCTTCAACTGTGGCGATGGAGGACACATTAGTAGTCAGTGTCAGAAACCGAAGAAGGAACGAGCTAGTGGAAGAGTGTTCGCTTTGGCAGGGACAGAGACTTCTAAGGAAGATGGAATTATTAGAGGTACATGCTTCATTAATAGTACTCCTCTAATTACTATTGTTGATACCGAGAAGCATTTTATTATTTGACTTTGGCGTTGGGCTTACGAAATTTTCGAGGACGGAAATATTCTAAGTGGGGGAGAGTTGTAACGCCCCGAATATTTAATCAATTATTCAATTAGGTTATTTATTAATTAAGTGTGGGAAAATTGTTGAAGTTGGGAATTATTGGTCATCATTTAATTAATAGGTTAATTAAAGTGTGGAAAATAATATTAGAGTAGTAATAATATTATTATGTTGTATGGGCTTATTTTTATGTTGGAAGTAGTAATATGAGGGGTGTAAGGAGAGGCCCATAAAACTAATCAGAAAAATAAAAAGAAGTATAGGTGAGTAAAATTAGAATTGGGTTAAGTTGTCATAAGCTGAAGAAAAAAATAAGGACTTGAGAGAGAACCAAGGAAGAGGGAAGGACTTGAGAGAGAACCAAGGAAGGGGGCTGCGAAACTCATACAACCTAGGAGGGAGGCGGCGCGACTTCATCTAGGGAAAGGGGGTGGCTGCGCAAGTTTCTATCACCAGGTAAGGGTGGGGTTCTAACTCTATAATAGGGTACATGAAGGGCTTTATGTGGGAAAATAAGGGATCCTATGTGTTTGTTTAATCCTTGAAATCTATTGTTGTTGTTTGAAAACTATTGTTGATGTTTGAAAACTATTTGTCTATGTTTGAATATATCTGTTGATGATTAAAATCAGTTTAGGGGTTTTTGAACATAATGATGCACAAAATTTGGGTCCTTGGGCGCATAGGGCGCCGTTGCTGATGTACTGGGCGCATAGGGCGCCGTTGCTGATGTACTGGGCGCGAAGGTCGCCATGGGTGTCGTATGTGGTTGCCCTGTTGTTTCCTGGGCGCATAGGGCGCCGTTTCCTGTTGTTTCCTGGGCGCCGTATGTTGTTGGCTGTTGGTTGCTGGGCGCCATGTGTTGCTGCCTGTTGCTTGTTGGCTGTTGGTTGCTGGCCGCACTGGGCGCCATGTGTTGCTGCCTGATGGTTGTTGGGCGCACTGGGCGCCATGTGTTGCTGCCTGTTGTTTGTTGGTTGTTGGGCGCACTGGGCGCCATGGGCGCCATGTGTTGCTGCCTGTTGCTTGTTGGCTGTTGGTTGCTGGGCGCCATGTGTGGCTGCCTCGTTCGTTTGCTGGGCGCATTGGGCGCCGTTTTGTTGGTTGTTGGGCGCTTTAGGCGCATTAGGCCCACGATTGACTAATTGTTGGTTAAGTCGTTAATTTGTTAATCGTTAATTTATTGGGTTGGTAACCGTTGGTTGAGTTGTTAAACTGTTAACTTATTAAGTTGCTAAATTGTTGGCTCAGTTGTTGATTTGTTGATGATGTTGCACCTAGTTGTGATTACCATTGTGTGAAGTTGGCGACGTGTATCTGGTTGGATTGCCTCTATTTATTGGCAAGATATTATGTTGTAGGCCTATGGCCAACGTTGAATTCCGTTGTTGTTGTGTTGCTATGTAATCATTGTTGAATGTTTGTGCATTCACATCGCGTCGCATACATAGCATTTTCATGTTGGAGCTATACTCAAAACACGATGGCCTGGACTGGCAAAGTGACGAGAAGGCTCATGCCTTGTTGATGCCTCTATTTACTGGAAGATTTTTACGACGACGATGGGAGTTCTGCTCCAATGG
Source organism: Astragalus membranaceus (assembly GCA_039519185.1). Taxonomy (NCBI): domain Eukaryota; kingdom Viridiplantae; phylum Streptophyta; class Magnoliopsida; order Fabales; family Fabaceae; genus Astragalus; species Astragalus membranaceus. The sequence goes on from CM076850.1 coordinate 161,273,014, forward strand.
TACCACATGCATGTGCATAGTATTGAGTCGCATTCATATTGCATACTTAAGTGATTATGTTGATGACTTGTGATTGATTGAAGTTGTTTGAGGGCTGCGAAGTGGTGAATTCATATTTTCTGATTCTAACATACTGTTTTTCATATATCCTATTATATGGTCCGATATCTCACCCCTTCTGTTTGAATGTTACCCTCCTGTTGGTAACGTGCAGGTAATCACGAATAAAGGCTGCTTACCTTCGTTAGATCGAGTCGGTGTCGTCGCTCTGATACGTAACACTCGGGGGGGATAAACACTTGTTTTCCTTATTTGTTATGTTGTTTTTATTGTTGAAACTAAAAGTTGTTACTATTAAAAGTTTTGCTAAATCTGAGCCGTCTTAAGTTGGTTAAAGATGCCACGATTACTTTGAATTGATTTTTGTTGTGAATCCGCTGCGTAGTACTGAAAGTTGACTTGTTTTAAAGACTAAAAATATTTGTTTATTGGTTCATCCAAGTTAGCGTGTTATGTATCTGATTTCACAGGCGAATTGATTATGTTGTTTTGTTTTTAGTTGAAAGTGTAGCGCTCCATTTATTTGTTGGAAATTTTTATAACTCTGATTCTCGTATTATTTTACCGGGTAGAAATGGGGTGTTACATAAATGGATTATGGTGATATTTGCAGGGGGGTAAATGATATTTAAGCCTAAAATTAATATTAATTCATTTCTATAGCACCCCATTTTCTGAGTAGAGGGGGGTTGTAAGAGTAATCAGCCCCCGAAAATTCATATCCGATTTTTCTCTCCGCACACTCCATTCCCACTATATTTCTTTCTATAGCACCCCATTTTTAACCGAGTTTCTAGAAGCATAAATAGCTCCCGATCTAGGGCTGAGCAGCAAAACCGAACCCACCCAAACCCGTAGCAACCGCATCTGCAAAATCCGCATGGGTCGGGTTCGGTCGGGCTCACGGGTACGAACGGAAGCGAACATGGTTGACACGGTTGTGCACAGGCGCGGTGGCGCTCCAAACCCGCCCGCACAACCCGAATTCACAATTCAAGGCACACAGTAGCTAGAGATTGTTTTCAGCTGTATGTGGAGGAAAAGGACAAGTTAGTCCGCTTCTTTAGGTCTGATTGTAGTCGTGTTGCTCTCACAACTGATTGTTGGACATCTATCCAAAACCTTAATTACCTCACACTCACTGCCCACTTCATTGACAATGAATGGAAGTATTAAAAGAGGATCATCAGTTTTAGTGTAGTACCCAATCATAAAGGTGAGACAATAACTAAGCACATTGAGGAGGTTTTAAGAAAATGGGGGCTTAAAAATTTATCTACAATTACAATGGACAGTGCATCTTCAAATGATGTGGCAACTGGGATTTTAAAAAGGAGGTTTAAGTCATTGAATGGGGTGGTACAAGATGGTGATTTTTTCCATATGAGGTGTTGTGCTCATATTTTAAACCTCATAGTCAATGATGGTTTAAAAGAGATGAGCTCTTCAATTAACAAAATTAGGCATGCTGTTAGATTTGTGTCCGCTCAACGACTTGCCAAATTTAAAGAGATTATAGAGCTTGTTGGGATTTCTTCTAAGAAACTTGTATGTCTTGATGTTCCTACTAGATGGAACTCGACTTACATGATGTTGGAGGCTGCTGAAAAGTTCCAGCCTGCATTTGAAAAGCTAGAGTTTGAGGATGTAAGCTTTACTGAATACTTTGGGAATGATTGTACCCCTAATTCTATAGATTGGCAGACTGATCGGACATTTCTGAGGTTTCTTAAGATTTTTTATGATGCTGCTAATGTATTTTCAGTTCCTTTGCATGTTAGCATTCATACCGCATTTTACCAGTTAGCCTCAATACACACTGAACTTAAGAATGCCATCAATGTTGCTAATTCTGTTTTGAGTAAAATGGGTAAGGAAATGAAGTTGAAATATGATAAGTATTGGGGTAGTCTTCTTAAGTTGAACCCACTTCTCTATTTTGGTGTCATTTTTGACCCCCGCTACAAGTTGAGTTATGTGGAGTGGTCTTTTGATGATATGTACAAAGAAGACCCAATCTTACTAGCTTCATTGACAACTTATGTGAAGAAAGCCTTGTCTGACATGTTTGATTGGTATTCTAAAGTATATGAGCAACAAAATAACACTACCAAAGAAACACCTAGTCCTATAAGCGGGGCTTCTGAATCTGCCACATCTAATCCAGTTGGGAACATGGGAAGGGCTGATGCATTTAAGAAGCATTTGGTTGAAAAGAGTTCCATAGAAAAGAAGAATGAACTTGAGAGGTACTTATTTGAGCCTAATTTGGATGGTGATGACAACTTTGATGTGTTGATTTGGTGGAAGCATAAGTCATCTAGATTTCCTATATTGTCTAGCATGGCTAAAGATATCTTTGCTACTCCTATTTCCACTGTTGCTTCCTGTAACACCCCTTTTCTACCCGGAAATTTTTTGACAAAAATCAGAGTTCCAAAAACATTTTTCAATACACCCACAAGGGATGCCACATTTACACCGTTAAACATCACACGCCAATAATAAAATTTCACCATTAAAATAGTGCGTCACATAGCACCTCATAACATCACCAAGCAGCGGAATAAAAATCAAGGTTCAATTGAATAATTATAACATCACCATAAAACTTCAGAAATTAAATATTAAAGACATCTAATAAAACTATCATTCATCCCCCCGAGTGCTACATATCATAGCGATGACACCGACTCAACTAGCGAAGGTAGACATGCCTTCACTCGCAATCACCTGCACGTTACCAACATAGGGGTAACATTCAAACAGAAGGGGTGATATATCTAACATTATAATAGCATATATGATAGGCAATACGCCAGAGTTACGACAACTATATCAACCGCTTCACAACAACATCAAATTACAAATCACCAAGAATTATCACCAACATCATGAGTAAGTATATGAGATGCAACCCACACCAACGGGTATATGCATGTGGTACCAATCATCACCAATAAAGTAGCCAATAAGGGCATCATCACCTGTATGAGCATCACCATCATCACCTATAGCTCCAAGGCCGAAGCCATCATCACCAAAATAATGCATATGCAATATATGCGACACCATGAACAATGCACCAGAGACAATTAACAACAACAGACATTTAATTGACACGACATCACCAATATCAACAAGTGGTCATAGACCCATCACCTATCACTTAGCCAACAAAATCGGCACATCACTTGTTATATCATCACCAATAACACCAATCATCACCAATAACACCTACACCTATAGGACAGTCTAACAACTTGACCAACAATCACCAACCCCAAAGACACCAATAAATTTCCCACATCGATGGCAACAACAATTTTACAACACCGGGGACAACGACAATTTACGACACCAGGAACAGTACCAATTTACAACAAACAGCGACATTTGTTTACAGCCGACAGCAACAATAGCCTTTAAAAAAACAGCAACATTTATTTTACAGTAACAGCAGCCTCATTTTCAGAAAACAGCAACGTTTGCCTTACTATGACAGCAACATTATTTTTGAAAAACAGCAACATTTGTCCCACTGTGACAGCAACATCATTTTAGAAAAAACAGCAACATTTGTCCTACTGTGACAGCAACATTAATTTTAGAAAAACAACAACAATTGTCCTACTGTGACAGCAACATCATTTTAGAAAAACAGCAACATTTGTCCTACTGTGACAGCAACATTAATTTTAGAAAAACAGCAGCATTGGTTTACTGTGACAGCAACATTAGTTTTAGAAAAACAGCAACACTTGTTCACTGTGACAGCAACATCAATTTTTAGAAAAACAGCAACACTTGTTCACTGTGACAGCAACTTCAATTTTTAGAAAAACAGCAACACTTGTTCACTGTGACAGCAACATCAATTTTTAGAAAAACAGCAACACTTGTTCACTGTGACAACAACTTCAATTTTTAGAAAAACAGCAACACTTGTTCACTGTGACAGCAACATCAATTTTTAGAAAAACAGCAACACTTGTTCACTGTGACAGCAACATCAATTTTTAGAAAAACAGCGACACTTGTTTACTGTGACAGCAACATCATTCAGCAGAAACTGGCGCCCAGCAACAGGGCGCCTAGCACAACAGCAGCACAAACAGACTTGGCGCCCAGGAGCAGGGCGCCTAGCACAACAACAAAGGAAATGGTGCCCAGGAGCAAGGCGCCTAGCAGGCCAGCAACACAGAGACTGGCGCCCAGGAGTAGGGCGCCTAAATCAGCAACACATCACAGGAACTGGCGCCCAAGAGCAGGGCGCCTAAATCAGCAACAAGCACAGAAAATACTGGGCGCCTAGGGCGCCCTTCACAGCAACACATGAACACACAACACAACACTGGGCGCCTAAGGCGCCACTTTCAGCAACCCAGAAAACACCCTGGGCGCCTAAGGCGCCACTCCCTGCAACAAACAAAACCGAACACCATGTCTGGGCGCGTAGGGCGCCACATCCAGCATAAACGACACAGGAAAACAGTGGCTAGGTGCCTAGGGCGCCACATTCAGCCTAGCCTACATAATTTTTTTTTTGTACGAACGCATCAATCATCAAACACCAAATTGCACCAAGTCCCAAACACCAAATTTTCACCATGATCAACCAATTACAACCATCATTCATACGTTCTAACATCAATAAATCAACACTAACAAGATCATGGGGACAACATAGGTCCTATCTCCCACATAACACCCATCATACACCCTATTATAAAGATAGAACCCACTCTTACCTTAGGTTTGCCGAATTCGAGATCCCCTTGCACGAAGACTTCAAAGAACCACCGCAACAAAACTCCTCTCCTCTTTCTCCTTGGTTTCGCACCGTTTCCTCTCTTCTCCTCTTCGCACTCTCTCTTTCTTTCTCTCAAAAATTCGCAAATGACCAAACCCTAGCCAATGCCTTCACCTATGCGCCTATGCCATTGGGCTCGTGGATCACGGGCCCCCGTCTACTACTCAGCTTAATCACTAGGCACCACTCCCTGATTTAAATAAAACACCGCATAATTATTTTAATATAACTATACTAATAAAATACCTATATAATTTAATTAAATAAATAATTAAATTATTTGGGCGTTACACTTCCGAGAGTGCTTTTAGCACTGGTGGTAGGGTTTTGGACCCTTTTAGAAGTTGTCTAAGTCCAGAAATGGCAGAAGCACTAATTTGTGCTCAAAATTGGTTTGAGGCCTTCTCTCTTTCAATTCAAGGACCTCAACCTTGAAGACCTCTATGAGTCATCTGAAAATATAGTATCAGGTACTTCTTTCTTTAAAATTTAAGTTGTTTCTTTAAAATTTCAGAAGTTTTCTTTCTTTAAAATTTAAGTTGTTTCTTTAAAATTTCAGAAGTTAAATTTCAGTTGGGCAATTAAACTGATTCTGTTTTATTTTTGAATTGTAACAAGAATTTGCTCAAGCACAAAACAGTTCTACTGCTAGTTCATCATCTCAATCACAACCAAATAATGGTTGTGATTTGAGAAGTTAGTGTAAGTGTTGCTGCTGAACTGAATTTATGTTACTGCACTACAAAATTATGTTACTGCACTACTAAATACTAATTATTCAATTATGTTACTACAGGAGTTGGTTTTGGTGTAGGAGATTGAAGTGGAGTCTTCATTATGGAAATAGTTTTGAAGACATTGAACATTTGAAGACTTTCATTTGAAGTGGAGTCTATTAAATACTGATTCTGTTTTGTTTTGAACTAAATACTGATTCTGTTTTGTTTTTAATTATATACTTCTATTAGGAAGTATTATGGACTTATTAATCATTTGAAGACTTTTATTATAGTCTATGGATTAAGGATTGTTTTAATTATTTGAAGACTTTTACTATGGTCTATGGATTATGGATTAAGGATTGTTTTAATTATTTGAAGACTTTTATATTACAGACTTGGTTATCAAGTGAATTTATTTAAGTTAAATTTGATATCCAGGTTTTGTAATGTGAAAAAGTGATAAATGCTTGAATTAGTATTTCCAAGTTTATTACTGTACTATATTTATACATACACTAAAAAAAAGTGAAAAAGGCTGTAAAAATAAAGACGATTTTATTGGCCCAATTAGGCCCAACCCGCCCAAGCTTAACCGCCCCAAACCGAACCCGCCCCAAACCGAACACGCCCCAAACCGACTGTATAATTGGGCGGATTTGGGCCTAAACAAAGTCCTTTCGGTTTTACACATTTTGGGTCATGTGGGCCCGAACCCGCCCAATGCTCATCCCTATCCCGAACATTAAAAAATGGATAATATCCAAAGAGCATAGCCGTTTTTGGAGAGCATCAAGCACCTGGCGCATAGAGTTAAGTAATCACCTCCTTGAACTCGCATCAACTAGAAGATCAATACATGGTACTCCAAAGTCCATCCCATATACAAAGATACAAACTAGACATATAGCATGTTTGGAGCCATGTCGGCCTTGGATAAAACTTGTGTCCAGATGGAAGCTACAGGACATTAAACGTACATTTACTATATCTCAGACGCGAAAACAAACACATGCTTATTAGTTGCAATCAAGTACAATCACTACGCCAAATTCTGCTTTTAATAGTGATTATTTTAAGAAGTGCTATTATATATAACACGGATACCTCTCAATATTCTTTGATCGTTAGAGCGATTTAAACCCTAAATCACTTGAAAGTACAATGGATGCTTTATCATGGTTTAGGGCAATGAGTGAGTTTTATTAGACTAATATATGAGTGAGTTTTATTAGACTAATATTAATTTATTATTTGAATTGGGATATAACACATGTTAGTGAATTATTGGAAAAGTACACTACAACAGAAACCTTAAAAATGATCGCACCCATTAGTAGCGCTTCACATACGGGCGCTCCCTTTTGTCATCACGGAACGACCATAGGGAGCGCTTAGGGGAGGAGCGCTCCCTCTTGCCTAACACGAAACGACCATAGGGAGCGCTTAGTGTTACGAGCGCTCCCTTTTGCCTACGTAGTTTGTCTTGAATAACCAAATAATAAGTAATAGGGACAGCAAGTTATGAAAAACAAGATTCATTATTCAAAGAAACACCATGCCAAAGCGATATAGCCAAAGTGGTAAGGTCAAAGCCAAGCCGTCAAAGAAGCTAGGAACGTCTAGTCAAACATCAATCAAACACGTGAAGAACTGCCGCCCAAAGAACCGAAAGGCTCGAGATCCAACACCTGAAGGACTAAATCAATATCAGTCGAGCTCTCCTTAGTACTAGAACGACTTCATACACTATGCCTGTTGCTCGAATGACTATATTCAAAACCGGATCAACTAGTAGCTCTAAAGGCTCAGCTAGAAACATGTCGCCCGAAGAAGAAAAAACATAGCTTTTCTCACCCTTCGGTCGGTCGATCACCAAAACTTCGATGGTTTCCACTACACATTGGCCGAATCGCCCGTGTCAAACAAAGTATTTATTAGGATCTCCTAATTCTCTCCCCTGTCTAGCTTGTAATGGCCGCAAGAGTCATTTTCCCAATTATTACTAGCTAATTCGACTTGTACTACATATTACGCCCTAGAGGCTAATGGAACGGCACGCTATTTGGACCCTATACTTTTACTCTGAGAATCTATACATTTTGTGTTCGGTCTATCAATTAGATCAAAACAATAACAATCAGGGAAAAAAAAATCAAAACAATAACATCTCCAAAATCTGCTAATCTATGTTACGAAGAAAAAAAAATTAAAGCCCTTAAAACCGGTTGACTAAATCGATCTGACTGAGTTAAAAATTCTTTGCCAAATTAATCACATGATTAAATTTGGATTGTTGAGGTATAATATCATATACATCAAATGGCAAGACAAAATCTGTAGTTAGATGAACAACCACTGATAAACCAAATTTTATATTATTAAGCCAAAGAAGATTAGAAACAAAATGTAGAACAATTTGGGAACATACGGCGTGGACATCAGATTATTACAGTACCGAGGAACTGAGATTCCACATGAGATTTTTTATATCTGAGTTCAGAGTTGTCTTGATGCAGTCATTACGTTTATTATTTTTATGAGAGGATTTCATTTCATTATTATAGTTCATGTATTAAACTATAATCTAACTAAAGAAGGGAATACGTAAAGAACATGAAATGAAAGAAAGATGCTAATTAAGTTGGTGGCATGATGTCACGGTGGTCTTCAACAGATACAAGTTTATTTTATATACTACTACTAAGGATGAGTTTCTGTCTAATGGGACATATTTTGTCCGATTGTCGGCCTATCAATAAAGCGGGAATATTGGTGAGTGTTTTCTTTCTCTTATAGACGGTGTGGTTCATTACAATGGCCTTCAATTCTAGCACACTTGTAATAGTGACATAATTGAAACTGAATTTATGATTATAAAAGCCTTTAATGTCATTGGTAATTACTGAAATTCTTCGACCAACAAAGAGGTAATTTGGACCCCTGCTCCTTACATGATTAAGTGCAAAACAGATGATGCTGCTAAAGGGTGCCCTAGTCCAGTTGCTTGCGGTGGTATTTTTAGAAACAGTAGTGCTGCTATCCTTGGGTGTTTTTCTGCCTCCATAGGCAACAGTTATGCTCCGCATGTTGAACTTATTGAGGCTATGTTGGCTATAGAGATTGCTTTTGATAGAGGTTGGAAGTTCTTGTGGTTAGAATGTGATTCTCAATTGGTTATTTTCGCTTTTAAGAACGGCAATATAGTTCCTTGGAAGCTTCGCAATAGATGGAATAATTGTTTGTACTTGACTAGACAGATGGATTTCATATGCACTCACATTTATCGAGAAGGTAATGTTTGTGCTGATAAGCTTGCAGGTCATGGAACGAATTCAAGTGGTTTTACTTGGTGGAATCTCATACCAAGCTTCATTGCTGAGGACTTTTACAGGAATAGGTTAGGTTTGCCTAACTACAGGTTTTGTTAATTTATTCCTTCCTTCGATGGATTGCGTTCTCGTTTTGCTTAGTAATTTTGGTATGCTGCAAATGATTGTTAACGTCTTTGGTGCCAACCTGGTTGGGACGAGAGTCGTTATAGTGATGCTTATGCACACCTATATAGGATTGCTTTTATTTCTTTTCCGTTATAACGTTGTTTCTGCTCATGGGTATTGGTCTAGTCCCCCATGTTTATTGTTTATTTTTTCTTTTTTTATCAATAAAATTTAGGGGGAGTACTCTTTCCTTCCTAGTATTTTTTCCTAAGGAGGGTTTTGCATCTAAAGGTTTTAACGAGGCTCCATAACCATTTCTTTTGTTTTAAAAAAAGACATAATTGGTACTGAAACATTAACATTTGCCACACATACAAACTAGTTAACTATGCCACGTAAGCAGTACGTCATGCTTTTTTTACATAGATGGATGGAAAATTTAAAAAAAAGGTTTTTTTATCACAAATTTAAAACGTAAAAGACCTAATCGAGAAAAAAATTTAAAGGTCGAATGTGAAATTTTTAAATAACTTAAAAGAACTCAAATGTAATTTAGTTTCTAAATTATTTATTAAAAAAGATACAACATCTTGTTGGATGAATATTGTTGATACAACGCAATCCAATTCATTTTTGTTGGTAAAAAAGAAAATAAGACACTTTGTAATTCATGAAAGAAGTAAGACACTTTCTAATTTTTGTATATTAATTTACTTTTTTCACTTAGCACTTTACATAATGCTGTTGGAGCAGATATGAATTATGCAGAGAACTTACACGATTCAGCAGAAAAATTCACTTATCTCAGTCTCACTCACACACACACACTCTGAGAGAAACGGTTAGAGAAACCGTTAGAGAGAGAGAAAAGCGAAAGCAATGATATGAACTTCTCACTTTATTAATTGAAGAATGTTGACTTACATTAGTATTTATATCCTACTAATGGTCAGCTTAACAAGTGCTGACTTTAGTGTAAAGCTTAAAATGAAAAACAATATAGAAGTGGAAATGAGAAAGAGTGTAGGAGAAAGAGTGTAAAAAAATTAAATAAATAATTTTTTAAAAATAATCCGCCGGAAATGGCTATTACCGGTGGATTTTTAAAATTTTTTTTTATTATTTTTTTTTAAAAATCCGCCGGTAACGCACATTACCGGCGGATTTATCCGCCTTTTAAAAAAAAAAAAAATTTACGCAAAACAATTCCGCCGGTAACGCTCAAAATCCGCCGGTAACCCTCAAAATCCGCCGGTAATTTACCGGGGGATTAAATCCGCCGGTAACGCCCAAAATCCGCCGGTAATTTACTGGCGGATTTAATCCACCGGAAATGCCCCGCCGGAAATGGGCGAAATTCTTGTAGTGCAAGAAGTTCCTCAATCTTCATGGTCTCTAGGTTCTTAGATTGTTCAATTGCAACCACTATGTGATCGAATTTAGGAGTTAGGGTTCGGAGTACCTTTTCAATTTTGCGTTGATCTGAAATTGTCTCACCATTTGTACGCATTTGGTTTGTTACCAACGTCATCTTGTTGAAGTATTCCGCAGTTGTCTCCTTTTCTCCCATTTGGAGTAGTTCATATTCCCTTCGTAAGGTCTGTAATCTCACTTTCTTCAGTACTGTCGCATCGCCGGAGTACGCCGTGGCCAGAGCGTCCCGTGCTTCCTTTGCCGTTTCATATTGAGAGATTTTTTCAAACGCCTTTGCATCCACACACTGGTGAATCAAGAATAACGCCTTGCTGTCCTTCTTTTGTTGTTCACGAAGAGCATCGCCACCAACGGCCACCACGCCGTTACGAACAACTTCGAGAACATCTTGGTAGCGAAAAACAACCTTCATTTGGATTATCCACCTGTCATAGTTCTTTCCGTCGAGTATCGGAAGCTTCGCCGGAAATTGACCATTATTGCCACCGGTATTCGCCATAGCCGTCGCGCAAGTGATTACGGATCGTCTTCAACCTCACTCTAGATGCCAAATCTGTTGGAGTAGATATGAATTATGCAGAGAACTTACACGATTAGAGAAACGGTTAGAGAGAGAGAGAAAAGAGAAAGCAATGATATGAACTTCTCATTTTATTAATTGAAGAATGTTGACTTACATCAGTATTTATATCCTACTAATGGTCAGCTTAACAAGTGGTGATTTTAGCGTAAAGCTTAAAATGAAAAACAATATAGCAGCAAACTAATGTTTACATGATACAAGCATATCACTTATTCTATTAATCAGCTAGCTTGAAATACTCTCAACAAAGGCGAGGTGGCTTGAAAAATCATAATCACATAGAGTTGGACTTATTATGGCTCTAAAGTATGAGCACGAATATTAACCCAAATTTTTTAGTTCGAACCAATAAAGTTCAAATCCGAAGCAATTGAGTAGCCTGTTTTGCGACATTTACTGTTTCCACTTCTAAATAAAATAAATGCAACTAACGATACACAATACAACTCCATTTTCTTTGTATTTGCCATTTGGTCATATATAGGGCTGACCGTTACATCATGGTTCACTCTTTACAGGGGCGTTTCGGTCATTGCCGGCGATCACTGTCCAAACCTGCAAGAAAAACATAAAAAGGCTTCCCACCACAGGCTGCAACAACACACGCTCATCAGTGATCAGTCATTGCCCAGTAAATTGTCAAAGCTTGAGCGATGCTCTAAAGAAACCTCCGCCACGTGACAACCTCTCCCTTCCTCAATTCGTCACCACCCTCAGGCTCCCTGCTCTTCTGCTTCTGCTACAGTGTTACTTCTCTTTCCCCATCCTTCCCCACACGTGCCAAAACTAACACACCTTGCCCTTTCTCACGTGTGTTCACCCCCTTATTAAACCCGTAGTACTTCTTCCGCATAAATACAACACAACTACCTTCCCATATTCTTGTTTTCCTACACACACATAGCCTCTCTCTTTCTGGCCAAACCTGTGCCTCCCTTATTGCTCTGATAATCTTTGTACGAATCAACTTTTACTATTACTCTTTCAAATTTTAATTCTAAAATAATTCTAAAAATACGCAGTTCCAATCCTGCACCTGCTATATTAAACCTCGTTTCATTCAACCTACGCATTCAAGGTTCAAACTTCAAGCAACCTCTTGCGTTGCGTGTGATCTACAGTGAACCCCAAATTATTCCAACATTTTTTCGTTTATTTATCTGCTGTACTATGTTAGAGAGTGGTGGTGGTGGTGGTGGTGCGCGTGATTCTGAGGCGAGTTTGGAGACAGTAAACTCCACTCAGCGAAGCTCCATGAGCAGCGAAAGTATGTGCAGCACGAGTTTCAGCCGTCTTTCCTTCGAAAACCTCCCTGCCTCGCCAGAATGTCTCTCCATCAAACCTCACCGATCCTCTGACTTCGCGTACTCCGCTATCCGCTCCGCTACCTTTCGCCGTAAAGCCGCACTCACCTTCCGTGACTTCCACCTCCTCCGCCGCATCGGCGCCGGTGACATCGGCACCGTTTACCTCTGCCGCCTCCGCAAAGGCAACAACCAATTTGACAACGAAGTAGAAGACGCTTCCTGCTTATACGCCATGAAGGTGGTAGATAAAGACGTCGTCGCATTGAAGAAGAAATCACAGAGAGCCGAAATGGAGAGAAAAATCCTCAAAATGCTCGATCACCCTTTCCTCCCTACACTTTACGCTGAGTTCGAGGCTTCTCATTTTTCTTGCATTGTCATGGAGTTTTGTTCCGGTGGAGACTTGCATTCCCTACGCCACAAGTACCCTCATAACCGTCTTCCTCTTTCTTCCGCCAGGTAACCAAAACGACGACGTTTTCATATTTGTTGTTAATAATCTGTTACAGTTACGCTCATGTGAAATTTGTTTTGTTGTTTCAGATTTTATGCGGCTGAGGTACTGGTGGCGTTGGAGTACCTTCATATGTTGGGAATCATTTACAGGGATCTAAAGCCTGAAAATGTGTTGGTCAGATCGGACGGTCACATCATGCTTTCTGATTTTGATCTTTCTCTTTGCTCGGATGCAATCCCAGCCGTTGAATCATCAGATTGTTTACAAGATGCCGCGTTTGCACCTACATTGCCATACACTCGCTCCCGTACTTTCACAACTCTAACTCCATTTTCGTGTTTTTCGAACCGATTGTTCAGATCCCGCAAGGTTCAAACCATTCAACCGAACCGGCTCTTCGTGGCTGAACCGGTTTCTGCTAGGTCCTGCTCCTTTGTGGGAACACATGAGTACGTGTCACCGGAGGTAGCCGGAGGTCTCTCCCACGGCAACGCCGTTGACTGGTGGTCATTTGGAATATTCATCTACGAGCTTATCTACGGTCGCACTCCGTTTGTGGCCACATCCAACGAGGCTACGCTGCGCAGCATATTAAAGAAACCTCTGATGTTTCCAACGGCCACTCCCTCGAGTGCGATTGAACTCCACGCGCGAGACTTGATATCTGGGTTGCTGAACAAGGATCCGGCGCAGCGGCTTGGGTCGAAGCGCGGCGCCGCTGACGTCAAGAAGCACCCGTTCTTCAAAGGACTCAACTTGGCGCTGATTCGCATGATGACGCCGCCTGAAGTGCCTGGCTCGAGAAGGCAAAAAACGACATCGTTACACCGTGGGAAAGGTAGCAGCAACAGTAATAGACAGCAACCAACGGCGTCGTTTGACTTTTACTTTTGAAAAACGACGACGATCGACGGGTTTTGCGCCACGCCACGTCTTCCGTGGTGACGTATTTGTATATTGGACCAGTCCTTTTTTTATTATGACATAATAACATCGGACTAGTAATTTTATATTTTACATTACATGAGCATTGCCTTCTTTTTATATTTCTATTTTTTTAAAAAGTATGTATAACTAAGAAATAAAGAAGCGAAGTAATTGAAGGAGGAGGCTAGAAATAATTTTCACATTTTAAAAATCGGGAAATTCACATGATGTGAACATAACTTTGCATTTGTTCGAAGAGAGGGATGGTGTTGTTCCTTTTTGGTTGTATGATGATAGACATAGATATGTGTCTTTAAAGCTGAACTGGGGGGGGGGGGGGGGGGGGTTTCTGTCTTTCCATTTGTAGAATACCTACAGGAGACCACCGGGGGGGGGGGGGGGTCTGTCTTTCCATTTGTAGAATACCTACAGGAGACCACCATTGAAAAAAGGCTGGACAATACTAAATGGGGAAGATTCGATGCTTTCTTTCTTTTCTCTTCCCTACACACTTGAGCGGACAAGAGAGCGATAATGTTATCGAACATGTATTTTTTTGTGTCTATGCAGCATAAAGTCAGTCAGTATTCCAAGGAATCAAACTTTGTCAACTTAGAAAAATGTACAATGATATCTAGTCGGTTATTTAAATGAAAAGATAAAATATTACGAGATTTATTATATTTTGTTTCTCATCATCGACTTGGTGTATGTTTGGTTCTGCGGTGATCAGAATTGATTCTAACAGAATTGATTCTGCAGAATTGATTTTAGTTAAAAGTGAGTTTAACGTGATGCGATTTTTGTTTTGATACATTAGTTGAAAAAGTGATTTTTATCAATCTCTGTTGTTTGGATAGATTTAGGGGCATCAGGAACAGCATGAGGAGCAGCCTCAGCAGGGGCATCAGGAACAGCATGAGAAGCAGCCTCCTCTATTCACTGGGCTAGCATCTCATGTTTGTATCGTTATAATGAGAGACCCGGTAAGTTTAATTTATTTACGTAGCCTTCTTAGTTTAATTTATTTACATAGCCTTATTTTTTTATAATACAGACATATGAGCGTAAATTGAAGGTTACCAACCATGGTAACAAGCTGGCTCAGAGACTGCTTGGTTTTTCCCAAAACCACCGGTTGTGGGCCTTTATCACAGGTTCCGGATTAGCCCCCTCGTCTCGACCGGACATAGAAAGGTGGACCATGAGCTGATGTCTGCTTTTCTTGAGAGGTGGCACTCAGAGACATCGTCATTTCACTTACCATTTGATGAAATGACGATTACTTTGGATGATGTCTCATGTTTGCTACATCTACCCATTACGGGGAACTACTACAGAGCTCCACCTACTTCTGTCACCACTAATCAGACCATCCACCTAGCACATGTTTATCTAGGTGTGACTATGGAGGAGGCGGGGCTGGAGTGTCGAGCTTCATCTGGCCCATATTACCGTTTTGAGTGGCTGCAGGAGAATGTTAGTAGAGGGTCCATAGAGAATGACATGCGTCCTGTTGTCAGGGCGTTTATCCTTCTGATCCTGAGCTGGTCCATCTTCACAGTCAAGACAGGCGACAGGGTTGAGGCTAAGTGGCTGCTGCTACTTGAGGATGTCAGTGCAGCTGGTGTGGGATCATATGCATGGGGGGCAACAGCACCTGCTTTCATGTATGACCAGCTGAACTACTCCTGCTTGGACCAGACGCATCAGTTAGGAGGGTATGCGACCCTCTTACAGGTAATAATTTTAAGTTAATTTTTTTCGAGTTCGGTTAAATTTCTGTTAAACAGTTTTTAATTCACCATGTTGTTTATCTTCTTTTTTTCAGAGCTGGATTTTATGGTATTTTTCTCAGCTAGTGGAGAGGAGGAGTGGATTGCGGGCTGGAGCACTGTGTGGGCATTGGAGGAAGAAGAAGACAGATGGAGTGAAGCTGGGGGTATACAGGCAGAGGATTGATGCGCTGACCTCGGATGATGTATGTTGGCGACCGTTTGAGGAGCACCGGGAGGATAGAGACTTTGAGCATGTGTCATTATACAGGGGACATATCATCTGGGGAGACATCACTGTTCCCTACATGCCAGATAGGTGCCTCAGACAGTTTGGGTACGTGCAGATTATCCCATGTCACCCTATTATTGGTCGTCCGTGCCATGCAGACTGCATTTTTCGTATTGCACATTATATGCCTGTGGTGGAGGAGGTTTTGCATACTACTTATCCTGCTGAGGAGTTGGGTCAGGTTGCTCCGGACTACTTACATTGGTATGTGAGAGCATCTATTCCTAGACTCTTACGGGTTGCATCACCACCACCACCACCACCACCAGTACAGCCAGCTGCACCACTAGTACATCCAGATTTGCTCGAGATTGTGGAGGAGGAGATTCGGAGGGGGCTTCGGAGCGGAGACATTAGGATGGGTAGTCAGACATACGCTCGCCTCACGCGGTTACTGGATATGCTACCGGGGCGTGACTAGGGGGTTTTATGGGATTGTATGCTTGAACTATTTTTTTATGACTTGATTCTTATTATTTCTTGTTTATTATATTTGTGGAGTTTCATTAAAATTTCGATTTGATTCATGCGATAAAAGATAAAACATAACCAACTACAATAACAATAGGCAGATACATTTTCCTAAAATTCTAGTCGTCGAACACGACGTAAAATTTCATTCACACTCCGTTGAGTTTCCACGTACAGCTCCAACGGCTTATACCCCTGAAACGTGTCATGGATGTTTAGCATGTTCGCCACGTCTTCGTCAGTCTTGATTGTCATGGACGAGAAGGAAACGCGGCCATCGTCTCCAAGATAGGGTTTGCGATAAGTGATACTAGTGACGTCACGGTCGTCACCAGTCACTTGAACTTTGGACCACACTTTATCCTTCAAACCTTCAAACCCCATGCCGCGGTGGATTCTGCATAACACCGGCTGAGGACTCCAGAAGTGGTCACCATCTTCTCTCATCGTGATTTGCCCCCGATGAAGTATACCGCAAAGCCTATTGTCATTTGAGCGTTGAGTGAGGCATATCTCCATTTTGGATGAGTGAAATTTTTGAGTGAAAAGAATGAGGTTGGCAATGGGTATTTATAGAATTCGTCAATGATTATCAACCGTTGATATTGTCGGTGCAATATACACCGTTGATCAACATTGGCAGTCAAATCCTACCCGTCGAATTTAGTACAAATCGGATTTACCTATCAGGGAGGTACATCTGATTTACATTTTAACAAAGCGGACATACCCCCACTGATAGGTATATCCGCTTTGTTAATTGCAAAGCGGATTTACCTATTAGGGAGGTAAATCTGATTTGCATTTTAACAAAGCAGACATACCCCCACTGATAGGTATATCCGCTTTTATATTTTAACAAATCGGATCTACCTCACTAAAGGTAGATCCGATTTCCCCCTACTAATTCTAATCGGATATACGTAAATCCGCCTTTTAGTTTTGTGAATCGGATCTACCTACCTTATATGTAGATCCGATTTAAGTCAATTTAAACAGGGGTATTTTCGTCTTAAAATTTCTTGTGGGGGGTATATAGTGATATGATGGGGGTAAAAAAAAAATCCCAACCCTAAAACATGTCTTCATCTTCTGTAGCCGCATCGTTCATCTCTTCTTCTTTCTCCCCCTTTCTCATTTCTTTTTATTTTCTTCTCTTCTTCTCATCACATTTTTTTTCATCTTTGCTTCACGATTTTCTTCTTTACAAGGCAAGATCTTGATGGAAACCATGAAAAAAGTCAGGTAAGTTTTAGATCTGGCTAGAAATCGAACAATGTCAGGGCCAAAGTTGGAAAACTGTGTAATGGGGTATAGAATCGTTTCTCATCAACCGTGGAAGCTCCGATTTCCTGCTTCACTCAAAATCGATTTTAGACTCCAGAATCGATTTGCTTTGTTGCAACCCAAACACCAAATCTAATGATGAAAAGCACTTCTAACAGAGAAAAAGCACTTTTACTGCATTCAAACGCGGAATTAGTTAAAGAGCTCATTGACTCAAAGGGAGGATGGAGGATTTACCCTGACCCATATATATGGGCTTTATTGTTCTTGTGTACGAGCTAATTTCTTGCTCAACTTCTCTTACAAACCTAAAACATATATTATCTTAAAAGGCCCATAATTCGTACGACCCCCACTCTACTCACTGGACACCCCTAACCCTCCAATATCCCCAAAATACCTTCACGTGAAATGCGCTCCCAACCCCCCTTTTAAATTTTTAAAGGTTCGGAAGTTTGGAACCGTACCGGTTCGGAACCAAAATCCCGAACCTGTGTTATGTGCCATACAGCACAAACCTTCTGTACAATTCACGTTCTTCTTCAATTTTTCCTCACCCCACCTCTCTCTTCTCTTCACTGCCCACTCACAACCAAGAAAACACCACCGGCACCTCCAAGTGTGAAACAAAACTGATGATCGATAGTTAGCAGATATTAATGATCACTGAAAAAGTTAAGGAGGAAAATAATAAATAGAAAAAAACAATGAAAATTAAAATTAGCTTTTCTGCAAAAATGAATTGAAGGAGGAAAAGTTAGAGCTAAATTTAAAAAAGAGGAAAACATGGGAAAAGGTCCAGGTTGCACGGTTAGTGTGGAGCCTATTGGTTTTTAATAAAAAAACGTAAAATTCTCAGGCTTTGGTAACGGCTATATAAAACAGCCAGATAGCCGTTACCCCCAGCAGTCTCTATCTATTATTTTACAGTTGTAAATTAGGTAAGTTAGTTACAATCAGTAACTAACTCTAACAAACTCTTAGAAGAGTTTCTGATACTTGTATATATATATATATCTACTGTTAGCTATTACAATATACACAGAATCAATCAATAAAATTTTTACATTGCATTTTTCTTAAGTCTTCAAGTCTTCTTTCGTCTTCTACTTTGTTTTTGCCTTCTGCGTTCTTGAGTGAGAGCTTGCAGTGGTAGAGCGTACCTCGCATGCATCAGAAACACAAACAGTGAGTGTTAATCAGGATCAGAAAAGAAAAAACAAGAGAGAGTAAGTGAGAGAGGGAGAGATCATACTCTTTCGTGCTTGTAATGTTGTAGTCTTCACAAGTGGTGAAGATCCTCGCACGAGCAGTCGTTGAGAAGTACTTGCAGCAATCAACCAACACAACCGGTTAGGGTTTGTGTTGAAAAAGAAAGAAAGACTCAAAATAAGCAAGAAAAACAGTAAAGGAAGAGTTTCATTACCTTCGCCGTGTCTTCGTTGCAAGAACCTAGCCTCAGAACACCTGCGAAGGGTAAAACTGGGATTAGGGTTTCTGTCACTTGCAAAATCAAAGAAGAAAGTAGAGGGGTTTTGTTTGCTACCTATCCTAGAGTGTTCGGTTTGCAAGATTGAAGCAAAATGAAGCTTCAATCTCTACAAACTCTCTGAGGAAGAAGAAACCCCAGCGTAGGGTGTGAGAAGAAGAAGAAGGAAGAACAGTGAGAAGAAGATCAAGGAGAGAGAAAAAACTTTGAAAATAAAACGTAAACCTGAAGAGAAAGGGTTTTTATACTCTGGTTGCGGATTGGATCCGTATCCAGTGCTTAACCCGCGAGTTGCTACAGTTCAACGGGTCCTGGGTTCCGCGTGGATCTTTTTGGACCCGTGTGGAATTTTTGGAAAACTTAGGCCTGTATCAGTCTGGAACTTCTACTTGCACCTTTATTTTTTTGGTATTCCTGCAGTGAAATATCAATAACAGGGTTAAAAATTTAACATGGTATCTAAAAGCTGTTAACAATCCAGGGAAAAAACAGGAAAATCTCTATCTCTATAATCTTCTTTCAAGTTTCTTTATCTTCTTTAATCTGCACAATCAGAAATTGTGCAAGTTTTGTGTTCTAATATTTTCTACTGTGTTTTAAGGTTTCAGTCTTAAAAGATGACAAGCACTGGAATAGGATTAAACACTCAAATCCCAAAGCTTGATGGGAAAAACTGGGACAGATGGAGCCTTCAAATGAAGGCCATTTTTGGCTGCCATGGAGTCCTAAAGATTGTAAAAAATGGTTTTGATCCTTTGGGTGAAGAGCCAACACCTGCTCAAACAAACCTCTTTAATGAAAGTGAACAAAAAGATTACAAAGCACTTTATCTCATACACCAAGGGTGTGATGAGATAAACTTTGACAGAATTAGAAGTTTTGAAACTTCTAAAGCTGCCTGGGAAGCCTTAGAAAGATACTATATTCGTGCAGCTCCTATTAAAGAGGAGAAGCTGTAGGCTCTAAGGAAACAATATGAATTCTGGGTATGAAAGAAGGGGAAAGCATTGTTGACTTCTTTATAAGGCTAAAGAAGATCACCAATGCTATGTCCCTATATGGTGAAACACTTACTGAAACAGTGATCTGTAAGAAAGTGTTAAGGTCTCTAGCCAAGAAATTTGGTTGGGTTGTGAATAGCATTGAAGACACTACTAAACCAGAATATCTAAAAGTGGAAGAGCTTCAAGCAAAGCTTGAAGCAAAGGAGTTAAGGATTAACCTACTGGAAGGTGAAGAAGAAGAGGACCAGACCCTGTTCTCTAAAGCTAAGGGTAAGAAAGGAACCAAAAGCAACAGCAACAGTAACCAGGCAGGTAAGCCTAATTGTCCAAAGGCAAGTCAGGTAAATCTAACTCTAAATCTGATTCCACTAAGAAAAATCGGAATGCATCTAAGAAGAAAGACAAGTCTAAAGTGCAGTGCTATAGATGTGATAAATATGGGCATTATGCTACTGAATGCCCTACTAGTAAAGACACTAAGTCTAAAGAAACTGAGACTGAAGCCAATATGGCTAAAGAAGATTCTTATACAGAATCTGAACATGTTGGTTTTAGTATGATCACTGATGATTTAGAAGATACAAAACCTAGGGAGGACTTTGTTGTAACTAATCTGGACCTAAAAGTAAACAATGACTGTGTTGTATTGTCTGTTACTACAAGTGATGGTAAAACCATCACTGAAATTTGGTACTTAGACTCAGGTTGTTCCAATCATATGACTGGAAACAATGAGTGGTTAGTGGACTTTGATTCTAGTAGAAAAACCACTATAAAGCGTGCTAGCAATAAGTCTATAACTACTGAAGGAATAGGAAACATTAGGTTTACCAAAGAAAATGGACAAGTAATTTTGATTAAAGATGTTTTCTATGTCCCTGGAATCAGCTTTAACCTTATCAGCCTAGCACAACTTATAGAGAAAGGTTTTTCAGTGGTAATGAAAGACCTAAAACTAAAGTTGTATGGTGTTAAAGACAAACTAGTTTTAACAACACCTTTAGCCACCAATAGAACCTTCAAAACTAGCATAAGTATCACTGAGACAGATTGTCTAAGTGCTACAGCTAATCTTGAAGGTATGCTGTGGCATAAAAGGTTTGGGCACTTAAACTTCAAAGGGTTAAGTAACCTAAGTACTAAAAATTTAGTAGAGGGGTTGCCTAAAATTGAAGCTACTAAAGAAACATGTACTACTTGCTTAGTGGGCAAGCAACCTAGAAAGAAGTTCAATAAAGAAATGAAACACTACTCTAAGGATATTTTACATGTTGTATATTCTGACATATGTGGACCACTTGATGTATGTCATACCCTAATTTTGTCCGTTAGATTAATGCAAATGGTTTCAATTCGCACCTAGCGCATGCGAGTCGCTTTTAATTGTGCACGCATTGTTGTCCTCGCTGTGCCACGTTTCATTTTTTATTATGCGCGCATCTTCGCTCTCATCACGGAAGCGCGTCCGCATCTCGTCGTTGCGAATGTTTAACTCGGTTTCGTTACTTATTGATATTATGATTATTGTTGTTTAGTTTAATCTGTTTGTTACTATTGTTATATAAAAAAATCTAATAAAAATCAATTTCTGAATTAATGCTTTTTATTATTATAAACAGGTTTTTTTTACAAAATAAAAGGTACAACCTAAGTCAACTTTGATATGCATATAGACAAAAAATTTAAATACAATTGGTACAAAAATTAATTAAAAGCAAAAAAAAGAGTACAAAAAAATAATAAAGCAAAATCAAATAAAGACAGCATGCGACTTGCTCTCTCCCTGGAGTTAGAAGCCCAAGTTTCTTTCTTCTTGTCCCTTTTGTTTGGCTTCCATTTTCAGCAAAAACATTGCTGCAGTGGCAGCAACCCTGTTCCACCCCCTGCTGCCATCCCTTGCTGCTCCACTGTGTCTCTGCTGCAACAACAACAACTTGGTCTCCTGGGGTTTTGATTCCCTGCTCCAACACCACACCCACACCAGATTCCCCAGCCTATAAATACCAATGAACTGAAATCAAATAGAGACACAAATAGAGGGAGATTCAGAGCAAGAATTAGGGTTTTACACTGATGCCCTAATCACCAAAACACACTGTGTTCGAAATTTTGAGAAGCAGACAATAAACTTTTGAGCAGCAGTAGCAGAGAGCAAGCAAAAAGAGTTTTTCTTGGAAGCTAGAAGGTCAGTTCTTGTATTATTAAATTTGAAGAAAACATGTGCATAGTCTGTTGTTAATGTTTAGGGTCTCTTTATTATCATTACTATTATTATCATCTTTCTGTATTATCATCAGTTTTCTGTAAATGCGTGGATGATGATAGATCGTGGAACTTCCTTGTGATAAAAATAAAAAAACATGTTCTTAGGATCAGCATGCTTAACAGTAACTTAGAGCTCGGAATAACGTTTCTGAGAAACAGAAAAATAGATTAGAAAGAATAGAACACTAAAATTAGATTTATGAGTTGAATAATAGAGAAATTAGAGGGAACAGAATCTACAAGAGAGAAAAATACCCTTTTGTTGTCGCCGTCGTGCCGGTGCGATTTCCGGCCGCCGTTGACGGCGGTCGGACACCATGGTGCTTCCTTTGCTCCGAAGCTCCGCTGCGTGCTTTGCTGACTACCATCACTGAACACACCGCCGTGAGCACCGTTCTGGTCGCCGCAAACGCCGTCCGTCATACCACCGCCGCACCACCCAAACACCTCCACTGTTTCGGCCGTTCCCCTCTCCCTCTCCCCGCTAACCACTGCACACCCTTTTCCCCTTCACACTAACCACCACCCGAAACACCATCACAGACCCCCCTACAGCAACCAGCGCCACCGTGGCCTACTCAAACCACCACCGGAAAATGGAACCACCCTCAAGCTCAATTTGTAAACGCCACCACCGTCGCCTCTTCGTCTCACCACCACCAAAACCCAACATCATAATCGCCCCCACGCCGTAGCCAAAATCACCACCATACGCCTCCCCCTTCGCAACCACTGTCCCACTCCCTTCCCCTTCGTTCATCATCTTCTCTCACCTTGCCTTTCTCTTTCGTTCCACTGTTCTCTCTTGTTTTCTCTCTCGAAGGTTCGTTCTCTCTCTCTCTCTCTCTCTCTCTCTCTCTCTGTGTGTGTGAAATCTGGGTTGGTAGCGTTGAGGAGAAGGGCAGAAATAAAAATTAGGCTTAGGGGAGAGAATGAGGCGTTGATGGGGAGGAAGAAAGTGAGTGGGTGGCGGTGAGGGATGAAGAGATCGAAGCTAGGGGAGAGAAAGAGGGAGTGAAACGGCGTGAGGAGAAGGAAATGGAGATTAGGGTTAGAGGGTTGCGGCGGTGAGTAAACAAGATTTTTTAGGGTTTCGTTAGGTTTAGTTTATATAGTGTATAGTTTTTTTTCGTTTTGCTTTTTACACCATGTGTTTGCTGCGCGTAACCCCCCTGAGTATCTTTGTTAAAGGAAGCGCAGGCCAGCCCAAAGCGAACTGGGCCCCTTTTTTGTTACCCCCTTTTTTTATACAACCCCTGCTTCTAAACGCACTCCCCGTTTTAATGGCTTGCACCCCCCTGCGCAAGCCCATATTTTAGAATGCAGCCCAGTTCACTGAAAACGAACTGGGTTTGTTTTCTGCACCCACTACTTCAAAATACAACCCTTTTCTGCTAATCACACCCCATTCTACTACTGCACCCCCTGTTTCTCTTTTAAAACAAAATTTCTTTTCCATAAATAAATATTTTCTTTCACAAACCTTTTTTTCCCAAATAAATAAATGTTTTCCTAAACATAAAAATGGTTTGTTACTAATGGTCACTCTGAGCTTAGCTTGTTTGACCGTTAATAACAGCTTTAGTTTTCAAACGAGCTTTGAGTGACGACCACTCTGGGTTTTACTTGTTTGGTCGTCACGAATACCTCTCCCAATTTCAAAAATAAATGATTAAAAAACATCAACAAACAAATATTTTCTACCTAGAACTACGTAGCCTTTGATTCTCTACCAAGAGATACGTAGGAGCAGGGTCACACCCTTGTCAAGCGCAAAAATAAACAATTTCCATTACCTTTCTTTCTTAATTCTTTTTTTACAAAAAACCACAAAATATAAATAGGGGACTAAGTCGACTGTACAGTCGGGTTAGTCTGCTTTTTAGGACCACGAATGAACTGTTACGGATCATGTCCTAAAATCCCTATTTAAAATAAATAAATTCTAAATTAAAAAAAAATACAAACACATCTCTTTCATTTCAAAAATCAAAAAAATCTTATTTTCAAAGTAGGGGATTAAGTCGGTCGTACGGCCGGGTTAGTCATCGTTTTAGGATAAGTGAACTGTGGTCCTTCAGAGCCCCAGCGCTCCTTCAGCCCTCAGCGGCCCTTCAGAGCCCCAACGCTCCTTCAGACCCCCAGTGGTCCTTCAACACAGATCACACAGTCCTAAAACCCCTATATTAAAAAACACCAACCAACAAACTTTTTCTAACCCAAGAACTACGTAGCTTTGATTTCTCCATCGCACCTGGAGATACGTAGGAGCAGGGGCCCACTCCTGTCAAGCACAAAAAACTAAAATTTTTATTAAGTCTTTTTCTTTCAATAAAAGGGTAAAAATTAACATTTTCAAAATTAATATTCTTTCCTACAACTAGTTAGCAGGTAACCTTCATTAGGAAGGATGTCGTGGGGTGCTAATACCTTCCCCACGCATAACCGACTCCCGAACCCTTATCTGGTCTCAAGGACCCTTATTCATTCCAAAAGGGATTTACCGATGTTTCCCCTAAAAATTAAACGTTGGTGGCGGCTTCATTTTTGAACCTTCGAGGAATCCTCACCCGGATTTTTCGGTCGCTACAATGTACCCTCCATAAGGGGAAACAAATACTTCATGACCTTTGCGGATGAATTTTCTAGAAAAATCTGGCTTTATCTACTTAAGACTAAAGGAGAAGCCTATGGTGTCTTTAAAGATTTTAAGACAATGGCATAAACTCAAAGTGGTAAGAAACTTAATGTTTTGAGAACTGATGGTGGTGGTGAGTACACCTCAAAGATTTTGAGGAGTACTGCACCAACCAAGGTATATTACATGAGGTAACATCACCCTATACTCCTCAGCATAATGGTATGGCTGAAAGGAGGAATAGGACAATACTTGACATGGCTAGGAGCATGATCAAGTCCAAAGAACTACCTAAAAGACTGTGGGCAGAAGCTGTTCATACAGCTGTCTATATCCTAAACAGGTGTCCTACCAAAGGTTTGGATAACAAGGTACCAGAACAAGTCTGGTGTGGTGATAAACCCAGAGTTTCTCAACTAAGGGTATTCGGCTCACTTGCTTACAGCCACATACCTGATGGTAAGAAAAAGAAGTTGGAGGATAAGAGCAGGCCCTTAATCCTTGTGGGATATCACCCTCCAAGTGCTTATAGGCTGCTAGATCCTAAGAATGACAAGATTGAGATATCTAGGGATGTGGTTGTGCTTGAAGACAAGTAATGTGATTGGGACAAAGCTGAACTAGTACGTTCAGTGGACTCTATAATCCTAGAGGAGGTATTAAACACTGAACCAAATCCTAATGGTGGCAGTTCTGATGAAGATGAACTTATGCAACCTAATGAGGATCCAAATCCTCAAGAGGAGGAGGATAACACTGAACCTGAACCTGAACCTGTTGTGCAGGCTCTGCCTAGGACACAAAGGTTGAGACAGCCTCCTAGGAGGCTTGCAGAATATGATTTAGCCACTGATCTTGAGGTGAATGAGAATGGTGACCTCATTCACTTTGGAATGGTCGCAGACATGGAACCAGTTGACTTTAAGGAAGCCTTAAAGGACAAAAATTGGAAGAATGCTATGATAGAGGAACTGGCCTCTATTGAGAAAAATAAGACCTGGTCTTTGACACCTCTTCCTAAAGGGAAGAAGGCAATAAGTGTCAAGTGGGTTTTTAAGCTTAAGTTGGACCCCAAGGGCAACATAGTCAAGCATAAAGCTAGATTAGTTGCCAGAGGGTTCCAACAAAAGCAAGAGATTGATTATGAGGTTCACCTGTGGTCAGGCATGAAACCATTAGATTGGTCACTGCCTTGGCCTGCAATAAGGGTTGGGACTTACATCACTTAGATGTTAAGTCTGCATTTTTGAATGGACCCTTGGAAGAGACTTTTTTCATCTCACAACCTCCTGGTTTTGAGGAAAAAAAGGAAAGGAAAACCTAGTGTGCCACTTGCATAAAGCACTCTATGGTTTAAAACAGGCTCCAAGAGCCTGGAATAAAAGAATTGACATTTTCTTTGTTGAAAGTGGCTTCACTAAGTGCACCAATGAGTTTGGTGTGTATGTGAATGGTTCCTTAGATACTAACCTATTACTAATATGTTTGTATGTTGATGATCTATTGGTAACAGGTAGCAGTACTAAGGAGATTGAGCAGTTCAAGGACTCTATGAAGGCTGAGTTTGAGATGACTGGCCTATGACAACTTACCTACTTTCTGGGATTGGTGATAAACCCCAATTTAGTACATTTTTAGAGATAGTTTTAGGTCATTTTTAGAGCAATTTTCACTAATTATATAAACCGGTGACTTAATTTGCTCTTTATTTTGCAGAAAAGAAGGAAATATGAAAAAGAATGAAAATTCAATTTAGAGCCACACACATATATATATATATATATATATATATATATATATATATATATATATATATATATATATATATGTCTAACAAATAAAAGAAAGCAAGTCCAAGTCCATTAATGCAAGAAGGCCCACGGTAATAAACAAAAGAAGATCCTCTTGGTGATTCAATTGAAACTGATGCACATGTGACTTCGAGAGAAAGAAAGAGGCATGGAGTGGATAGCAAGCAACAAATATTTAGGAAGTATATGAATCCTAATATTTAGGTATGGAGATAAAAAGGTGCTCTTGCAATTAAAAGAGGAAACAAGCTTGACTTGAGGAAAAAGGAATGACACACTACCCTAGCTTGGAGAGAAAGAAAATGAACTAATATAAAAGGAGGGCTTCACTTGTGAGTGAGAGAGAGCCACACATTCACAAAGATTATAAGGAAAAGCAACGCGGACAGTGAGGGAGGAAGAATTGGGTATCCGTTCTTGACATATTGAGAGAGCTTTGGAGCAGAAAAAGGAGACTCGAGACTCGGAATAAGAATTTCTCTAATTTCTGGGTTATTTTTATCTCTGTAATTCATGACTCCAATTTCTATTTTATTGTTCTTTATGACTTTGGATAGCTAAATCATCTTCTAGGTCTTAAGTGGATCTTGCAAGTTTAGAGACCTTTATATGTTCTAGTTTCATATTTGAATTCTAATTTTTATTTCAATTAATATTGTTCTATTGTTTTTATCACATAATTAGGATTAGCTACCATTTGCATGTTCATAATCAATTAATTGATCAGCGACCGTACTGCAATTAGTTGGTGGATCTATAGGATAAGTGGGGCTATAATTATTGCATGACCAAACTTTAATTTAGTTTTCCAATCATTCAACCTTTTTGTTCTTTATGCTTTTCTTGAAATTAAATTCTTGCATGACCAAACAAGGGTTAATTTAGGAAAAAGAATATTAATCGCGAATTACCAAACGGATTAATAGTTTTAGTAAAGGGATTGGTAATTAAATAAAATAAAGGAATTCAGGTAGAGTTAGACATAGGGGAATCGAAGCTTGCAAGTGAAACCGTGACCCTAGACCTCCTCTCTCAATTAATTATATTTTGTATTTTAATTCTTGCTATTTATTTCTTTTTATTTTAGTTTCTATAACCATCAAATTATTTGTTCGCTTAAACAATAAATAATCTTGATTAGTTTAGTACTTGTTAATTAATCCCTATGGAGACGATAATCTTTTATACTACTTCTGCGAAGGAGTACACTTGCTCTAAGTGTGTTTTTAACGCAACAATTGGAATTCCTAAGGGTACCTGAAGGGATTATCCTACATTAGCTAAAGTACTCTAAGGAATTACTTGCAAGGTTCAAAATGGCAGAATGCAATTCTGCCACTAACCCTGCAGAAGGCTACCTATGCAAAAAGGAGGGTGAGAAGGGTTCTAAAGTAGATCCTAGCTATTTTAGACAAATTGTGGGGTCTTTGAGATATCTGTGCCATAGCAGGCCAGATATCCTCTTTTCTACAGGCATGATCAGCAGGTTCATGAATGAACCACTGGAGATAACCTAAATGCAGCTAAAAGAGTGCTAAGATACATTTAAGGCACTCTGAACTATGGTCTGCTCTTTTCTAAGGGGACTGATCTAAGGAAATTTGACCTCCTGGGGTATTCAGACTGTGACTGGTGTGGAGACCACATTGATAGAAGAAGTACATCTGGGTTCTTATTCAAGTTTCAGGGCATTTCTGTTTCCTGGAGTTCAAAGAAGCAACAAATTGTCGCTCTTTCCTCCTGTGAAGCAGAATATGTTTCTGCTTGTAGTGCTGCTACCCAAGCAGCATGGCTACAAGCTTTGCTCAGTGAACTTGGAGTTGCTTTGACTGAAATTCCTAAGCTACTGATAGACAACAAATCAGCTTTGTGTCTTGCCAAAAACCCTATTGGTCATGGCAAAACCAAGCACATTGAAGCTAGATTCCATTACCAAAGGGACCAGGTCACTAATGGCAAACTAATGGTGGATCACTGTCCTACAAAGGATCAACAGGCAGATATCTTCACCAAAGCTCTCAAGGGTGAAGTCTTTTCTAGGTTAAGAAGAGAAATTGGCTTGGTTACTTTCAAATCCTGAGAAAGCAACCATGTCTAAAAGCTATTCCAAGGGGCTTGTTCTAGGAGACTAATTTTGAATGCTATACCAGGGGCATGTCCTAGGTCTCTAATTCTCTTCTATATCCTAGATAACCTATGTATATGTTTTTAGGTTTTTTGTATTAAGGGAGGATATTGGTTTTTAATAAAAAAACCTAAAATCCTAAGGCTTTGGTAACGGCTATATAAAACAGCCAGATAGCCGTTACCCCCAGCAGTTGTTGCCAAGTGGCTTCAGTCTCAAGAGGGGGGGTGAATTGAGATTTGAAAACTTTTGAAAATTTTTTCCCCTTTTCAATGACTTAGATTAATTTTCGCGCAGGTTAAGTGGAAGCGAAGGAATTAGAAAATAAAACAATAAAGCACACAGAGATTTATCCTGGTTCGGTCACCTCCCAGTGACCTACGTCCAGTCCTCACACCCTTGTGAGATTTTCCACTACCACAACAAGGCTTACGGGTGCCTTGGAAACCTTTACAGACTCAGGCACTCGTCACCTAGGATACCCCACCTATTGAAGAGCCCTCAAATCTAACCACAATACAACAAGAGATATCCCACCCTTGTTACAACAAGCTGCCCCAGAAAGATACCCCACTTCCTAGTCCAAACAGCTACCCTAGAGAGATACCCCACTCCCTAGTACAAACCACAACAAATAAACAATTACAAACTTAAAGACTGAAATACCTCTTACGTAGGTAGATAATACAACTTGAAGATTCCAACCCCTGACAAACTCTTGCGAAAGATCAGCTCTGACGGACCAACAGTGCGTGAAGAGCAGAAATAAAAGTATGAAGAGTTTTTCTCAAATGTGATTTTGACTCATGAAATTGGGTTGTTAGAAATGAAGAGTATGAAGCCTCTATTTATAGGCTATGAGAAAAATATTACCGTTGAGACAATTTTGGACATGTCAGAATCGATTGTTTGCCTGAATGCACTGAAGATGAAAATCGATTTCATGCCTAAGTAGATCTAGGATGAGAAATCGATTATGTGTTTGTTTGAAGTAAGATGGGAATCGATTCATGGCTTTAAAACAGGTAAAGAATCGATTTTATTATAAGTGAAAGACAATGTGAATCGATTCTTTGCTTGTTTAGAAAGAGATGCAAATCGATTGTATACTTTATATGCTATAGAGAGAAAATCGATTATGCACTTTTAAAATTGGAAGAGAATCGATTGTATACTTAGAGAAAAAAATGTGAATCGATTTCTTTCCTTTTTAAAACAACTTGGTAATCGATTCTTTGATTTCGAAAAGAGTTTATGAATCGATTGCTTTCTTTCATAGTGAGTTAGAAATCGATTTTGAGGTTTAGTTAAAAGTAGTGAATCGATTTCTTTCTTTTTCAAAATTGGTTTTTGTGTTTACGTGTGCATGCATGCATTTTGAAAAACGTGGGACTTTGAGAGATGAGCTGACCTTCGTAAGAGCTTACACTTTTTCCTAAGACACACCCAAACCCTAGGGACTACCCTTATTTATAAGGACTACCCTTATATCTTGAAACTTCAATTCTTGAGCTTGATTATCTTGGATTGTGACTTTGATACTTTGTCACTTTCATCACCTTTGGCCATCAACTTTGGCTTTGGTCAACTTTTACTCTTATCACCTTTAGCTCTGGTCTTTTTCATCATCAAAACTTTGACCTGCAATACAAGTCCTGCAGTACAAGATATCCACAGCAGTCTCTATCTGTTATTTTACAGTTGTAAAATTAGGTAAGTTAGTTACAATCATTAACTAACTCTAGCAAACTCTTAGAAGAGTTTCCGATACTTGTATATATATCTACTGTTAGCTATTACAATATACACAAAATCAATCAATAAAATTTTTACATTGCATTTTTCTTAAGTCTTCAAGTCTTCTTTCGTCTTCTACTTTGTTTTTGCCTTCTGCGTTCTGTGAGTGAGAGCTTGCAGTGGTAGAGCGTACCTCGCATGCATCAGAAACACAAACAGTGAGTGTTTGAGTGTTAATCACGATCAGAAAAGAGAAAACAAGAGAGAGTAAGTGAGAGAGGGAGAGATCATACCTCTTTCGTGCTTGTAATATTGTAATCTTCACAGGTGGTGAAGATCCTCGCACGAGCAGTGGTTGAGAAGTACTTGCAGCAATCAACCAACACAACCAGTTAGGATTTGTGTTGAATGAACCAACACAAACAGTAAAGGAAGAGTTTCATTACCTTCGCTGTGTCTTCGTTGCAAGAACCTAGCCTCAGGACACCTGCGAAGGGTAAAACTGGGATTAGGGTTTCTGTCACTTGCAAAATCAAAGAAGAAAGTAGAGGGGTTTTGTTTGCTACCTATCCCAGAGTGTTCGGTTTGCAAGATTGAAGCAAAACGAAGCTTTAATCTCTGCAAACTCTCTGAGGAAGAAGAAACCCGTTGTGTAAAAACGTGTGCAAGTATACACAGTCCAACAAGTAGTATATGATAAGAAAAAATCGTTCCCACAAGGATTGAGGTCTAAAATGTGCTTAATTTGGCTAGCAAATTAGTGAGGTAAAATAAATAGACACAAGTTTTTTGAAAGCATTTTAAACAACAATTTAAGTAAAAGGGTGTGAAAATTAGTATTGAGAATGAGTTGGAATGTGTTCACTAAGTAAATCCTTTCTAGTGCATTAGTGCTGCGTCTAATGCTGCAACAATAGATGCTGTCGCAATAGTTGTTGTTTTGTTAAACACTTCCACTAGGGTTTCTCTACAAGAGTCTATGTCTAGACCCTAAATAGGTACTCCCTAGGCTACTCACGCACCCACATTGTTCATCTCATGGATTTTGCCCTCATATGTCTAGGGTTTAAGCAAGAAGCATTAAAGTGTCCTTTACTACTTACTATCCATATTATCTTTTGAGATCTATTCATAAACCATTTCTGAATTTACAAATTTACTTAAGTTAGATGGCCATTCCTAATTTAAGATGGAAATATTAAGCTCACAAAAGATAAATTGCTAAAACATCAAACACATTTCATCAAATGCACTAAAAATTCATTAATAGATCCCAACATTCCAACTATGAGTATTTAGCTCATAATGAGCAAACAAGACAAGAAACACAACTCAAACATAATTGTAACAATCATATTAAAGAAATACAAGATAGAAATTATACTAAGTGAGAAGATCCGAAGATACACTCCAAGAAGAGAGTCTCAAGGAGAGGGTTCAGCTCCCACGTAGCACAATCAACAAGTATTGTGGCTCCTGTCGTTGCTGCAACAATGATTCCAGCAATGATATTCGCAAGTTTGGTAATGGAAGGTAGCTTAGGTAAAAATGGTGGAAAGCTATTTCTAAACTTTCCTTTTCAGACCCAGCATGACATGAATGAAGAAGGAGGCTCCCTTTTATAGCTCTAGGGTACATGATCCAAGAAAACCCTAAATTTGAGGCGCCTTTTGTCCTTTGTGTGCCTAAAAGTACAAGTGCCCAAGATAAAAGTAGAATATTCCCTGTTCAGGTGCTGACACTAGCTGGACGTGCTCGTCCTTGCCATTACAGCTGTCCTTCGCTACTTTTAGCACGTCCCATCCTTCTCTCTCATCTTTCTCATAAATGCATTGCTGTGGCAACTGATGCTGCAGCAATTGAACACACAATCAAAGCACACAAATAGGGCACCTAAATGCCAAATATTAAGAACTCGGGAATGCAAATTTCTAAACTTAAAACATAATATTTACATATGCTAACTTACTAATTACATGAGAATAAACAATGAATTAACCTTAAGAATGCATAAATAACTCTTATAAATAAGAGTTATCAAAACCCTAGCGTAGGGTGTGAGAAAAAGAAGAAGGAAGAACGGTGAGAAGAAGATCGAGGAGAGAGAAAAAACCTTGAAAATAAAACGCAAACCTGAAGAGAAAAGGTTTTTATACTCTGGTTGCGGATTGGATCCGTATCCAGTGCTTAACCCGCGTGTTGCTACAGTTCAACAGGTCCTGGGTTCCGCGTGGATTTTTTTGGACCCGTGTGGAATTTTTGGAAAACTTGGGCCTGTATCAGTCTGGAACTTCTACTTGCACCTACAAAGTTTATTTTTTTGGTATTCCTGCAGTGAAATATCAATAATAGGGTTAAAAATTTAAGAGAGCCTACCTCGTTGTCACATTATCAAAGAGTCTATTGCTATGCTTTTTCTTTCCTCTCTCTTTTTCAAAATGGGCTGTTGTTGAATTCATATATTTATGGTGGTTTACACTGGTTCGGGAGTTTGGTTCCGAACCGGTTCGGTTTCAAATTTCTGAACCTTTAAAAATTCAGAAATTGGGGGGTGTCTGTAAATACATAAGACTCGGTACTTTGGTTCCGGACGGGTTCGGATCTAAACTTCCGAACCGTCGTAAACCCAGAAAAAATGCAACATGTGCGTTTCATATTAATGGTATTTTGGTTTTGTCACAAGGTTTGGGGGTGTCCAGTGAGTAGCTAGGGGTTGTACGAAGTATGCCCCATCTTAAAAAACCTTTTAAAGATTTGAGGAAATAGGACATGGGAATTGAAATATCAACACAAAACAAGAAATATATGTTTAACAATAAATAATGCTATCAACTAATAGGATTTTACTAAAGTTACGCATTTGGGCCATGCTTGTGAGTAAGGAATCTAGAAAAAAGAATTGATGCTTGGAACGAATGTATAACAAGAATTCTCGGCATTCCCTGGGGATTCTTGATTGGTGCTGAGCTAACTATAGCGCAAAGTCGTATTTCTTTAGTTAATAAAATCCAAAAGAACTCACTCCTTTCTCAAGTTATTTCAAGTTGGGTTTTTTTTTACCCCATCATATGTCTTTATACCCCCCACAAAATTTGATATTTCTAAAATACCCCTCAGTATTATAACTAACAGATTCATCTAAATTACAAATAAATCCGTTTTTCAAAAAAATCAAAACGGATTTATCTACTAAGTTAAAAATTACACTACGGATTTCTCTACTAAATAGATAAATCCGTTTTGATTTTTTTTGGTTCAAACGGAATTACCACTTTATATTTAAATCCGCGTGTTTTATATTTGTTTAAACGAATGTATATTAAACCCAGGGGGTGTGGTTGAGCGGTTGGGGCTCATCCTCCCTTAACCAAGTGTCGAGGGTTCGATCCTCGCCTTGAGTACAAAGCAGCTTTAAATCTCTGTTTTATACCAAAAAAAAACGGGTGTATATTAGTGATGATTAAATCCGTTTGACTTAATATTTCATCAAACGAATGTATATAGTGATGATTAAATCTGTTTTATATTTGTGCTGTTTTTATATTGGTTCAAACGGATTTATCTATTTAGTAGATAAATCCGTGGTTAGAAAATAAACTACAGATTTATCTACTAAATAGATAAATCCGTAGTGTATTTTTTAACTACGGATTTATCTACTAATTAGATAAATCAATTTTTGGTTTTTTCCCAAAACGGATTTACATTTTAATTTGGTAAATCCGTTAAAGACCAATTCACGAGGGTATTTTCGGAATAACAAAAATTGTGGGGAAAAAAAAAGACCCTTTCAAGTTCATAAACCCTTCGAAGAGTTTAGAAGAGTAAACAATGTGAAACTTTCCACTTTCTTAAAACTTTTCTTTTAGGGTCTTTTACGTTTTAGATTGGGTTGCTGGATTCAGTCATTGTATTCATTCTCATGACCTCGGCCAACCAAACTTTGGTATATTGACCAATGACCACTATCCAAATAAATCACTTCTTTTGGATTTATTGGATTAAACATTATTCTTTCATAAATTGGGTCATCAGATTCAGTCATGTATTCAATCAGCTTAACAAGTTTTTGGGCTCGAATCCAGTATTTAGCATGCAACAGTGTTAAATCTCTTGAGGGAGAACTTTACCGCTCATTGTGGTCCTACCCGGCTCGAGGGATTAGTCTCTATAGTTGCGCGCAAATGATACATGGTTTATACCATTGAAATTAACATATATGAAACTGAATAATAACCATTAAATCACAAAATAACAGTGCATATAGCAATCCTTAATGCATTTTGAATTCAATGCAACCTTATCCTAAACAAACCACAAAGCTTACGTGATCTTTGCACCGGTTTGGGAATTATTTCTAAAGAACCATAATAATCTTGCAAAAAAAGGCTAGAATATATTTTACTTTAGTCCTTTTTAGAATTTGGAGTTAAGGCTAAACTTTGGTTAATAAGCTCAACACTTGTATCCTTAGTAGGTGTAACTATAACCTCATTATTTGACTTTTGGTTATTCTATATAAAAGGCTCATAGAAATATTAATGGATCTAGAAGGAGGTTATTGTTGAACATGTTCAAGAACTAATTTAAGAGATGGATCTTGAGTTAGTGATGTCAAGTGTTAATCTTCTTGCTGGACAATAATGGTCGGGACCAATGGTGGATCTAGGACTCAGGATCAAGGAGTCAATTTTTTTTAAAATCACACATTGATAAAAATATATTAAAAATAAAATTTTAATATATTTTATTAAATAAATTACACAATTCATAGTTGTTCTCTATACACACAAGAATGAGAGAAACAATAGTATCACTAAGTTTTGAAATCTTATCTTAGTGTATTTGGTCCTTTGATTAACTTGTTTGAACTATATAGTTATTATTTTGATAAGTATATTAATTTAATTAAAAGTTTGGAACTTGAGTTATTTTACTTGGATTGCTTGACTTTATTAAGTATTGAAGTGGTTTATGAAATTAATTGAAGTGTCTGCATTTTAAAAAAGGGACCGAGGAGGGGGGCAGGTGCGGATCCACCCATAGCTTACGGTGGTCAACCGCACACTCTGAAAAAATAAAAGTAATACTAATTAAAGAGGGTGTATTGGTTTAGGATTTTATTAGTTAATCCACCCTAATTTCATGTCCTCCTAAGTAGCATTTCTCCACATATCCATGGCTATACTAGTCCTCCAAGCATTAGCATCTTCTCGCTCCTGCTCTTGTGTTTGAATAATAGGCTCAAAATCATGGTCTTCATTAACTGGTAATGTTGAAGATGACGATTCCCCCACGGGTTCAACTGGAAGTTCATCAGAACGACATTTTTTGCGAATAAAGTTATGTAATGCTGCACATGCTAACACGAGTTTTGCTTGTGTCTTAAATAGAAATGGAGGCGCTAATTTAAAAATTGTAAACCTTGATTTAAAAATACCAAATATCCTCTCAATCACATTCCTTAAATACGCATGACAAAGATTGAACAATTCTTTCTCATTTTGAGGGTCATTACCCTGACCTACAAAATCTTGTAGATGATATCTTACACCTCGAAATGGAGCTAAAAATTGGCGTTGATTAGGAAATCCACAATCCACCAAGAAATATTTACCTAATTACATATGCAATACATATAATATTAGTATTAAAAGTAAAAAAAATAGAGAGAGATATAAAAATAAGTACTTACCTTGGACCACTTTAAGTCCATTCTTCTTTGTTATAGCATCACTTAGTAGCTTAGAATCATGAGCTGAACCCTCCCACCCGCTAAGAGCGTACATGAACTCTAAATCAAAATTACAAGCCGCCAATACATTTTGTGATAGGTTTTAGGGGACCTAATTTTCTCATTGAGACGAGGAAGTATAACTCTTTCAACATTTAGTTTGCTAAACGATCCATTAGCATCACACAATCCACTTTTTACTGCATCCACCATTAGCTGCAACAACTCATTAGAGTCCTCCATAGACCAAGATTCATAATTTTCTTTCTCTTTTCCCCTTCCTTTCTTGTTTCCTTGTGAATCACCCATTTGGATAACTAATACAACATAGTAGAAAATTGGCTAGTTATATAAGTGATTATGGGTAGCATATATTGTTTCTAATTTGTGGACATCATAGTCTGCAAAAACAAGCATAAAAAGATTATTAATAGAGAACATACAAGATAACACAAAAATTATCACCATAATTTTTTTTTAATACCATCACATTTCCTAAAGAAAATAACAAATTAAAAAAAATAAAATAAAAATACTACGTACCATGTTCCAATTCATTCCAAAAAAACCATTATCATCATGTTGCTTATCCTATTATTGTAACCCTATTATTCATGATAAAATTAGGATAACAGGGCTTATATCCTACTATTGTTATCGATCTTGGTTATTGTTAGATATATTAATTTAGATATATCAATTCTGTTATTAAATGTAATTAGAAATTCTGTTATAGAGATTGACTACAGTTAGTGCTGTTATGTGGTTTTAACCACTAGAGTTAGTTTTCATTGTTTTGGGCTAAAGTTACTGGTGTGCCATTTAGGTGGTCAAAGAACTCAGGCTCAGGTGGTTGAAAATGGGACTGAGGTGAATTTGTTTGTGTGTTGGCTTGTTTGTTGTTGTAAAAGGGAAAGTAATCCTCATAAAAAATTACATTTCGTGATTGTATGAGTTGGTGTGTGGAGAGGTCATAGAGAATGCAACCCTTGATACCCTCCTTAAATCCCAAGAAAACAGTTTTGGTAGCTCTTTGGTCAAATTTGGTTCAAATGGCTTTGATTGTGGGGGCATAGGCAAGGCAACCAAAAGTTTTTAAATGAATGAGGGCTGGTGGCTGGTTGTGAAGAACTTCATATGGTGATTTGTTTTTGAGTATGGGAATTGGTATACGGTTAATCAAATGCACAGCATGCTGTACAGCAAAGTTCCATAGCTTGTGAGGTAAATTGGCTTGAAAGAAAAGGGTATTGTGTCTTCAATACACCCTCTAGGGTCTCAGTAGCAAAGTTCCAATACACCCCCCTAATATACTTATTAATTTTTTTCGCACACCCAGATTTTTTTTTGTTGCACTACAGCCTTTAGTCTTGCACCAATCTAATGCAACACTCACACAATCACTAACCGAATAAAACTGAGCAATAGTAGTGACTTACATTCAGAGAGAAGTGTGTAATTTATGTATTTAAATATATTAAAGTTTTATTTTTATTACATTTTTAGCGATGCATGTGTTTTAAAAAATTTGTACCCCTGACCGAGGGTCCTAAATCCACTAGCGGGTAATAGTTAGTAAATAGAGTGGTTTCAAAGTTTAAAACGGTTGTTCCAGGATCCCCTTGGATGGGCGCCAAAGACAACACGAGACATGAAACGGATCCCCTTGAACGGGCGCCAACAACACAAGTGTGCGCAAGAACATGCAACACGTTCTCTGTGCAAGGGCGCCAGATACCACGAAGACGCAACACTTTGCTGCCGCAGCAGAAGCACAAGAAACGCACAGACTTGGTGCCTTATCACTGGGCGCCACGAACCAATGTACCACGAATTAGGTACACTGTACAGAACTGAACAAAGATCAATGAAAGACTAAGAACAGCATTATTTGATCACCCAGTTCAGAATCAAATCTTGATTCTTACGTCTGGGGGGTTAAACAAAATGCTTAGGCCCAATGAATTGAATCTTAAGAATGAGTAGCCTTACAACAATTTGTGTTTCCCCAAATTGAACCCCCTCACTTCTCAAGTCCCTGATTTCCCTGTGTTTCTCTCTTCTCTCAATCCCAGTTTCAGTTCTCTGTGTTCTTCACATCTTTGCAATGCAACAGTGGCTGACTTATATATGGCGCCCAGCACAAGGGCGCCAACTAACTGACTCAGCCACACATTCTGTTAGGCAGTTTTACAGCTAGGCTAACAAACTAATTAACCTATTAACTGAATTGCTACAAGTAGAATACAACAATAGGAAATTACAATGGTGCCATTAGACAACAATCTCCACCTTGGCACATAAGCTTGATTCAATTCTGGACCTTCATGTGCTTAACCCAATTCATCCCTTAGCCTTTCTCAACCTTCAACAAATTCAAGCAGTGCTTGAATTTGGCCAAGGGAACAACTTTTGTTATGAAGTCAGCGGGATTGTCTGCAGTGTGAACCTTCTGTATCTGAACCTTCCCTTCAGATATGATGTCCTTTATCCAATGTAGTCTTGAGTCAATGTGCTTGGTCCTCTCATGATAGGAGTTGTTCTTGCAAAGGTGTATTGCACTTTGATTGTCACAATACATGTACAGTTACAATGTCTTGTTTAATACCAAGTTCATTGATTAGACTTCTTAGCCAAAGAGCTTCCTTTACTGCTTCAGTAACCCCAATGTACTCAGCCTCAGTTGTAGACAGAGCAACCACATGCTGAAGAGATGCCTTCCAGCTCACTGTATTACCATACAGTGTGAAAACATACCCAGTTAAAGACCTCATTTTATCACGATCACCAGCAAAATCAGAATCAACATATCCCACAACTCCACCTGAGTAGTTGTGGTTCTGCTTGGAGTAACTTAGACCTAGCTTTAGGCTTCCCTTTAGGTACCTCAGAATGTGTTTCACTGCTGACCAGTGTTGCAGGCCAGAATTTGACATATATCTGCTTACCAAGCTTAAAGCATAAGCTAGATCAGGCCTAGTGCAAACCATAACATACATTAGGCTTCCAACTCCACTGCTATATGGAACTTTATTCATTTGGTGAAGTTCCTCTTCTGTTTCTGGACAGTCCTCTTGGGACAATTTGAACTGTGTTCCAATAGGAATATTTGCTGGTTTGGAGTCAGCCATATTGAATCTGTTCACCACTCTTTTAGAGTACCCTTCTTGAGTTACAGTCAAGCCTTGATCATTTGGTTTTCTTTTGATTTCCATCCCAAGAATCTTCTTTGCTTGCCCCATGTCCTTCATCTCAAATTCCCTCAGCAGCAATTTCTTCAGTGTGTTTATCTCCTGCATGTCTTTACAAGCTATAAGTATATCATCTACATATAGAAGCAAATAGAAGTATTTGTTGTCATCCAATTACTTGTAGTAGACACAGCAGTCATTGATGCACCTTTTGAATTTGATATTCAACATGTAACTATCAAACCTTTTATACCACTGTCTAGGGGATTGTTTTAATCCATACAGTGATCTTTGTAGCAAACAAACCAGATCTTCATTTCCTTTTCCCACAAACCCTCTTGGTTGAGTCATGTAGATTTTTTCTTCTAGCATTCCATGAAGAAATGCTGTCTTTACATCCATTTGTTCTAGATGTAAGTCAAATTGAACTACAAGGGCTAACACAACTCTTATTGAGCTACAAGGGCTAACACAACTCTTATTGAGCTAGATTGGGGGATCACCTTCTGAGTTCCCTTCCTTTTTCTTGTAGAACCACTTGCATCCAACCAATTTGACCCCCGGAGGCTTCTTTACAAGCTTCCATGTTTGATTTTTATGAAGAGCCTCCATTTCTTCTGCCATAGCATCTAACCATTCTTTACTTTGCTTGCTGGTCACAGCTTCTTGATAGGTTGCTGGCTCTTCATTAATCACAGTTTCAGCAGTATTAAGAGCATATGCAGTACATGATTCATATCCAAACCTTTGAGGTGGACTTGTTTGCCTCCTTGGTCTGTTTCTGCACAGTAAGTAGTCCTGATCAGACTCATCTTCTTCTCGCCCAGAGAGTATCTCATTTCTGTTTGACTGCTCTCCACCTTGATCCTCATTTACATCAGGATCTGTCTGCTTTGATTCAAGCTCCACCTCAAGCTGGAATTCTTCACTTGGAGCTTGCTTTTCAAGTGGCTCAGTGGCTTCACTTTCACCTGTCAGTGTTGATTCCTGGAAGACAACATCCCTACTTATGATGCACTTCTTCTCCTCTACTGACCATATCCTGTAGCCTTTAACACCATATGGATATCCCATGAACAGTCCCTTCCTAGATTTTGACTCAAGTTTCCCCTCATTAACATGGAAGTAGGCAGGGCACCCAAACACTCTTAGATTCTTTAGGTTTGGTGCCTCCCCAGTCCAAGCTTCTTGAGGAGTTTTAAAGTTCAGAGCTATAGATGGACTCCTGTTTATTAGATAACAGGCAGCATGTACTGCTTCACCCCAGAAAGACTTAGGCAACTTAGCACAAGACAGCATACATCTTATTCTTTCCAGCAGTGTCCTATTTAGCCTCTCTGCAAGTCCATTTTACTGAGGTGTTCCCCTCACAGTGAGATTTCTGTATATGCCATGTCTTTTGTAGTATGTGTTGGACTCATCATTGCAAAATTCAAGGCCATTGTCTGTTCTTAATGCCTTGACTTTCAGACCACATTGAGTTTCAACTCTTGTTTTCCAATCTACAAAGGTTCTAAAGGCTTCATCCTTTGTTTTCAACAAATAGATCCACACCTTTCTGCTCAAGTCATCTGTGAATGTCATGAAGTATCTCTTTCCACCATGAGTTGGTGTCTTAGATGG
Source organism: Astragalus membranaceus (assembly GCA_039519185.1). NCBI lineage: Eukaryota > Viridiplantae > Streptophyta > Magnoliopsida > Fabales > Fabaceae > Astragalus > Astragalus membranaceus. The sequence continues at coordinate 161,314,196 of CM076850.1, forward strand.
TCCCCACAGGTCAGAATGAATATATCCCAGCTTCTCTTCTGTCTTATGAGTTCCTGTTGCAAATTTTACCCTTGTTTGTTTCCCAAACACACAGTGCTCACAAAACTCTAGTTGAGATATTTTGTATCCACATAACAAGCCTTGCTTCTCTAGCTCCTTCAGCCCCTTCTCACTCATATGGCCAAGTCTTTGATGCCATATGAGTGTTTTATTCACTGAAGAGCTTGCTACATTGGCTTCACCTGTCACGGTGCTGCCAAGTAGTATGTAGAGATTATTCCTCTTCCTTGTACCCTTCATCACAACTCTAGATCCTTTCATAACCTTCAGAATTGAGTCTTCACCTTTGAAGCTAAAACCTGCAGCCTCAAGAGTACCAAGTGAGATCAAGGATCTCTTAAGATCAGGGACATGCCTCACATTGGTTAATTTCTTTATAGTTCCATCAGCAAGTAACAGTTTTACAGTTCCAATCCCAATGACTTTGCAGCTTTGTTGTTCCCCATCATCACTTGACCTCCTTCGTATGGTTTGTAGTCTATAAACCATTCCCTTCTAGGACACATGTGATAAGAACATCCTGAGTCAAGCACCCAATTGTCATCCCCTGCAGTGGTGGCAGTGGAATTTGATTCAATTCTGTCTTCAACAGCAGCTACCAGGGCATTATCCCTGTCACCATCAATAGTTGATGTAGCCTGAGAACCTGATTCAATCCTTTCTTCACCAGCAGTACTTACCATATTACCACTGTCATTATTGATAGACCCAACACTTTCATTTTCCATGTTGCTGGTAGTTACTGCCCCATCACAGTCTTCATCCTCAGCAACGTACAGTAGCTCACAGTTATCATAGCCATCTGAAGCTACTGATGCTGTGCTTGCTTCTTCCTTGTGTTGATTTTTCTTCTTGCCATTTTTCTCAGGGCAATTCCTCTTGAAGTGTCCTTCTTTGTCACAAATATAGTATCTGTTGTGCTTAGGTTTTGATTTGGACATGGACTTTCTCCTTCCTTTACCATTTTCTTTCTTTTCAGATCTACCCCTAACCATCAGACTGTCCCCTTGATCTGTTTCTCTCTGATTGCCTTTCTTGGACAATTCTTTAGACAGCAGTGCACTTTGCACTTCTTCTAAACTCAGAGAATCTCTTCCATAAACAAGAGTATCAGCTAGGACATCATAGGTACTAGATAATGATCTGATCAGTAACAAAGCTTGGTCCTCATCATCAACCTTTATATCTATGTTTTCTAAATCCAAGATTAATCTATTAAACTCATCTATATGGTCTCCTATAGATGTTCCTTGATTCATCTTGAATGTATATAACCTTTGCTTAAGATAACGTCTATTAGCTAAAGTTTTGGTCATGTAAAGGCTTTCTAATTTTAACCAAACAGCAGCAGCAGTTTTTTCTTTTGAAATTTCACGAAGTACCTTATCTCCCAAGCAAAGGATAATTGCACTGTGAGCTTTGTTCATCATTTCCTTCTTTTCTTTTGCTGACAGAGTTTCTGGAAGTCTGTTTTCTCCTTCCAGCGCTTCTTCTAGGCCTTGTTGCACAAGAATTGCACGCATCTTCATCCTCCATAGGCCAAAGTCGTTTTTGCCATTGAATTTCTCAATGTTGAACTTCACCATTTCCATGGGTCTTGATCTTGATTAACGCAGCTCTTGATACCAATTGTTGTTCCAGGATCCCCTTGGATGGGCGCCAAAGACAACACGAGACAGGAAACGGATCCCCTTGAACGGGCGCCAACAACACAAGTGTGCGCAAGAACATGCAACACGCTCTCTGTGCAAGGGCGCCGGATACCACGAAGACGCAACACTTTGCTGCCACAGCAGAAGCACAAGAAATGCACAGACTTTGCGCCTTATCACTGGGCGCCACGAACCAATGTACCACGAATTATGTACACTGTACAAAACTGAACAAAGATCAATGAAAGACTAAGAACAATAGTATTTGATCACCCAGTTCAGAATCAAATCTTGATTCTTACGTATGGGGGGTTAAGCAAAATGCTTAGGCCCAATGAATTGAATCTTAAGAATGAGTAGCCTTACAACAATTTGTGTTTCCCCAAATTGAACCCCCCCACTTCTCAAGTCCCTGATTTCCCTGTGTTTCTCTCTTCTCTCAATCCCAGTTTCAGTTCTGTGTTCTTCACATCTTTGCAATGCAACAGTGGCTGACTTATATATGGCGCCCAGCACAAGGGCGCCAACTAACTGACTCAGCCACACATTCTGTTAGGCAGTTTACAGCTAGGCTAACAAACTAACTAACCTATTAACTGAATTGGTACAAGTAGAATACAACAATAGGAAATTACAATGGTGCCATTAAACAACAAAAACTAAACAAGCTAAACTTTTTAGAGTAGGATTATTACTTAGCAAGTTGAAGGAAATTGCAAAGCAATCCTCCTACCCCTTGTACCATGAAAGAGTATGCAATGCTTCAAAAGAACAGCCATGTGAACCTTCTTGAATCAAAGTCACTTAGAAGATCCCATATTATTATGATTCTGCACTTAACAGAGAGAGAGATATTCCTATGAAAACCAATCTAACAAAATTCTATTAGAAAACAAGAAGTATAAGATGTTTAAATAAACGTATCCAGTAACTTTCATCCTTAGATAGAAATTCACGAGTAAAAAATGACACTGGTTTTCCTTGGCATTATTGAAACAAATAATACACCACTGTGCCATTGAATGATCTAGCATCATAAGCTACTTTGAAGGTGAACACAATGTTCGAGTTGGCTTCTATTACAACTAGTTTCAACATTGTTGCAAGGCTCATATTCATTATAGGTTGCATAAACTAATACATAGATAAATTATAAAGGTCAGCAAAAACTAAGAAAAAATAATGTTGCAACACATAACATTGTTCAAGCTAAGATGACTCCAAAGTCCAATCCAAGTTGATGTTGCAGCACTGTAAAATTCCAGCTCCAATTAATTAAGTACACCAGCTTCAAGCAAATACCTACCACTCTATAACCAACCCAGTAAATTCAAAACAGTCACAGAGAAGAGGAGATGAAATTGCAGAACTAAAGCAAATCATGGACTGGTGAGCAATTAATAAACCGTTTAACCTTCGACAAAGCATATTTGATGGTTTCATCTATCTTAGGAGACTCATCCATTGCTCTTTCCAATATCTTCTTACGGACCATCCCTTCATCACATAATGATCGGAACTTCGTAGCCACTTCCTCTTTCTGTTCTTTACATTCATCCCATTGCCTCTGAGCATTTTCAACAACTATTTTGTTGCTCTCTTTATACTCTTTCAATGTGACACACCGTTCAAGAAGCTTCCTCGCCTCTAGCATCTCATCTAGTCTAAGGTGAAGCCAATCAATTTCAACTTTCATATTTTTAAGTTCATTCACCATAGCAATTTTGCTTAACAAGAAACCTTCTTTGATTTTACATAAATCTATTTATTGCAGTTCTGAGATGATGCCACATATTATCTCCATCACTGATGAACGATCTTTTATTGTCAATATAGTGCAACTTCTAGCTATATCTCCATACTTACTTAGAATTTTCTTTAATATAGGTATGTATTCTGGCTTCACTTGATAACCATCAACTGCGTCCAGTGGCGTAACAGAATCAACCTCATCTTCATCACCCACCATGTTAACTACTTCAGTTAGTTTAAGGCTAAATGATGGGGATGGAGATGAACATTTTTTCCCAGCTATGTCAACTTGAGCAACTGACTTTTCAACCTTTTCTTTTTGATTCATTTTTGGTTCCCCATCAGTGGTAGAGGAATGTTGTCTTGATTTCTTTTGTGGCCGTGAACATGTTGAAGATGTTTTCTGAGCTTCTATATTCCTCTTTGATGATCTTAAGGAAGCACGACGTGGAAGAATCACGTTTCTGGTGCAGAGAGGTACTCACAAGGCTCAGACTGAACATGATACATGAGGAAAAAAAATAGATAAACACAAGAAACATGTCATTATGGTGCACTGCAACTTTAATTTAATTAGATGATGATGATACATTGTGCAGCTTTAAGTTGGAGAAAAAAAAAAACGAATAATTTCCACTGCAACAGACTTGTGCATATTTTCATTATCAGTATTTGATTCACTATGCATATACTTTCGGCTAAAAAAAAAAGAAGCTAAATTGAGAATGTTACCAACAAACACCAAAAGTGAGGATTAGCAAGTGAAAGCCTTCTTCTTCCTTCCTTGTTCCGTACGTGTGTGTGTGTGTGGTGTAGCCTCTCACATGAATCAAATGCTCTTTCTGTTTCTCTTGCCTTTCAGAATGCTCACTCACTCCATGTTTATATGTGTGTACTAATTGTATTCTCTATTTTTCCTGCTCTATATCTACATGTACACTTTGTGTGTGTGCTACTCACTTACTTTGTATGTGTGCCTTTTGTCCACAAGGAAACGGTTATTATTTGACCAAAAAGATTTTCTGCTAGTTGAGCTAGCTAGTACTACTCACTCACTTTGTGTGTGTGCCTTTTGTCTTTACTTCCACCAAATTTTGTACTTTTTATTTGGGAGTAAATCCCCAAATTACTTCCATTCCAATTTCTTTGTGCCACAGCACAAATGTGCATTATCACTTATAGTGTATGTTTGGATACACCGTTGCAATGGTGCTTTGAAGATGTTTGGATAGTTTGATGGGATAGCAATTTTGCTTTGCAAACTCAATTCTGTCTGAAGCAGCAATTCATAGCTTCTACGGCAGATTGAATATCAATTCTTCCACTGCACAATATCCCTTTATCAAGAGGTAATGAAGGGGTGGATCAAGGCGACCTGAGCAAGGGCTTTGTCAAAGCCTTCCCCAGCCATCTCAAGAGCCATTACCGCTACATCGGCAGCTTCAAGTTCGGCTTTCTGTGTTGCCTCCTTGGCCAGTTTCAGCTTAGCTTCGAGCTCAGCAACCCAATCTTGGGGGTCCGAGTTAAGATTGGTCCTCTCCTCCCTTTCTTCTACAACCTTCTTAAGCTCGGCCTCGAGCCATTATTTAACTCATCTTCCCATATTGCCCTTTCACTAAACGTAGTTTACTACTTTACTTCATAGCAAATAAAAATTTAAAAAAGTTGTAACAAAGAATATGCTGCTCATTAAAGTGTTGTTCTACCACACTCACAATGTTATTTAACATCTCGCTAACAATTTCCTCAACAAATTATCTTTTTCTAAGAATTAACCCTCCCATAGACATTGAATCTGGAAAATCAATAATAGGGGGTTATGATTCTGCACTTAACAAAGAGAGGTATTCCTATGAAAACCAATCTAACAAAATTCCATTAGAAAACAAGTATCAGATGTTAAAATAAATGTATCCAGTAACTTTCATCCTTAAATAGAAATTCACGAGTGAAAAATTTGACACTAATAACATATTAGTCTCAATCAACTGGATATTGTGGTCACTGTTTACCTTAAAGAAGATTTGGACACCAAACAATTTTTTGGCTAAGTGCACAAATTCATGAAGCAAGATAAATGTTTAGGCAGACAAATAATAGAAACTTGGACAACATACTGCTAAAAATTATTTCACCTAGGGGATTAAATTAGCTCAAAAAACAATTAGGGGAATTTTTTGGTCTAGGGTCTTTGACCCGCCTCAGTATCCAGGGAAAGGGGCTCTGAATAATTCAGAGTTCGGCCGGGAGATAAATAAAGCCTGACTCCAATTTATTCCATCGCCGAGAATCAAACCTAGGTACTAGCCGAGTCCGCCCCTTTAGATAGAGTGTATTAACCACTTGCACCGAAGCTTGGAGTTAAACAATTACGGGAATACTAAAGGGACTGAAAATGCTATTAAGTATCACAAGCTACTTTGAAGATAACAACAACAATGTTCGAGCTGGCTTCTGTTACAAATAGTTTCAGCATTGTTGCAATGCTCATATTCATTACAAATTATCATGAAATTATAAATATATAAATTATAAAGGTTTGGAAGAACTAAGTAAAATAAAGTTGCTACACATAACATTGTTCAAACTTAAATGACTCCAAAATCCAATCCAAGTTGTTTTTGCAGCATTGTACAATTCCAGCTCCAAGTACACCAGTTTCAAGCAAAGACCGCTCTATATAACCAAACTCAGTCAATGGAAAACAATCACATAGAAGAGATGAAATTGCAGAACTAAATCAAATCATCCACTAGTGAGCCATTAACAAACCGTTTAACCTTAGACACGGCATATTTGATGGTGTCTTTTATCCTAGTAGACTCATCCTTTGCTTTTTTCAATGTCTCCTTACAAACCATCTCTTCATCACATAATTGCCGGATCTTCGCGGCCATTTCCTTACATTCATCCATTTTCCTCTTAGCATTTTCAATGACTTTTCTGTTGTTTTTTTTATCCTCTTTCAATGTGACACACCATTCAAGAAGCTTCCTCGCCTCTAGAATCTCATCTAGTATCTGGTGAAGCCATTCAACCTCAACTTTCACTTTTTTAAATTCATTCACAAGAGCAATCTTGCGTAATAAGAAGCCTTCATTGATTTTAAATAAATCTATTTCTTGCAATTCTGAGATGATGCCACATATCATCTCCATTACTGATGAACGAACTTCAATTGTCAATATAGTGCAATTTCTAGCTATATCTCCATACTTACTTAGAATTTTCTTTAATATAGGTATGTATTCTGGCTTCACTTGATAACCATCAACTGCGTCCGGAGGCGTAACAGAATCAACCTCATCATCATCTTCACCATCCACCATGTTAAGTACTTCATTTAGTTTAAAGCTAAAAGATGAGGATGAAGATGAGCATGCAGTAGTCGAAATAGTTTCTGCCAAAGGCTCCTTTTCAGTCTCACATATTCCATCCTCTATCATCCCTGCTATAACAACTTGAGCAACAGAATTTTCAACATTTTCACTTTCTTCTTGTCTCATTTTTGGTTCCCCAGTGGCAGAGTAATGTTCTGTTGACTTCTTTTGAGGATGTGAACATGTTGTAGAAGATGTTTTCTCAGCTTCTATTTTCCTCTTTGATGATCTTAAGGAAGCACGGCTGGGAAGAATCATGTTTCTGGTGCAGAGAGGGCACTCACAAGGCTCACTCTGAGCATGATACATGAGAAAAAAAGTTAGATAAACACAAGAAACATGCTATTATGGAGCACCGGAGCTGTAATTAATTTTCATTCTTTACATATATATATATATATATATATATATATATATATATATATATATATATATATATATATATATATAATCCAGAAAAATATTGTTTCAAGGTTCATTTCAGCAACAATACCTGGTTGGTTGAATCATCAGTGTGGGAAAACTCCATTAGATAACCTTTTACTTCACTCCCAACCCTTGATTAATTTTGTCAAAAAAATAAAACATAAGAGGAGAGACCAAGAAACTAAAGTGCATGTGAGTTCCAGCAAGCTACACAGCAATGCAAACTACTAAAGCATTTTTAGCAAGGCTACCAGATGGAATCTCTGCCACGATCACGTTTTCAATAGTGCAGTGAAATTGAAATATATGTATTATCATTTACGCCTAGCTCAACCCCACAAAACCGGCTTATAAGGTGAGAGATGCCTCCCACTTATAAACTCATTTTTAGGCCATATCACATCCGATGTGGGACTCTTAACACTCGGTGCGCAGTCAGCATGCTCTTTTTTGAGTAGTGTTATTTAGTCAAAAAAATTCTAGCCAAAAATATCCAAAAACTAATATACAACACCAATTAACCAAATTTTTTAGACTATTAACCAAGTAACCAAGTAACCAATTTTTTAGTAGCATATAATGTAAAAAAGCAGGTAACTTGGCTAATTGATGTTGTAAGGTGGTTTTTGGCTATTTTTTGGTGGAAGTTTTTGACTAAATAACATTACTCCTCTTTTTTTTATTTGAATTTGTAGTCCTTTTCAACTTGAGTTATTTTTGGCAACATTTTGGCAGGAACCCTTTCCCATTTGCCACCCTTATTTTGCAAACTGCCAGCTGTGCGCAGGAAAAATAGACCTTTATGGTGGATTAAGAAAAATACACCGTTAGATTTGATCAAAGAATCAATATGAGATGATTTGGTGATCAAAAAATGAGAACGCCTACACCTTCCCACACACAACCTTTGCCTCCACCCCCCCCCCCCCCCCTCCCCTCCAGCAACCTCTCCGAAGATGGTCGAGCGTACACCGGCAGTTTGCTGGCGACGAGGGGGTCTTCCAGCCACCCATTCTCTTCTCTCTCTCTCACGTGTTTTTTGTTTCAGGCTTCTTTTTCCACCTCCCTCACTCTTGAATCTACTAATATTATTTCTTTCTTCTGTATTATGATTTGAAATGATCTGCATTTGTAATGAAGCTGTTTTTTTTTGTTGCTCAAAGGTGAAGGTGGTGTGTGTATTTGTTTTGTACAAGAAGAAAAAGAAACTCAAACTTAAACTCGGCCTAGGCTATATGACTAGTTCTATTTTTTCAAAGATAGTTTATATTGTTTTACTTTGTGCATATTTTCATTATCAGTATTTGATTCACACTGATGCATATAATTTTGACTAAAAAAAAGGTAAGTTCAGAATGTTACCAACAAACACCAAAAGTGAGGATATTAGCAAGAAGTTGGATCAGCAAGGTTCTGCCTTCCTTCCCTTCTTTTTCTTCTTCTTCTTCTTCTTTGTTCCGAACGTATTAGTGTAGCTTCTTTCTACAAAACAGCCTAACTAGCCTCTCACACAAATCAAATGCTCTTTCTGTTTCTGTTGCCTTTGAAAATGCTCACTCACTCCATGTTTCTATGTGTGTACTATATCTACATGTACCCGAGTGAGTGTGTTGCTGCCACCACCACAAGGAATCTGTTATTATTTGACCAAAAAGCTTTTCTGCTAGTTCAGCTAGTACTACTCACTCACTTTGTGTGTGTGTGTGCCTTCTGTCTTTATTTCCACCATATTTTCTACTTTTTATTTCGGAATAAATGCCCAAATGACTTCCTTTGCAATTTTGAATTTTCTGTGCAATTGATTTGAGGTAACATATGCTTTTATTATGTTAGTTAGAAATTAGAGGTTCTTTTATTATGTTAGTTAGAAATTAGAGGGAAGTGGCAAGGTAAAGGCCAGATGGCGTTGTACAATACAATAGGTTGTGGTAACAAATGGGCCAATGAGCATATTCTGTAAATTGATAGTTGTAGAGATCAAAAACTTTGAAGATTTTCGTGGTCAATATAACAACCATCAAGTTTTAACTATTAGGGCACGATGTCTCTCTTTGTATTAACAACTTGTAATTGTTGGTCTTGAGCACTCCTAGTGTTCCTTTCAATAAATCAATTGCTTATCGAAAAAAAAAACTATTAGGGCAAAAATTCAAAAAAAATCTTTGAAAAAGAAAATAAGTTTTGAAATGTATTAGCTCTCCACGACATTTTTTAAGAATGCTACCTCAAATTAATTGTACAGAATTATAGTAACTTTAAAAAAAAATTATTTTCCTTTTATTATGAAATAAAAAACTTAATAAAAAATATTTACTTTAGCATTTAACTGGAGTGTGATCGAGAATTCAAATGCTACGTTGTTTTTGGGTGGAAAATGTTTGTTTGTATATAACTTTTAAGTCATGATTTTTTTTTGAGTCTGCGTAGTGTCTAAACTAAAAGTGGATTGGTGTAATCATCAATTTTGTGATTTGCGTAGTAGCTGAACTAAATGTTGATTTAGCACGATTACTACTAACATTTATTTAATTTAAGTGAGTATATATTTTGGGTTAAGGAAAATATGGTTTAAAAAAATAAAGAGAAGAAGTGTAAATATAAATTGATTTTTTAAAGTAGCAAAAATGGTAAAAGAAGTTGGCTAAAACTTGTGAGCCAAGTGGAATAAGTAAAAAAAAGTGTTAATAGTAAAATGCTAATAAAAAAGAAAAAAAATGAAGAAACAAACATTAGTTTTTGTTTAGTAAAAGTAAAAGAAAAAAGGGAGAGTTGTATTACTTAGATAGAAAATGTTTGTTCGTCGGTATTTTTAAGTCACAAATTATTTTTTATTTTTTTGGGTATATGTAATGTCTAAATGAATAGTGCAACTGATGCTATCATTACTAATATCCAAGATTTAAATTCTACTAAGAAAAATATTTGTGACAACTAAACAAAAAATGCATTTGTCATTACTTATGTTTTAGATTTAAATTTTATTAAGAAAAATGTTTGTGATAAGTAAATTAAAAGTTGATCCGATGTAGTGAACTTTGTAATTTGCATAGTAGGTGAACAAAAAGTCGAATTCAGCACGATTACCACTAACACTTATATAAGTTGATTATGTAAATATCTTCGGCTAAGAAAAATGTGGTTTTAAAAATAAAGAGAAGTATAAATATAAATTGTTTTTTTTAAATGGTTAAAATAGTAAAAGGGGGTTAAAGTCTACGACCCAAGTAAGAGTCATAAGTAAAAAATGTGTTAATAGTGATGTGCTAATTATAATTATAAAAGAAAAAAAAGAAATAAAGACTATTTTTTTAAAGAAAAAGAAAAGGTGACTTGGAGGGAAAAAAAAGTGAATTTTTGTCTCTCCACGCTTTCTATCTTTCTCTTCCATTTCTTCCCAAACCAAACAAGAGAATTTTGATCTCTCTCTCTCTCCAACTTCTCTCTTCCCAAACACTCCTATTTCATGCTTACCAAACACACTATCAGGGTGGTTATCAAAGAAGCAATCCTGTAAGGCACATGTATCCTCAAAAGTTCTAATAGTCAATTTCCTAATTATTACAGTCACTGTTCATATATACTGATCTTTAGCACTAACTCTTGCAACCAAATTTTGTGCAATCCTTGATGAGTCTGAAACAAGCTTAGGAATGTTTTAGATAGTGACAAACATATCCAACACAACTCAGTAGTTAAAGACAAGATATTAAGCAATCCTAATTAAAAACCAAGGAGAAAGCAAAGAAGGGCAGATGGGATTGCACAACTAAATTAGCTAGTCATCCATAAATGAGTAATTAACAAAGCGTCTGACTGTAGATTGCACATATTTGATGGTTTCATCTATCCTGGTAGACTCATCCATTGCTCTTTTCAGTGTCTCGGTGCAAACAGTCTTTTCATCACATAGTGATCCGAACTTGGTCTTCATTTCCTTTTTCTGTTCTCGACATTCTTTCAGTTTTCTCTTAGCATTTTCTACAGTCTTTCTATTGCTTTCCTTTTTCTCTTTCAGCATGCCACATTGATTAAGAATCTTCCTAGCCTCAAGTATCTCAACTAGTCTCACGTGAAGCCACTCAATCTCCACTTTCATGTTTTTTAAGTCATTGACAAGAGCTATCTTGTTACGCAGGAAATCTTCATTGATTTTACTAAAATTTTTTTCTTGCAATTCTAAGATCACGCTACATATCCTTTCCAACAGCAATGAACTCTCTTTCACAGTCAATGCAATGCAATTTCTCGCAATGTCGCCATGCTTACTTATAATTTTTCTTAATATGGGCATCAGCTCTGGCTTCACCCGATAACCATCAATTGTGTCCAGTGTAACGGAATCTACCAAAACATCTTCATGATCCAACATGAGGTTGGCCATTTCAGTTAGTTTGAAAGATGTGGATGAAAATGCAACCGTTGAAGTAGACTTTCTATGATTATTATTTGGGGCTTGAGGCTCCTTTTCGAGAAGGATGCATTGTGCGTCAAATTTATTCTGCCCTTCCATTTTATATAAGTGATTTAAGAATGAATCTTCAGCCTCACTTACTTGCTCCATCACCTCGGGTGTGTCAGATCTGAAATTCTCCTTAGCAACAGAACTTCCAACCCTTTCCCTCTCCTCATGTCTCATTTTTGGTTCCAAGGTTAAAGGATGAACCACCAATTGTCTGAGGTCTTTTGAAGGGGACTCCCCTAGAGAACCTTCTGGAACATGGTATGCCTTCACCAGAAATATAAAAAATTATTCATTTTATTTATAACTGCTCCTCTATTCAATGGTAGTAAACAAGTAATCATAATGCACTAAAACCGCATATGTGAAATACTAAAAACACAAAAAAAAAAAACAGAATATGAAGTAGATGTTATGAGAAATATATGCAGATGCTACGTTTGTGTGTATGTATAAGAATTAAGAAATGTATTTGATATCAGTGGCAGAGGAATGTTGTCTTGACACGTCAATTAGTTTGAGGATGGAGATGGACCTCTTACCTTTGAAATAGTCTCTGCCAAAGGCTCCTTTTCAGCCTCACCTACTTCATCCTCCATCACCCCTGGTATATCAACTTGAGAAACAGAATTTTCAACCTTTTCACTCTCTTCTTGTCTCATTTTTGGTACCCCATCAGTGTTAGAGGAATGTTTTTTTGATTTCTTTTGAGGCTGTGGTGAACAAGTTGAAGATGTTATCCCAGTTTCTATAAACCTCTTAAAGGATCTCAAGGAACCCCGGCGCGAAGAAATTGTCACTTTATCTGGAATAAAATGTTTTCTAGTGGAGATAGGGCACTCCCAAGACTCTGACTGAACATGATACATGAGGCACACAACAATTTGCAAGTTAGAAATAGACTTAACCAACAAGGGAAGAAGGGAAAAAAAATTAGATAAACCCAGGAAACATGCCATTGTGCATCATTACTCTTTATGTTACCCTCATACACAAGAACCAAAACTACAGTTATTTTAATTGTCAAGTACCAACTAACAAGCATATACATTGAGATCCATCACTATGTGAGACTCATAACATAACCCAACAAAAGATTTCCGCTTATAGTAAAGATAGATGGTTAAAAAATGAGAAGAGACTGATTTTGCATCCAAGTTTCTGTTTTCCACTCTTTGTAAAGACAAAATCATCATATCTATCCTCTATCCACACAAATGCTACAAGGTTCATTTCATTTGATGCATATTACCTGTTGGGTGGTTGAATCAGTCTGGGAAGCATCCATCACCTCAGCCAGCCTCCTTGTTCGCTTATTCTTAGCTATCATTGTTCCTTCTGCAGCATTATGCTTCTTTCCTCTCCTCGGTGGCATGTTACTTGGGTACATAGAAATGGAGAGGTTACTGTTTTGTGTTTCAGTGAGTATGATGACCGTATGAGCTTGAGTGTGGTGAGAGTCCCAGCAATGTGTACTAATGCAAATGCAAATCAAATACAATCTGTTACTAGTATCACATACTTTTTTTGGTCAACAAAGAAGTTTAGACCGTGACTCACATGGAACACTGTCACATTATTTATTATGTTTATTTTTTAGTGAAAAAGTTTATGTACTGTGCATTATCACCTATAAATATTTATTTAGTACACTCTTTTTAATCTTTTATTATTATTATTATTATTATTATTATTATTATTATTATCATTATTAATTATTATCAATTTTAAAATAGAGTGTGTTAAAAGTGTTATTATTACTAACTACGAGCATTTCCCATGCACTGTCAGCATATTTTTTATTCCACTTTTTTCATTTCACACCAAGAGTTGGCCGGGAGATTCTTTTTTCCACTTTTAGTTGAATCATTTATTAGTGCTGAAGTTGATGTTGAGAAATAACCTGAGCCTAAGAACTAGAAATGGACACTGTCAAGGCTACCACACTTTCCCTTTTCCCACTCTTATTTACCCATAAATAGGATGGAGTAGAGTGTGGGGCACTATTGGCTTAAATTTCATGCCTACCTTTTTTGATAATTTAAATTCATGTCTAATTATTTTTGGATATATATATAAATCTAAACATCTCTGTACCTTTCATTAATCTCTATATTCTTTTTCTTTATTGATATTAGTTTTGTCAATAGGACTAATCTCTACATTTTAGTTGAGCATTGTTGCTTTACATTCTTGCGTCTTCAAGGTTTTACTTTCCTTCCTCTTCCTTTATGTTTCTGCTTCCTCCAACAGCCTTTCAAATATTGTTCTCATACACCCTATTTAGGAATAGGATGCTCCCTCCCACTTTATACATGTTGGTACTGTATCTCTACATGAGTAGTGCCTCTTCTTCTCATTAAAAAAAAAAAGCAGTGCCTCCTCTTTTTTCTCTCAAAATGATATTCACGTGGCTTTTTGTTGTGTTGCAATGTTATTTGACCAAGAAGCTGCTGCGCTTCTTAAGGTGCTGAGATGCAGCACTTTGCCCTAACAAACAACGGATGGTTGCTTTTTCTATATCTCTTTCTTTGCACCAAATCTTGTACTATTGATATGTCTGTGTTATTCTTTACCCGATTGCATTTAAAAACGAAAGTGACAGGAAGATTGTACAGTATATTTTTTGTATTTTGCCAGGCTCTCATTTTTTTCAGCTTTAAGTAATAAATGAAAAAACAAATGTATAAAACATTCCAAAACACTAACATAAAATCACTTGGGCGTGGAAATAAAAAAACTAAAACAGAATGTGGCATTATAATTTTAATTGTTATTTTTAGTTTAAGAAATTGAGGAAAATAGAAATAAAACTAAACATAAGATGGAATTAAAATAAAAATAAAATTAGTTATAAACTCAAAAGTAGGCAAACACAACTAAAAAGAGAAAAAATCACAAGATTAACCTTTTTAGTTTGTATGTCTAAAAAAACTTCTTTAGTTTGTTTCTTTTAATTTTCAATAACTTTTAAAACTATGACAACTATGAGTTTGTTTGTTTTAAATTCTTATCCAAGTGAATGGGAAAATAATGCTTTTCTAATTTTTAACAAAGCCATAAATTTTTACTTCAAGTAAAACCCCATTGAGAAGGGGTAGAAATCCTCTCCATTTCTTAAATGTATTGTCAAAATATGTCACATATTTAAGATATTCATGTGCATTAGTACACCCAAAACTTTAATAATGGACCATCCATTTCATTTAAGAAATGGATTTAAGAAATGGAGAGGGTATCTACCCTTTGAGAAGGCCCTGACAGTGACACTAACATACACTTCTTAATGAACATTAAACTCATGTACTTTATTAAATCATGTGAAACTGCGTCACCAACAAAATGAGGCACCAATTTTGAGCTCACATGAAGCTCCTTTATAACTTGAAATGAAAATTAAGAACTAAATCAAGCTCAAATTTTCGGGTGATAATAGCCTACTTTAATTACAACTTATAAAACTTTGAGGACTATTGTAATATATTTTACAATTTTTAAGGATTATTATTTCCATATAATCCAGGGACCAATCAAGAGACAAAATGGTGTTAGTTTTGAGAGTAAATTAAGGTATTAAGGTGACCTGTTTCCTTTTGATGAAATATTTTTGAGGCCTAACAACCTAGCTTGGGCTGCTTTGCCCAAGAGGTCTGCACTCGGCCCTGCAATGAAAACAACTTTTTGACATTTTCCAAACTAGATCTGCTTTCTATAATGATTTTTAGTTTTAGTAGAAGTAAAAACTGGAAATAAGAGAAGTTGATGGGCCCAACTTTTTAAAAAATCTAACTGAATCTAAAAGACTATTAATAAATTGAAATAGGTCTATCATGTTTAAATATCTGAATAGTTTAACAAATATACAAATTTATATATTTATAATAAAAATTCAATTCAATATTAATATTTAATAAATAGATAGATTCTCGAACCTAAAGAATTTTTAAATGACCTAAAACCCAGTGTTTTTAACTTAAATAGACTTTTTAAATAAAATCTTAACCCAATTTGTTTGGTAAGAAAAGCATGATTTAAACTAAACTTAATGTGAACTACACCATATGCCCTTTATTAGCCGCCTGGCATGTTCCCAAATCAAGCTAATTCTACTTATAATGCGGCAGAAACATTCAACACATATATAACAGAACCTCAAGTCTGATAAGTATGGATCACAATTTCCAGCAGCAGAAAAATATATGTTTTCAAATAATAAACCAAGGATGTAGACAATAATGATCAGAAAAGCAAAAACAAACCTCAATTCTCCCCTGAATCGACCACCATCAAATAGAAAAGCAGTAGAGTCAAAATCCACAGACTGTCAAATCACAGTTAGCATTCATATGTTTTTTCTGTTGAATGCTTCTCTTGATCATGAAAAAAACTTCATTCCCTGTTAGCATATAACTCTAATGTTAATTCCATGTTATCAAATTTATTGCAGTAAGACTAAAAACGTGGCATGCTAAAAACATTTCAAAAGTTCAAAGTATATAAGTTCCATTTGTGTTAAGTATGTAAATAACACTTTCAATGGCTTACCAATAATTAACTAAGTAAAAACCTGGATCGAAAATTCAGTTCACTTAGAAAAGTCCAACCTTTTGAATGACAAATAGAACAATCATTGATCTAAAGGAAAACCCAACACTGTCGAAACAGGCGAGGTAAACCTTAATCTATAAGTTAGGGAACCTATATATTACTATCCATATACACACAGATTCCAGATAAACATCTTGTTCCCCTCTTTCTAAGGAAAACTAATCAAACTAAATCACATTTCCTTCTATAAAGCCTACTTTCAGATGGTGACTGATAAATACGGAAAAGGACTTGTGTATGAGAGGAAGAAAAAGAAAAATGGGCGCATGATAGTTAAGGTGGGGCACGCGGTAGGGGAGAAACCCCCACTAACTAACTTAGCATGAGATAGTCGTGGGAGTGAGCACCTGATGAGGTGGCAGGGTGTGTGAGGAGGGAAGAGAGAGAAAAGGTGATTGGAATATAAGGGGAAGGATCAGGCAGTTAAGGGGTATCTTGGAAAGTGCATTGTGGAGTAATTCCATTGGGAGAGTAGGCCTCTCGAAGAGCCATTTTTCACTCTTTTTTTCATACTTGTAAGCAGTAGAATCACCCAGATTCTCTGCACTCACAGAACAACATTCATCAATATATACAATACACAGTTACTTTAATTCCTTTCTCTGTTATTGTGCAATTTTCTTTACTTTACTAAATTGATTGTATCAATTTGGTATCAAAGCACTTGATCCTGAAGTGCATTGTATGGTCACTACACGAGGACTCATGGAGAATCGTATGGAAGCGTTGGAAAAGAAGGTCGCAGGGATGGATGTAATCCTCAGCAAAATCTACGCAGGGATGAAGGAGATGCTTGCTGAGCGCAAGCTGAAGAGCGTAGCAGACTCAGGCGATGGTAGCGGTAGCTCCGGCGGAGGTCCGGTCGTCACTTCCGGTGGCCATCAGGGCGGAACGCCTCGCAATAACTTCAATCGAAGAAACGAAGGAGTGGAGATAGATTACCGGTTCGGAGGACGTCGCAGATTGGAAATACCCGTTTTCAAGGGCGATGACCCGCATGGGTGGTTAGTTCGGGTTGAGAGGTATTTTCGCGTGAATCAAGTGCGCGAAGCCGAGAAACTTGACGCGGTGGTGATCGCCTTAGGATAGAGCCTTAAATTGGTTCCAATGGTGGGAGGATCAAGCTACAAGATGTACGTGGGGTGAGTTCAAAAATGCTGTGATACGCAGATTTTACCCTGAGTCGTTGCAGAATCCGTTGGGGCCTCTGTTGAGTCTGAAGCAGGAAGGCACCGTGATGGAGTACAGGGAGAAGTTTGAACTACACGTGGCCCCTTTAGCTAGAGAGGATAGGAGAATGTTGGAAGATATTTTCCTTAATGGATTGAGGGAGGAAATAAAAGCAGAAATGAAACTGTACGGGTTTGATGATCTATCTAGTCTGATGGATCGTGCTTTGTTGATAGAGGAAAAGAACAATGCACTAGGAAAGAGGAGTAAGTTGCTGCCTGAGAAGAATGATTGGAAAGGAAATGGATCTAGATACAGAGGGAGTTGGGACCCTGCTAAGCTAAGGAAAGACACTGAGAAAGAAAGTGAGAAAGGACCACCAAGAAATAGGTGGCTCTCTTCAAATGAGCTTGAGGAGAAGATGAAGCTAGGCTTGTGTTTCAAGTGTGGTGACAAGTGGGGAAAGGGACATGTGTGTAAGCAGAAAAGCATGAAGGTCATGCTGTGTGAAGTGTTGAGTGAGTCAGAGGAAGAGGAAAACTCTGTAGAAACAGCTGCAGAAGAGGTGGAAGTAGAGGCAGAGAACGTGGCAGAAATGAAAACCTTAATCCTGTCCTTGCACAGTAAGGAGGGGCTCACTTCCAACAAATCTTTTAAGGTTTGGGGAGAGATTGGATGCCAGCTGGTACTCACTCTAGTGGATTCTGGTGCTAGTGGAAATTTTATCTCACCAAGGGTGGTGCAAACACTTCACTTAGCTGTGGAAGACACACCAACATTCTTAGTGGAATTGGGCACAGGGGAGCAGGTCCGCAACAGAGGAGTATGCAAGAATTTGAAGTTTGTGGTGCAGGGGATTGAATTCCAGGCACATTTTTACTTGATGGAGTTAGGAGGTACTCACATGATATTGGGCATAGACTGGTTAGCCAGTTTAGGTGATGTGGAGGCAAATTTCAGGAACCTCAGTTTAAGTTGGAAGGATAAGGGGAAGAAGATGAGGATTCGAGGAGAGCCTGCTCTATGTAATGGACAAGCCTCTTGGAAATCTATGGCCAAATCATTGTTTGAACGAAGGGAAGGAGTCATGGTGGGCTGTCAAATTGATCAGGATGAAGGGCATTCAAACACAGCAGGAGAAGAAGATTTTGCTGAGTTGCTGGATGAGTATCAGGATGTATTTGAGATGCCTACAGGGCTGCCACCACCCAGAAAACGGGATCACTCCATTGAATTGTTGGCAGGTGCATCCATTCCTAATGTGAGACCTTATAGATACCCGTACTATCAAAAGAATGAGATAGAGAAAATGGTCAAGGAAATGATGCAAGCAGGGATTGTAAGACCAAGCACCAGTCCATATTCTAGTCCAGTGATCTTGGTCAAGAAAAAGGATGGTGGGTGGAGATTTTGCACTGACTATAGAGCCCTCAATAAGGTAACTGTCCCTAACAAATTCCCAATACCTGTCATTGATGAGCTTTTAGATGAATTGGGTGGAGCAATGATATTCTCTAAGCTGGATTTGAAATCTGGATACCACCAGATCCGGATGAAAGAAGATGATATCCAGAAAACTGCCTTTAGAACCCATGAGGGTCATTATGAGTATTTAGTGATGTCTTTTGGGCTAACCAATGCTCCATCCACTTTTCAAGCATTGATGAACGAAGTTCTGAGGCCTATACTTATAAAATTTGCACTTGTCTTCTTTGATGATATTCTCATTTACAATAGAGATGAGAACATCCATAGGGAACATTTGAATGTGGTGCTCAAGTTGCTGAGAGAACACAAGTTGTATGCAAATAGAAAGAAGTGCAGCTTTGCGTAGAGACAAATTGAATACTTGGGACATTTAATTTCAGGGGAGGGAGTATCTGCAGATCCCAAGAAAGTAGAAGCTATGTTGAATTGGCCTCCACCAAAAGAGCTGAAGGGTCTGAGAGGATTTTTAGGCTTGACTGGTTACTATAGGAAATTTGTGAAAAATTATGGCAAGATAGCTTGGCCACTAACACAACTCTTGAAGAAAGACAGTTTTGTTTGGAATGAGGAAGCACAAGCAGCTTTTGACAGTTTGAAGCATGCCATGGTGTCTGTGCCAGTATTGGCAGTGCCTGACTTTGAGAAATAATTCATAGTGGAGACAGATGCTTCCGGAAAGGGACTGGGTGCAGTGCTGATGCAGGAAGGGAGACCAGTGGCCTATATGAGTCATACGTTATCTGATAGAGCGCAGAATAAATCAGTCTATGAGAGGGAATTAATGGCCATTGTAATGGCTATCCAAAAATGGAGACCTTATTTGCTAGGAAGACACTTTAAGATCCACACGGATCAAAAGAGCCTGAGATTCCTCACTGAGCAGAGAATTGTAAGTGAAGATCAACAGAAATGGGTGTCTAAACTCCTAGACTATGACTTTGAAATTAAGTACAAGCCAGGAAAGGAAAACAGTGCTGCAGATGGGCTGTCCAGAGTAATGCAATTTGCTGCTGTGTCTACTGTGCAGTGTGAAGTCTGGGATGGCTTAGAAGATGAGATTCAGACAGATGAGAAGCTCAGGAGGATTGTGCAAGAGTTGTTGATAGACCCCCTAAGTCACAGTGACTATGTTCTCAAGAAGGGGAGGCTGTATCACAAAGACAGAGTGGTTATACCCAAGGAGTCGCCCAGAATCACTGAGATTTTGCAAGAGATGCATAACTCTCATTCTGGTGGCCATTCAGGAGTTTTTAAGACAGTCAAAAGGGCTGAGCAAGTGGTGTACTGGGAAGGCATGAGAAGAAGAATTAAAGAGTTTGTGGATGCTTGTGAGATTTGCCAACAAAACAAATACCAAACTATGAGCCCAGGTGGATTGCTACAACCACTGCCTGTACCTGATCAGGTGTGGAGTGACATCTCCATGGATTTTATTGGAGGATTGCCCAAGTCTGGTGGTGTGGATACCATATTTGTAGTGGTTGACAGACTAACCAAATATGCCCATTTTATTCCTCTGAGTCATCCCTATCATGCCAAGGATGTGGCTGAAGTATTTGTGAAAGAAGTGGTGAAATTAGATGGATTTCCTAAATCCATAGTGTCTGACAGAGACAAGGTCTTCTTGAGTACTTTTTGGTCAGAATTGTTCAAGGCAGCAGGCACCAAGCTGAAATACAGTAGTGCTTACCACCCACAATCTGATGGCCAGACTGAAGTGGTTAACAGGTGTTTGGAAGTATATCTAAGATGCTTGACAGGCAGGAGACCTAAACAGTGGGTAAAATGGTTGAATTGGGCTGAGTATTGGTATAATACTAACTACCACTCAGCTATTAAAACAACTCCATTCCGAGCTTTATATGGAAGAACACCACCAGTGTTAATCAGAGGTGCTGTTCATCATACTTCTATAGAGGAGGTTGACAGGAACTTGGCTGATAGAAATGACATGCTAAATGAGTTGAAGGAACAACTGACACAAGCTCAGAACAAGATGAAGTCTCAAGCTGACAAGCATAGGAGGAATGTGGAGTATGCAGTGGGAGATTTAGTGTATGTGAAGATACAACCATATAAGATGAAGAGTTTGGCAAAAAGAGTGAATCAGAAATTAAGTCCTAGGTATTATGGACCGTATGAGGTGCTGCAACGTGTAGGAGCTGTAGCCTACAAACTGAATCTGCTTGCTGATTCCAAAGTGCATCCTGTATTTCATGTATCTCTTTTGAAGAAAGCTGTGAAAGCTCCTATGGCGCCTCAACCCTTGCCAAGTTGTTTGAATGAAGAGTGGATGCTGGAAGCACAGCCTGAAGAAGCACTAGCTGTAAGGAACACTGCGGGTGAGGAGCAGCAAGTCCTAATCAAGTGGAAAGGGTTACCAGCATTTGAAAACTCATGGGAAGCAGCTAACAAGGTCATAGAAGAATCTCCTCAACTTCTCCTTGAGGTCAAGGAGAATTTTAAAGGAGGGGGTATTGATAAATACGGAAAAGGACTTGTGTATGAGAGGAAGAAAAAGAAAAATGGGCGCATGATAGTTAAGGTGGGGCACGTGGTAGGGGAGAAACCCCCACTAACTAACTTAGCATGAGATAGTCGTGGGAGTGAGCACCTGCTGAGGTGGCAGGGTGTGTGAGGAGGGAAGAGAGAGAAAAGGTGATTGGAATATAAGGGGAAGGATCAGGCAGTTAAGGGGTATCTTGGAAAGTGCATTGTGGAGTAATTCCATTGGGAGAGTAGGCCTCTCGAAGAGCCATTTTTCACTCTTTTTTTCATACTTGTAAGCAGTAGAATCACCCAGATTCTCTGCACTCACAGAACAACATTCATCAATATATACAATACACAGTTACTTTAATTCCTTTCTCTGTTATTGTGCAATTTTCTTTACTTTACTAAATTGATTGTATCAGTGACATGGAGGAATATAACAAACTATGAACACACAAGCATACAACAATATCCCGATTCTTGTATGCCACTAAGAATAAGGAAATAAAATTGTCATGATTATCCATTTAAACATAAAATAATTCAAAGTATCTAAAGTCTAAACTAATGAAAAAAAAGGCAAAAAAAAAAGATGCTAACAAGGCATTTTGAAGCTTTTTTACTTACCTAATGGGTTTGACTACCACTACCCTAAACTAGTGTACGTGCACTAACACTGAGATTTCTGAAGGGATGTTACTATGCTGGTCATCATTCCTGCAAGAATAACCAAAGTGCAACATTTAGCTTCATTGAAATCAATACAAGAATGTAAATGATGATCTGTCATTACTCATTACCCAATTCATAATCCACCGACATAGGTGCTTCTCCCAATGGATCAAGAGCAATATCTGGCAGAATGGATAACTCATAACAGTAAAAGAGTTCTAAATAGAATAGAATTACTTTAACGTATTACAAATGGTCATCAACAAAACTCAGAAGAAAAACCATTACAATCAAAGGGGAGATCAGAACCTATAACTTTTCGACATAGACCACAAGGAAAATCAGCATAAAATTGATAAAACACATTTTGCTACACTGTTCTCCATCTCATAATAATATTGATTCAATTATCCAAACAAAAGCACGGATCTTGCTGTTACCAGCCAACAAAAAGGAATTATCATTCACTGATAGCCTTCACACAGCATACAGAATAACAGCAAATTCAAACACATAAAGCCTATTGAAGACAGCAAATACCAGGTCAAAACGAAGAAAGATGTTTTTGTGCGAGTGTGGTTAAATCAAACAGCACTGAGAACCCAAATGGGACTAACTCGCTTGATTTGAAGGTCACCTGAGACAAAAGTGAAGGAAAATTCTAGCAAGCCAGGTGATCGAAACTCCAACATAGCTAAAGTCTAATAACCGGGACCCATTGAAGCATGTACCTGAGTTATGTAGCTTCCTAGATAGTTCTCAGTTCAGTAGAGAACACAGAATAAGACATTCCAGAGCAGTCTATACTTGTATGTGTATATAACACCATCCATTACAGGAGCTAGCATTATTGACTGAAGGGGGATAATGTCTAAAAAATGCTAACTACTTGTAGGTGTCTGGGTTCTGTAGTTTCCTAGATATTTTTCAGTTTAGAAGAAAACGCCAAACAAGCCATTGCAGAGTAGACTATACTTGTATGTCTATGTAACACCATCCCCTACAACAAAGCTAACATTCTTGACTTGAAAGAAGATAATCTTAAAACACGCTTCGCTTCTCCCTGCATTCCTTTTGCCAGCATACCAATAACACAAAATTAGTTTTCAAATATCTTTTTCCCCTTTTGTATGCTGAGTCATAAAGCAGATGAATTGATGGAGAGATAGAAAAGTGTCTCGAACCAAATCTATCACAAAAATTTCTAAGAGGAACCATGCGCACTCTAGAAAGACAAATCTTATGAATAAATTATTGGTCCATGTGACTCATAAAGCACACTGAACCACAAATTTGTTTATAGCATCAAACAGGTTGGTGCTGAAGTAAGAGAAACTTTTGAAAGCAAGGATGATGGTTTAGCAGGGAAGAAGGCCAACCAATTTCAATAATCCCATGTGTTCAAGGGATCACCTCCAAGAGTATCGAGTGAATAATTTTGCAACATCCCGAGCGGACATCCTTTCATCAGAATCTGTAATGAGGTTGTTAAGTAATGAAAGATCAGACTGCAGAGACTCTCATACATCTGATTTCAATATTTCTCCTTTACACTAGTCTCCCTTAACTTGGCAGATAACATCACAAATAGACAGTACACGGTACATTACCACCAAAATTTAGTAGGGGAAGGAAGAACCAAACAACAAATTACAAATTGTAAACACGCTCAAATTGTAAACATGCTTAAGGGGACAAAGCTCTCAAACAGCTTATTTTTCTATTCACGAGAATTTAACTGAGACATTCTTTTAGGAAACCCAAACTCACTCAAACCAACAAGCATTTTTTTGTTATTGATAGTTAACTTCAATTGAAAGACTGAAAATGATTATGTAGATAATTAATGAATTCTAATCTATTGAATTCAGCTGATGGATAGTTTCAAATAGAGCCTGGTACAACAAAAATAATGGCCATAACTTACTGCTTTTCTCAGCCAAAAATCAAATTGAGGAAAAAAATATGCAGCATAGATGTAGATGGAAACAGTAGCATCAAAGTTCACATGTCTAAGAGTACATTTTTATCTTAACAGATTTTTCTTCTTTTATCAAAAATAATGCCCCGTCAACTTAAGATCGAGCATAAAAATGTAAAGGCAAAATCTCGAATCTCCTCTAATTTCTATCATATCAAATTACAATAATGAACTTCTAAACCATGCTTCAGCCTTCACACGTTCAAATTGTATATATTTCCAACTTATGTGAGATGCTCCTCCTAGTAACTAAAGAGATTGCAATAACTTCAACAAGTACTTTTATTATACGAAAGGCTTTCCAAATAATTACTTTTTATTGACAGAACATTATGATGTCATTTAATCTTTGCATTTGACCCACCTAATGAGAATAAAATTCTGTTGTTATTGTTGACTGTTGTGTCATATAGTACTGAATTTCAACATAAATTTATATTATTAGGAAGGCTTATGGAGGCAACCAGAGATGAAACATGCAATCACATAGAACCTAAAATCATAGAGCATTAGGGACATGAATAAATGATGTTGTATTAATTTTCTGCACCTCATAATTTACAACAATAGCAGATAGCACTCGGTCTCAGATTATCTATGATGCTATCAAACTAACCATACAGAACCTACATTAGTCCACAAAAAAGCTTTCACCTTGCTTGATTTTTTTTTTTCCTTTTTTTGAGAAGTAGAAAAAAAATTTAGCAGCTAGTGTGAAGAAATTATACGGCCTATTCTATCGAAGATGTATCACTATAGGAAATGTATGCAGCAGGAGAGGTACTGTTTTGTAGAAATTAGAAAGCAAAAATGTCAAAAAGGAAAAATCAATAGGCAAGTGTCTCCCGTAGCACCTCGGAAAGGCCTCATGACTAATAAAGAGGTCCACCAGCTCACAGCTCAAAGGTGAAATCTGCAAAAAAAATTGGGGCACGATCTTCTACCAGAACTTTGAGAACCCATTTATCTTTTCAGAGGTTCTAACTGAACTTCTATTCTTATAGATGGATGCAACTCTTTATTTGCAGGTGTTGTAGTTGTGCTCAGGAGATTAACTGAATCATCTTCCTCCAAATTACCAAGCACCCAATTGCTTCTTCCAGATGTCTGGTCCCTTTTTCGTTGTTTTCCGTGGAACTCTAAATAAAAAACAATCAATACACCAACTAAGATCCAAATTGCCAAAGCCCAATTGAGTCTGTGGACATTTTCCACATCATATTTATCTCCTAGATGCTTCATCCCACTAAAAAGCGCTGCAATGCCAACAACAATGGCACATCTACCAACAATTATGTGAAAATATTCCCAAATAACCCTCTTGAATGGTGCCTGCTCCCCATTTGTTGGTTTCTGAGGTCTTACAAAAGCATTTACTGGTTGTATGCAAACCAAAAATATTGCACTAAAACCAAATTTAACGTGTGCTGAGCTGACATAAAATCCCCCAAGCTCAGCCACCGCAAAAAGAATGGCAAGTAGAACAATTGCTAACCCTGAGTATTGCAAGTAAACATGAATCCGGTACCATCCATCACCCTTTAAATGCTTTAAGTATCTAGCTGCCAATATCCCACCAGGAAGCAGGATACCCCATGCAAGAAACATCATAAAGCCATGCACAGCCAAAACAGGAAGTAAATCTTGCTCTGCTTCTGCAGAACCACGCACCAGCAGTACATGGAAAGGTCTATTACTCGTACTAGAATGCATATTCCTATCAGTAAGATGGTCATTCGTCCATTTAGCGCCCATTGCCCAAACAACTTTAAGTGGGGTTGTGGGATCAATAATATTGTTACATTCTTGCCTACTTTTCCGATTACAAGATGGGTCCAAGGGACGTGTAAATTCCAAAGTAATGATGCCATTTTCTGTTTTACATCTAATATGTGTTAAATTCTCACGTGTAGGGTGTATGCTTGAAGCATCCTTTCCATCAATCCAGTAAGTGTTTACATGACCTATACCATTATCATCAATCCAACCTACATAAGCATAACTGTTTACCATTCCACTTCCAAATCCTATTGCAAGATAACCACTTTTTTTCTCACCACGAACTGCAATAGATATACAATCCTTTGACAATGTCCAAAATAAGGTAACCTGATGATCATTCAGAACAACACTGTTATTATACATGTCTGATAGACCCCCATCAACCACCTCCACCTTCCAACCCATTTTCTGCTTGTACAATGAATGATAGTAGATGTGGTCAGGTGTGTTCCTGTCAGGACTCCAAACTAACTCAGTGGGATCGGATTGAACTCCCTGTGCCTCTGGGCCTCCAGCATAAATAGTCTCAGTCCGATTTCTCATTGTTGCATTTCCACCAATAGGATCCGAAGTAATATAGAGTGCAACATCATGCCCAGCTTGAACGGAAAACTTGACGGGAACCCCTCTTTCCACTCTCAACACAGGAGCTTCCTTTTTGTTGATGTAAATAACCCTTGCAGGATTTGGAGGATTGGGGTAATGTATCGCAGGACCAGACGAAACAACCAATGGAACTTTTGCATCTGCAATGATGACATCTTGATCCTCCTTTTCTTCAGCATCCAAGGGACCAGTACACTCACTCACATGCTCAGAGACATTAAGAACCAAATGGCCATAATTCTCAAAAGGAAAACCCCCATGATTCTCAGGAAGGTAGTAAGGAATAATAGTATCAGGAGGTTTAATTGGCCCCATTGCCCAAATAACCTTCATATTTGCTGAATAGTTCACAGGGTGATCATACTTGTCATCAACCTTATTCAATGGTCTTCTATATCTAACAAAAGAAACCCCATCCTTCCTATGCCCATAAATCAACAGTGTATTGTTCACTAAACCCACATTATCATGTTCCTCATAAATGGAATCAGGACAAACCCCCTGAGCTAAGCCATCACTATTTCTCACACACACGCTATATTTAGTAATGAAGAAATCACCTACAAAAGGTAAACCATCCTCCTTAAACCCCGCCACAGCTACATCAGCCCCTATCATGAGCTCAGAATTATCACTATCACTATCACTCGAATTCGCCCACCCAAACGCCATGTAATTCATGACCCCAGTTGCAGCTTCCAACCCAATTTCAATGTAATCCTCCTTCACATTCAAACTCCACCTAACCCTAAAATCCTTCGATAAAATCTTACAATTCTCAAACATCGTCGGAGGTTTCGTCGTCGTGGCCATAGCCGTCGCGTTTTTCCCCAGTACCACGTGCCCGAAATCAGAGGCGGTGGCGCGATCCCATACGGCAAGGACTTGGAACATGCTCCACGAAACGTTGTTCATCAATTGTACCGTGAAGCTTGAATTCTTGTAAGTTTGGTTCAGTTTGTGATCAGAAACGATGAATCCACTACTGAGATTTTCGAAATCTGGAGCGAGTGCACCCCACCAGTGAACGTCGGAACCTGAAAGCATGTCGAACTGTGAAACCCTAAAGGAGCAATCATCGGTGATATTCAGAGTACCTCGGAGTTGGTGTTGAACCATTGTGAACTCGGACTCTGAATCAACGACCGGGTTGACCCGGGTGCAGTTCGGAACAGTATCCGCATACCCTAAGAACCAGAAGTGAATGAGGAACCCTAAGAAGATGGCTCTGCGAAGCATGAGGGGGAAACCGTCGCAGTCTTCCGTATCGCTGGTGTGTAACCGAAATGGTGTTTGTTGGCGGTGATCGGAGAAATGCGATCGATGACAGCGGAGAAAGAGGACACGTGAATTGCAGGGCGCAAGTCGAAAGAAGTTAACTAATATTTGTTTGGTTTTCTTTCTCTCTATTTTTTTCAATCTCAGAAGTTTGTAGTTTGCGGTTGCGTTGGGTTTTAGGTCGGGTAGTAGTATGAGCGGCGAAACTTTCTGCTATTCAGGTGGCGAAATTAGAACGTTTTTCTTGTTTTCATAATTCAAACACCAGTCTTTTTTTTTTGACCAAAAATTCAAACACCAGTCTTTATCACTGTCGGATTCATATCTCAGAAGTAAAAAAGAACGTATTAGATTCAATTAATGGTCCAAATTTTTTTTATAAAAATTATTTTGGTCCAGATTTGTTGCAAATAAATTTGACAAAATACATATATAAACCCCTGCAAATATGACCAAAATCCATTTAAGTCCCTGCAAAACTTTTTTTTTAAAATGACCCTTGCAAATATTAAGTGTTTGCGGTTAAGCCCCTCGGTCAATTTTCTATCAAAAAAGGCATAAAAAATACTGACGTGGCCACGTGTCTTCATCCCATTGGACCATTGTGTCACGTGTCACTAACATACCACGTGTCACTAACATGCCACGTGTCACTAAACCTAATTTCTAACTCTAATTTCTAACTCTCCCTCTCTCAGCGCCGCAACCCTCTCCCCCTAACCCTAAACTTCTCTTTCACCTCAGCGCCGCTCCTCAATCTCTCTGCCCACCGCCTTACTCCCTCGATCTCTCTTCTCTTCAGCGCCGTTCACCCCCTCCTCTCCTCCTCACCAAACCAGATTTCGCTTCTCTTCTCCCACCAACCCGATCCTCTTTTCCTCTCACCACCGACAGTAACTCTAAACTTACTCTCTCTTCTCGCCGCCAATCCTAACCTCCTATTTTGACAACAGCGCCGATTCAACAAAAGGGAGGGGGAGAAACGCGAACGGGATGCAGAACGGAGTGAGAAGAGATTTAGGGAGAGAAAACGAAAGGGAGAGGGAGCGGGAATGGAGGGGTTAAGACGCGACGACGGTGGGGTTTCGGTGGTGTTGTGTTTGGTTGTTGAGTGGGGGTTGTTGGGTGAAGAGAGAGGGTAAGTGTAGAAACGGCGATGGGGTGATATGGGTTTTCACGGTGGGGGAAGAGAGACGGTGGTGAGAGAGAAAGGGGGTTATAGTTGAGAGAGAGAGAGCTGCGACGGACGATTTGTCACTGTGGTTGGTTGGTGGTTTTGCTGGGTTATTCACGGTGGTTCACGGCGGTGGAAGGTGGTGGCTGGCCGTTTGGGGTGGTTTGGGGTAGTTTACGAAGAGGGGGAAGACGGTGGGTGGAGGAAAGGAGGATGGCAGCGAGGGGAAAGAGGGTGACGGAGATGTGGTGTGGAGGGCTTACGGCTTGGTGGTTTTGACGAGGGTGGTGAGGAGAGCTACGGTGGTGGTCACGGGGGAGGTTCGCCAGTGGTGGAGGTGAGGAGCAGTGGTGGCTGACGTGGCAGTGATGACATGGGGTGCTTACGTGGCATGTTAGTGACACGTGGCGCAATGGTCCAATGGGATGAAGACACGTGACCACATCAGTATTTTTTTATGCCTTTTTTGATAGAAAATTGACCGAGGGGCTTAACCGCAAACGCTTAATATGCA
This sequence comes from Astragalus membranaceus, assembly GCA_039519185.1. Taxonomy (NCBI): domain Eukaryota; kingdom Viridiplantae; phylum Streptophyta; class Magnoliopsida; order Fabales; family Fabaceae; genus Astragalus; species Astragalus membranaceus. The sequence continues at coordinate 161,343,691 of CM076850.1, forward strand.
AGGATCATTTTAAAAAAAAATTGCAGGGGCTTAAATGGATTTTGGCCATATTTGCAGGGGCTTATCATATATTTAAGCCTTTATTTAATCTAATGGTATTATTTCATACAGAAAATGAGATCTCCTAGACAAAAGTGTTGGGAAGAAAGCAAAGAATGGTGAAACTTGTTTATTCAATTGAAAGGTACAGCATTTATAAGGCTCTTTCGGTTACAACAGAAAGTGAGATTATTGTTAGGTTAGCTAACTAACTATTTAAAATCAGTTAATTGACTAACCACAGAATAATCCCAACTAATACAATCTAATACTCAACATACCCTCTCTTAAGCCGATTGCTCAGTTCATACAATCAGCTTACTCATTTGACAAAGCAATCAAAAACAAACATGACTCAAATGTTACAACATAGGACAGCAATGAATCAATTCACCATGGGAATTTCACACATTCCCAGTTGTTCTCTTAGCTTCAAAAATGTTTCCTTGCCCACAGGTTTGGTAAGAAGATCTGCAATCTGATCTTTAGTACCATAGTGCTTCATGTTGATTCTTCCTGTCTTCACCAGTTCCCTGAGTTAATGGTATCTCACATCAATATGTTTGTTGCGTCCATGTAGAATAGGATTCCTTGAGAGTTTTATAGCTGAAGTGTTGCCACACATTAGAGTGACACAATCATCTTGTGAGTGACCTATTTCTCTAAGAATCTTCTACATCCACACTGCTTGGCATGCTGCTGCACAGGCTGCCACGAATTATGCTTCTGTTGATGACAGTGCAACGATCAGTTGCTTCTTTGATGACCATGCTACAACACCATTACTGAGTAAGAATGTGTAGCCTGAAGTGCTCTTGCGATCCTCCAAATCCCCAGCATAGTCACTGTCTGTAAATCCCAGCATTTCTATGTTTCCTCCCTTCTTGTACATGATACCCAGATTAATTGTTCCTTGTAGGTACCTCAGGATTCTTTTTGATGCTTGCCAATGTAACTGTGTAGGATTGCTCATGTAGCAGCATACTTCCTTTCACATATCCCAATACCATCAGCCAATTGAACTACTTCAATTCCAAGGAAGTATTTTATCTTCCCCAAATCTGTCATGCTAAACTCTCTTTTCATTGACTCCTTAAACTCTGTCATCATGTCACTGTCATTTCCCATGTACACAAGATCATCCACGTATATACTTACAATCAGAATCTCTCTTTTGTTGCTTTGCTTCAGAAACAGTGTTTGCTCATTTTTACTAGCTTTGAATCCTTGTTGTAGGAAATAGGATTCAATTCGACTAAACCATGCTCTTGGAGCTTGTTTTAGTTCATACAAAGGTTTGTATACTTCGTACACTTTGTCTTCACTTCCCTTTACTTCCTAGCCTTTTGGTTGTTCTATGTACACATCCTCAGCCAGAGTTCCACAGAGGAAAGCTGATTTAACATCTAGTTGGAATAGAGTCCAACTCTTTTGAGCAGCCAGTGCTATCACCATTCTGATTGTGTCAAGTCTGCTAACTGGAGCAAAGACTTCTGTGTAATCAATCCCTTGTTGCTGTGAATATCCCTTGGCCACCAACCTTGCCTTATATTTGTCTACTTGCCCTAATTCATTCATTTTAGTCTTGTAGATCCACTTAACTCCTATCTTCTTAGCTCCTTTAGGAAGATCAGTTAACTCCCAAGTCTCACTTTTCACAATTGATGCTATCTCAGCGTCCATTGCTTGTCTCCACTTATCACTTTTGACAGCAATTTCATAACAACCAGGATCAACTTGTATCATATTTGCTTCCTCTTCTTCATCAGAGATACCCTGACCACTGTCATAGTCTCTAAGCCACACTGAAGGCCTTCTGTTTCTTCCTTCATTAACATTTACTTCTTGATTTTGATCATTTTCAGTGGCTTCATCAGCATGTTCAGTATCAGAGTCACTTTCTGTGTCCCTTTCTTCTACTTCACTGTCTTCACCATCATCAGACATGTTATCTGATTCACCCCATTCCAAATCAACAGCCACTTTTTCTTTATGATTCTTATCCCAATTCCAGTGTTCATTTTCCTCAAATACTACATCTCTACTGACCACAATTTAATTGTCAATAGGATCATACAAACGATACCCTTTTAACTCATCACTCACACCAAGCAAAATACACTTCTTACTCTTATTATCAAGTTTAGTTCTTTTTGCATCAGGAATGAAAGCATGACACGGACTACCAAATACCCTTAAATGTGCCACTGAGGGCTTGCAACCACTCCAGGCTTCTTCTGGAGTTTTGTTCTTCACAACTAGTGTGGGTGACCTATTCAAAATGTCCATTGTCCAATTTACAGCTTCAGGCGACAAATTCTTGGGCATTTTCTTTCCACATAACATAGACCTCACCATATTCATGATGGTTCGATTTTTCCTCTAGCCACCCCATTTTGCTGTGGGGTATAGGCTGTAGTTAATTGTCTCTTTATCCCTTGATCTTGACAGAATTTATCAAATTTAGTTGAGGTAAATTCCCCTCCCCTATCAGTTCTTAAACACTTGATACTCAATCCAGCTTCTTTTTCTATTAGATTCTTAAAAACATTTGAACTTATGAAATGCTTCTGATTTCTCTACCAACAAATATATCCAAGGTTTTCTAGAGAAATCATCAATAAAGCTCAGAAAATACCTTTTATTGTTGTTTGATGCAGGGCTAATTGGACCACATATGTCTGCATGTATCAGGTCTATCCTTGCACTAGCTCTCCATTTGCTTTTCTTTGGAATTGGGTCCCTGTGTTGCTTCCCCTTCAAGCAATCTTCACAAACTTTCATTGTTTCTGACATCTGAGGCAGTCCTTCTACCATGTTCTTACTCTTCAGCAACTTCAAATGTTTGAGGCTCAAATGGCCATATCTGCAATGCCATGTGAAGCGCTCATCTTCATTGGTTGTATGGAAACATGATGCATCAGTCAGAGTATTTCTCACAGTTGGTTCAGCCAACAGTTTGAACATTCTGTTGGATTCCATTATTGATTCCAGAATCAAGCCCTTTTGCTTGTGATAAATCTTGCAGTAACCTTCATCAAACAGTACTGCTAGGCCCCTCTCTTGCAGTTGAACTATGCTCAATAGATTGGTTTTGAGATCAGGCACATAGAACACATCTGTTATGGTGTGATTCACACCCTTCATGCTGACTTTGATGCTTCCTTTGCCTTCCACCTGCAACCTAGTGTCATTCCCCATTCTTACAGTCTTCTTGAAACTCATATCTAACTTTGAAAACCAGCTCTTGTTCCCACTCATGTGGTTGGAGCAACCAGAATCCAAGAACCAAGTCTCCTCTTTTCTTTTTCTTTCTTGAGGTTCTGTAACTGCCATCAATAGCATTGAGCCATCTTCATCTGCTTCAGCATAATTTGCTTCTTTGTCCCAATCTGGACACTCATTCTCGTAATGACCTAGTTTGTGGCACTTGTAGCATTCCACAATTTCACGGTTCTGTCTTCCTCTACCTCTTCCTCTAAATCCACCTCTGCGTCTAGTTCCAGAAGCAGCATTTCCCTTTTCTTGAACTTTTGCTTTCAAGACTTGCTCTTCTCCTTTGTTCTTGTTGATCTTTTGTTCATGGAAAATTAATGAGCTCTATAGTTCATCAATTGACATCTTGTCAGTATCTTTGGACTCCTCGATTGAGCATACAATGTAGTTGTATTTCTCAGCGAGTGATCTGAGAATTTTCTCCACGATGACCACATCTTGCATGGCTTCTCCGTTAATCCTCATCTTGTTTGCAACTTGCATTACCCTTGGAATGTAATCAGCAATGATCTCACCTGATTTCATTTCAAGAGTCTCGAATTCCTTCCGTAGAGCGTTGAGTGTTGATCTTTTAAACCTTGCATTCCCTTGAAACTTGCGCTTCAAAGATTCCCATATATCCTTTGAGGTATCCTTCTTCACGATCGTTTCACGCGTTGCCCTGTCAATCGCTTGAAACAAGTAGTTTTTCGCCTTCAAATCTTTGAGTTTAGACTCATCTAGCTTCTTTTGTTGTGCTTCAGTCAGCACCATGCCCTCCGCTGGTTCACCGATTCCTTTCTCGATCAAATACCAATACTCCTTTGATCTCAAAAAAATTTCCATCAGCATGCTCCAATGCTCGTAGTGATTGTCCAATCGTGGTATTGAAGGTTGAACGAAGTTGCCTTCACCTCCATTTCCGTTCACCATGTTTGCCATTGTTGAAATTCGAAGAAATTGAATTCTTTTCGCTTTGCAGAGCCAGGCCCCAATTCAGAGCTCTGGTACCAATTTGTTGGGAAGAAAGCAAAGAATGGTGAAACTTGTTTATTCAATTGAGAGGTAGAATTTATAAGGCTCTTTCAGTTACAACAGAAAGTGAGATTATTGTTAGGTTAGATAACTAACTATTTAAAATCAGTTAATTGACTAACCACATCCCAACCAATACAATCTAATACTCAACAAAAAGAAAAAGAATATAATGCAAAGATGAGAGATAAGTAGTAATAGCTAATGAAATCTTATAAACTTACTTATTCTAATGGTCTAATTTAGTGATACATCAAATAGAGGTGTGCATGTTAAGCAGCTTTTGTTTATAAAAAAAAAAGCGAAATGAGAAAACTAGAGTAAAATGACAGTTGTTGCGCTCCATTTCATGAAAATGAGGAACAATTCTTAGCAAATTGTTATGTAAATGAAAATAAATAAATATGTGGTTGATAAATTGATTCAATTCAATGTGTCAAAAAAATAATTTATTCAATTCAATTTTAATTATCTAATAAAATGCAAATTAACTTTTGATACGATGAGAATGGTTTGCAATTTTATTTATTCAGTTCCAAATACGTAATTCAGTTGGTGATCTAAGGAACATTGAAGCAACATGTATGAGTTCAAATCATGAAAAACTAATATTATCTCTCTCCCCTAGCCAAAAAAAAATATCTCTCCCCGACCAATTAACCATTGACATTTATTCATTAACACGCAAACATTAACAGTCTTTTTAATATATTTTTTTAGGAAATTGGATTAGAAGCAGTTGAATTTTTATGTAGTTGGGCATTCAGTTAGTTTACGGTCGTCCAGTCAAGATTGACGATCCAAATTTTAATAATTTTTTATTTAATTTTGCTTAGTAAAACACCGACTTTGAAATTTGGGTTGTCTCATTAAGATCGGATGGTCCCAAATTTATTGACTGCATGATTGCATGCAGTACCGACTACACACAAATTGGATTCAATTTTTAGTGGAAAAATCATACTATAAATCTCACCAAAGCGATATAACGATCGGTGAAAGAAGATGTAGACATATATTTTTGGACAAAATTCAAGGCAGAAAGTAGTGCAAGAATTTTAAGACAATTTTTGTAATCTTAATGTATAATAGGAGGATAGTCTCCTGCCAATTTTCTCGCACTCTCTCTTCTTTTATTTTTTAATTTTTAATAATGTTTTTTCTTCTTCCGACAAATACAGTTTTTGATATTTTTTTTTTGCTTTTATAACTAGCACATAACTGTTGTAAAAAAATTAGCACATAACTTCTATTCTATATATAATAATAGGAGGATAGTCTCCTGCCAATTTTCCCGAGCTCTCTCTTCTTGCCTTTTTTAATTGTTAATAATGTTTTTTAAGAAAAAAAATTGGGAAAGAGAAAATTTTTATTAATCAAAGTGTTTTTTCTTCTTCCGACAAATATAGTTTTTAATGTTTCTTTTTTCTTTTATAATTATCACATAACTTTTAATGCATTCTTTTACTTATAGCCTTGGCTTATCAAAAAAAAAAACTTCTAGCCTTCATTTGTGTCACAGACTTTAGTCTACTTCTTTTATTATGTTTATCACCCTAAAAGTAAATTTATATTTACACTTTTTCTCTTAATATTTTTTTAAACCAAAATTTTCTTAATCTACTCAATTAATATAAATAAATGTTAGTAGTCTACTTCTTTTATTTTGGGAATAATAAACAACTCATTTTCTTTGGAGTTGTTTTGTGTTTACGGTATGTTTTTCTTCTTAATCACCTTACGAACAAGGTGATATATATATATATATATATATATATATATATATATATATATATATATATATATATATATATATATATATATATATATAGTTTAGGGGGGTATTGTTAGATGTGGATGATGGTGGGCCTTTATTATGCTAGTATCCTAGTAATAATTAGTTAGTTAGGTAATTGGAGGAATAACTATCAAAGGGGGAGGAGTAGGAAGATATCTTGTCATTATACAGGTTAGCATTAGGAGGGGGTTGGATCACTCGAATATCCATATAATCAGTGGCGGAGCTTCTCGGGAGCGGGAAGATGCCACGGTACCCAATGTTTTAAAATTCGGACCAGTGACCGACTCGGTGAAGGTACCGGGTCACTGGGTCAATGGTCGGACCGAGGGGTCGACAGTTGAACCGCATGACCAAAACCGGGACCGGATGACTCGGACCCAGTCTCTATTTCGAGAATTTTCAATACCTATATAGTATATAATAGGCTAAATAGCACTTTTGGTCATTTATCTTTGCTCCAGATTTCACTTTGGTCCTTTATTTTTTTTGGTCCGCTTTGGTCCCTCATGTTTCGCTTTTTGTTTCATTTTGGTCCCTCACGTTAGTTTTGACTAACGGACGCCACGCTGGCAGTTAACTGCTGATGTGTCGTTTTAAATATATTTTTTAATTCTAAATCAATTTACACATCAGCATAAACTTTTTTTAAAATTTTAAAAACATAAAACATAAATTAACAAATAAATTAACACATTAAAACACAAAACAAAAGGGGAAAAACAAAAGCAAATCTGAAACAAAACATAAGAAATTAGAACAAAATATATGAAGACTTCACACTTCCAGATCTGAAACAAAACATAAAACAAATTAAAACTCATTAAAAAAAACAAAACGAAATCGAAACATGAGGAGGAAAAACGAAATCCAGATTGAAGAACAACTAAGAACAACGCAGATCTGGATAAGAACAACTAAGAACAATGAAAACGAAAAATCAAGAACAATGCAGATCTGGATAAAACCCAGATTGAAGAACAACTAAGAACACGAAAATGAAATCGCTGGTTTTGGTTTCTGGGTTTCATTCGTTTCTGGGTTCCATGTTCTTCGTTTCTTCGATTCTAGGTTCTGTGGAAACAGATCAAAAGATAGAGAGAGTGAGAGAATAAATGATAGGTGGTCCTGGAAGAAATTTATATAACATTTGTGTGGTAGTTGATATGGGGTGTTGGATAAATGATAGGTGGTCCTGGAAGAAATTGAAACACAAACGGCAAGAGCTATAGCATGTAAGAAATTGTGGAAGAACAAAGTACCATGAAGGTTGGAAAAAGGTGGTGACAGTGAGATTTCTGTGCAGAGAGAAAGAGAGGAAAAGAAGGAAAAATGGGAGAGAGAGAGAGAGAGAGAGAGATGGGTTATGTTTCTGGGTTATGTATAAGATGAGTTATGTTTGTGATTGCAATGCCTAGAAACGAAAAAAGGATGAAACTTTTCTATGTTGATTAATCTTTTATGTTTTATGGGTTATGTTGAAGATGGTTTAATTGTTTTATTGAATTAACAAATTCGTTTTTATGTTTTATTTAAATTAAAAAACGAATTGCTGACGTGGAAATGAGTGTGCCACGTCATTTAATGAATTGAGGACGCCACGTCAGCAGTTAACTGCCAGTGTCGCGTCTGTTAGTCAAAAATAACGTCAGGGACCAAAATGAAACAAAAATGAAACTTGAGGGACCAAAACGGACCAAAAAAAGATAAAGGACCAAAGTGAAATCTGGAGGAAACATAAAGGACCAAAAGTGCTATTTAGCCTATATAATATAAATTTCGTCCCTGTAAAATTAATAATTATGTTTATTTTATAACTACTAAAATATAAAAAATTCCCAAATTTTCAGGACATATATATTTCATACTTGTAAAACTTAATTTGCTAAAATTACACACCATGCCTATTTTATTTTTATTTGCTTGGTATATAGTAAATAAATTTTAAAAGTTCATATCATGCTTCAATAAATATTTAGAACAAATTTTATAAGTTAACAACTTAATATTAAATAAATCTTTAAAAAAATACTTAATATTAAATAAGTTTGTTGAAACATAATATTAATATTACAAGCTAATGCCATGAGGATGAGTGTACTTGACTTTTTAGAAAAGAGGTACCAATTATATATATTTGAAATTTGAAATAAATAATATCCTCAATAACAGGTCAGGGGTTCAAACCCCACTAATGACATTTTGTTGAGGGTTTTTTTTGAGTCTCTTTTGTTTTAAGTAGTTTACAAATAGTCCCACATCGCATAGAATGAACGGAACAGGGAGGAGAATGAGATATAAAAGCAAGGCGTATGTCAATGGGAAACATACTTACCTAGATGGCAATCACTAGTGGGGGTCTGCGTTCGCGCGGCCCCTCCCAATTACAGTTCAAAGATTTGATAAAAAAAAAAAAGCAAAATGCACAACCCGGTCCGGTTCGAGCCGGGTCACCGGGTCACCGGTTTTTCCAAAAACCGGCCGAGTCACACCGGTTCCCACCGGTTTGCTGCATGGCCGATCCAAAACCTTGACCGGCTCGGTTACCCCCCCGGTTCCCGGTTCGACCGGTCCGACCGGCCGGGCCGAGCCGGTTTTTAAAACACTGATGGTACCCCTCAAAAGAATATTTTTCTTAAAAGATACTACGAAATCTCTACCACGGTATACCTCAGTTAGAATGGAGAGTGAGTGGAAGCGGTCAGTGGAGTGGACCTAGAACCGAACGCAATGGAAGGAGAAGATGATGCATATGAACCAAAAGAGCAGAAGGAAGGAGTCGCGTGTGAACCAACAGTGGAGAAAGGAGTTGACAACGCACCCACAACAGCAAAAAACCTCAACGTGTTCAGATGGGGGGTTGCGAAGCGAGGAGCAAAACGGGGAGGATGGGGTTCGACGTGAGTTTGGTGGTGGTGGTTTTGGGGGGCATAATTGCGGCGTCTGAATGGGTGAGAGTGGGTGTAGCTTTGGCGGTGTTAGTGTGTGCTTTGGTGTTCTTGCACGACCCTAGTTCTGCTCTCTAAATGTGTCGTTGGTTTGTTTGTACTTGTTGCTTTCTTGTCTCCCTAGTTCTGCTCTCTAGATGTGTCGTTGGTTTATATGTATTCGTTGCTTTATTGTCTCCCTAGTTATGATCTCTAAATGTGTCGTTGGTTTCTGTTTGTACTTGTTGCTTTTTGGTCTCTTTGAGTTCTAGTCACATATCTAGTTGAGTTTAGTTTAGTTTTTGCCTCAATGGAGCTTTTCTTTTTCTTTTTTGTCTAGCGATGGAGCTTTGCTATCTTGGACTATTGTGTGCTGCCTGTTAGGCCAGGCTGGGCCTCTTTGTGGGTTGATTATTGCTTCATGTGTTGTAGTTTGTAAGCTTTTGTTTTGGTTACCCTGTCATTGTCATTGGTGTGCAGTTTTCACCGGCTTTACCGATGACTAATCTACGCTTGGGAACCTGGTTGGCCACGAGTACCCGACTTTGTCGGCCCATGTGGTTCTGCCCTCCCAACAGAGTTTTTGCCACACCCAATGTTTGAACCCGAGACCTTGGAGTGGGATCCGAGTCCAGTTACCACTCGGGTCAACCCTTGTTGGTTTGTAGTTTGTAAGCTGCTGTGGCAAAAAAAACATTTTTGATATAAAGTAATGGATCATCCCACCACTTTGATACCGCAAAATCGGATTTACTTCCTGCATTTAAGTATATCATGTGATAACATGATTTTTTTTTGTAAACCAAGGTATCCTCCACGGCGACTGTGGAAACTAATCCTTCGAGGTATCTGAGATCCATTTAAGGGGTTGACCTCTCCCAACAAATGTTTTTCCATACGCCCCAGCCAGAGATCGAACCCAAGACCAAATGGTTAAGGGACCCAAGTATCTACCACTTGTGCCACATCATGTTGGTTGTGATAACGTGATTTTAGTTATTGGTAATATTTTAATTTAGTAGTTATGGCTCCCCCTCAACATTTTAGTCGAGCTCCACCACTGCATATAATAGAATTTTAATATTTCTTTCTCTTCAAGAATCCAAATTGTTTCTATTAGACGGTGTTTTCAAAAAAGAGTGTTAGGTATATATCCTCTAGACTTAGATCCAAGGGCTACAATGGTTGCACCGGTGTGGAATGTAACATCCCCGCATTCCTTGTTTTAATAATTTAGTTGTTTTAATAATTTAGTTGATTGTTCTAATTGTTTCAATTATTTTGATTGATTGTGGATTTATTAGATATATGCCTGTTTGCCAGTTTTAAGTTAATTGTGTTAGGGTGGTGCATAAGTATAGGAAGGGGTGCATTTAGTGTAAGGGCATAGTAGACATTTCACTAACCAAACACTCACTCAAACCCACAAAAGACATGTTGAATTCCACTTATCCTCATTTTTCAACATTTCACTAAGTTCACAAACACACACACACACACACACTATCATTTGAAACAAAAAGAGAGATAGAGAGCTGAAAAAGAGGGAAAGAGAGTCGTGAAGAGAAGAAAGAAAGAAAAGAGGAAGAAAGGGAAGAAGGGAGAAGGGAGAAGGGGAGAGTGAGAGGTCCATTTCTCCTTTGCATGTTTTCCTTTTCTTCACCTTTAGAATCATCTTCTCATCATGTTTCCAACCATACCAAAATCATCAACAACAACTCACTCCTTCTCCTCCTACCATTTTCACACCACAAGACCCAAATGAGTAAAGCTTGAGTTCTTTCACCCTATTTTCGATTTTATGAGCTTGGACACTTGGAATAAGAGCTTGGGTACAGAAAAGGGAGTGGTTTTGAAGAACATAGGGTGAGGTTCAGAACCTTGGGAACTGATTGGAAGGGTATTAGCTTGTGGGTCTTGGTTTTGAAGCTTGAGAGGCTATTTTTGAGCTGATTTCTTGCATTTGTATTGTTCTTCTTCTTTGTTTAATGTGAGTTCTTAGATTCTACTATTTTGTTTCTCTTTGAATGTGTTTGTTCTGAAGTTAATATACTGTTATTGTATGTGGTTGCTGGAATTTGATGATTAGTGGTGTTAATTGTGCAATTATTTTATGGGAAATTCTGTTTGAACCATTCTGGACATAGGTTCGGTTTCGGTGAAATTGTGAACTCCTTGGTTGTCCTAAATTCGTGTGGTTTGTTTTGTTGGAAACTAGACTTAATTCTCTTCATTTTTGGCTTTGGTTTGGATGTTTTTGGTGCTGGGGAGTCCGGGGGAGCGTCGGGAGCAACAACGAGCTAGCCAATGAATCAGACCACCAAGAGACCTGGACACCACATCTCCACCCAAAACCTTAAGGTGTTAGGTATATAGGTCTCCTCTCTTATATGTCCTTCATATAGCTCATTCATAGCCGATGTGGGACTTATAACCACTCACACTTGAATTTTCAACATCTCCCCCCCAAGTGTGAGTCACCCACATCACTATACTTGATCCAAACCAGGATCCACTTATAACACCCCGGTATTTCTTTCTACTGAGAATACCCAGGTGCACATTAGTAACACATCAGAGATATATTTCCTGCTTAGACACTGAATATTACTATAAATTTTTCGCTGAATAAAACCCAAACAGTCTTATTTACAACAAGACAATATGGTTCTCAGACCATATACCATCAGCAATTATAGTATTCAGTATCATACAAGAAAGCGGAAGAAAGATATACCTTAAATACATAATGTTCTAGTATACAGACAACAGAAGGGAAATAAGCTTAAACATAAAGCTAGGCTATCAGCAATCAGTCCGAGCTCAACCCACTCGTGCCTCTTGGGTTTCCGTTGTCCCCGTGTCTCTGTAAAACAACAACATTTAAACAGTGAGATACAATCTCAGTGAGTTCTACCGAGACCCCTACTAACACTCTCGGTTCATTTATTAGCTCTTTTATAGATTAACACGACACCGACTGCAAAACATTGCTACTCCCGGTATGTCGCAAAATAAACAAAGTACGGCACCGACTGCAGAACATTGCTAATCCCGGTGTATCGTACAACAAACACAGTGCGGCACCGACTGCAGAACATTGCTAATCCCGGTGTATCGCACAATAAACAAAGTACAGCACCGACTGCAGAACATTGCTAATCCCGGTGTATCGTACAATAATCTTTAACATAACACCGACTGCAGAACATTGCTAATCCCGGTGAACCCTGTCATACCCCAATTTTGTCCGCCTTCTTCTAGTCACTTGTTTTACTTAATTTGTATTTTGAGTAGTTAGAATAGCGTCCTTTTTTAATTTAAGCCAATTTCAATTATCCGTTCAATTAAGCCGAAATACCGTTACTTAAGCTAGGCATGCGTGCGAATGATCGATCTTTTCGCGCATTCTTCAGTTTAATCTTGATATTTGGGCCTAGTTGAACCTAAGCGGGCTTATTTAAGTCGCTTTTCTCACTATTGGGCTTATCATTTTGAGTCGGGCCCACGAACGTGGTTCCTAGTTAATTTTTAGTGTTAGCGGGCCTATTTGTTCTATTTGAGCCTCGTTCTAGCGCATTTGTCTAGTTGAGCCCGATTTCGCTTTTGTATTTGGTTCAACTTCTTTTATTTTTATTTTGTCTATTTAATTTGTTTTGAGTCTAAAAATGTCAAAAAATTCTATTTATTGTTTGTTTACAATTTAATAGTGTCTAAGATGTCCAAAAGTCCAAAAATACAAAAAATGATAATACTAAAAATACCAAAAAATACAAATCCGAAAATAATAATCCAAAAAAAATTACAAAAAAAAACGTAAAAATCAAAAGGAGGGCGCAGCAAACCCTGGCTGTTTCTCTTGCTCACCAAACACCCACATTCTCCAGTCCAAGCCCATAATCTGCAAAATAGGAAACAAAATTAGAAAAAAAACCTAATTTGCACCTATAAATCAAACAGCCACACAGGGGGAAAGAGGCACACACTGAGATACACAGGCAGAGAGAATTACACAAAAAATTCAGAGAAAATTCGCACAGAAAATACAGAGATTTAGAAATCACTTAAGAAAAGGATTAGGGCTTCACATCGAAACCCTAACAACCAAAACACTGAATTAGAAGTTCTGAAGAGGAGAAAAGGATTCAATCAGCAATCATAGCAGTAGCAGTAGAGCAAAGGGTAGAGATTAACAACAACAAAAAATCAATTTTCTTTGAGGAAGCCAGGTTGGTATCTCAGTTACTAGTTTTCCTTTTAAGTATCAAGAGCATGTGAATATTTTTGTTGTTTAGAACTCGAAATACTAGCATACTTTTTTACCAAGCATCTGATTGATTAGATTCCAAATTATTAGTGTTTCTTTTTGTATATCTATCCATGACTAAAAAGGGGAGGATCTGAAACATGTCATAACAAATGGAACTAGCTAAAAAAAAATTCGCGTAGAATCTGATTGTTGAAATTAACTTAGGATGTAGAGTTTGTTTGAAAAAACTAGGAACAGATCAAGTAAAAATTAACGAAGGACAGAAACGAATCAGTCAAAAAAAAGGGGAAACATATAAAGAAGCCAGAACCGAAGCTTACCCTCATAGCCTCGACCACCGCGGACGGTGGTCGTTCTCCCAATCACCTCCGTACAACCACTGTCCCTCTTCACCGCCACCACCATACGAACCGAAGCCAGCAGCCACCCATCACGAAACCGACCCAGTGACCGAGCTCCTCCACCTGAAACCACCATCGTGAGCCACCCCTGGAACCCCTTCAAACTTAGATCGAACAACATAGCCACCACCGTCAGACCCCCTTCCCCATCGCGAATCAAACCCAAATCGTCGCCGTCACCGCCGCCGTAGGCGCGCGTCCGAACACAACCATCACCAACCAACCCCTTCGCGAAACCAGCCTGGATCGAGAAAAAGGGAGACCATACCGTTGAGAGGGAAGCCGTTTCGGTGTGGGAGAAGGAGGGAAGAACGGAGGAGAAGAGAGAAAGTGGATCGGTGAAGGAGACGTGAGGTCATGGAGGAGAGGGGAGTGGCGCGGTGGAGAAGGCGAAACTGAAGGTTAGGGGAGAGTGGGATGCAGCGCAGCAAGGAGAAGAGAGAACGGAAATGGGGTTGAGAGAGGAGGGGCCGGTTCGCAGGGAGAGAGAAGAAACAGGATTAGGGTTAGAAAAGGGGGGGGGGAGTGCGGCGCCGCGCTGAGGAAGGAGAGGATTGAAATGTTTTTTTAGGTTTTTAATTTAGGGTTTCCTTTTTATACCTCTTCCCAATTCCCATTTTATTTTATTTTAATTTTATTTTTAATATTCAGATTACTCTCTACACCTCTCATTTTCCATTACGCACCTCCCTCTACTTTGGCCCAGATTTCGCAGCAATACAAGTTGGGCTGCTGGGTGTTATTCGCACCCCTCTATTTAATTATACAGCCCCCTTCTAATAACACCCTATTTTACCATTTCACCCCCTTTCTCGTTTTTTTTTAATTTAATTTAATCTTCTTCAAGACAAAATAATTTCTCATAAATCAAAAACTTTGTTAATAATCTTGTGAAGCCTTTGCTTGCATGATTATTAGCAACGAGGTACTAGTGGTGGTCACTTGACTAAATAAAAAACTTTGTTAATAGTCTTGTGAAGCCTTTGCTTACATGATTATTAACAATGAGGTACTAGTGGTGATCACTTGGAGCCTTTGCTCAATTGATCACCATGAATGCCCAATTTTCATAATTAAACAAGATAAAAATAAAAAAACAAAAAAACGTTTTCCAAACACACAAGAACTACGTAGCTTTGAATTCTCCATCGCACCGGGAGATACGTAGGAGCAGGGCCACGCCCCTGTCAAGCGCAAAAACAAATAATTTCTAAATAAAAAATACAAACACATCTCTTTCAAAAATCAAAAATCTTGTTTTCAAAGTAGGGGATTAAGTCGGTCGTACGGCCGGGTTAATCATTGTTTTAGGATAAGTGAACTGTGGTCCTTCAGAGCCCCAGCGCTCCTTCAGCCCCCAGCGGCCCTTCAGACCCCCAGTGGTCCTTCAACACAGATCACACAATCCTAAAACCCCTATATTAAAAAACACCAAACACACGAACATTTTCTAGAAGAACTACGTAGCTTTGAATTCTCCATCGCACCAGGAGATACGTAGGAGCGGGCCATGTCTCGTCAAGCACTTCTTTCTAGAAACCCCTTTTTCCTCTTTTCTCGCCAAAAATAAAAAAAATTATTAAGTTCTTTAATTCATTTTCAATAAGAAATAAAGAGGCAAATTAGGTATTTTTCAAATCAACACACCAAAACCACACATTTAATTAAAGGTTCCCTCTCAGTAGAGAGGACGTGTGAGGTGCTAATACCTTCCCCGCGCGTAACCGACCCCCGAACCCTATTCTCTAGTTTCGCAAGACCAATCGCTTTCCAAAAAGGTTTTCCTAATATTTTCCTTAATAAATATTGGTGGCGGCTTCATTGTTTTTTAGAAAAGTTGTAAACGAGGAAGGCTCTCCCTCGGGGACTTTTTCGGGCGCAACAGCTGGCGACTCCACTGGGGACACTAAAAAAACTTTTTTTAAAAGTGGGTCAAGCCTAATTAATTAAATGTGTGGTTTATATGATTGATTTGAATATCTTGCTTCTTCTTCCTTTTTCATAAGCATGTTACGTCCATGTGCATTCTTCTTCTATGTTTGTTTTTGCAATAGATAATTACTTTTTTGCTTAATTCTCTCATGCATTTCTTCCCCTTTCTTATCATGTCCCCTTCTTCTCTGCTCCCTTTCCTATGGTAAGCACATGCATACTTCCCCTTTCTTATCATGTCCCCTTCTTCTCTGCTCCCTTTCCTATGGTAAGCACATGCGTACTTCCCTTTTCTTATCATGTCCCCTTCTTCTTTGCTCCATTTCTTGAGGTAAGTAGTGCATTGTTATTGGCACCCTAGATTAGTTTATATTGGATCGATATTGAACCCTAGGATAAATAACATGCTATTTGTCTGGACTGCTCTGGATTTTCATTTGCAGGTGGGGAAGGGTAGTTATTCCTAGGTGTTGTGCCCTCGACACACAATTCACATCCTATACTTGTGAGCATTGAGTGGGGCCTAAAACCCAAGGTCTGAACAAAAACCTAGGAGAGTGGGAACGATTAGTGACTGCCATTCGTAGACCTTTGTCTGTATGGCTCTCATGAAAGTTCCGCCCAAGAGTGCGCTTTGTCATGATGCCTCACACTCGGTAGCTTTCTACGATTGTGGGTACCATCATGAGAGAGACTTTAGCTCTTGGTTGCCATTGTAAGGAAGTGATTAGAACCTACATGGGAGGATTACCCCTTTCGTCGACTTTAGACCCTAGGATTCCCACCCTTTGTAGGACACGGGGGCGCGCCTTTGTTTGTTGCATTAGTTTAGGCATTCCTTTTTCTTAAACTCTATTTCAAAAATCGTAGAAAATAATATCCTTATTTTCTTACCCTCTTTTTATGTAAATGACACATCATTTCACATCCACATCATTTCGCATCCACATCATTTCGCATTCACATCGTTTCGCACCATTGCATCTGCATCTAACAAAAGTTTGACAAAAAAAAAAAGAGGAAAAAAAAACATTCATCTTGCATTCCCTTTCATCACATAAAGATAAAACAAAAACCATTATCATCTGCATAGCATAAGCATTTCATTTATAATCATGCAAAAAAAAAAAAAAAAATCCTCGTCAAG
The DNA here is from genome assembly GCA_039519185.1 of Astragalus membranaceus. Lineage (NCBI taxonomy): Eukaryota > Viridiplantae > Streptophyta > Magnoliopsida > Fabales > Fabaceae > Astragalus > Astragalus membranaceus. The sequence continues at coordinate 161,360,495 of CM076850.1, forward strand.
TTCATCCAAGATGAGACATTCATGCATAAGCATTATTTCAAAAAAGACACAGTAGAACTACGCAAGCTTTGATTCCTCATTACAATGGGGATACGTAGGAGCGGGTCATACCCCGTCAAGCACATTTTTCTAAAACCTTTTTTCCAATAAATCATTTGCATCTCCAAATAATTTTCAAAATCATTTTCCAAAACTAAAAAACAAAGAAAGAAAATCATTGTGAGTATCATGCATTTCATTGCACACAAAAAAAATGAAAACAAAAAAGCATCTCATTCATAATCATGAATAAAAATCATCATCAAATTTATTCAAAATGTAGCATTCATGCATCATTTCATTAACCTCATCACTTTAGTTCAAATACGTCATTCCTCCATATATGCATCTTTCAAAAAATGAAGGGGCATTGGCATTTCATACTTTGCCTTGCCTCTAAAAAAAAAAATCATCATTTAGAAAAAAAAGAAGCATCATTCCTGCATCTTTCATCATTCAAAAGAAAAAGGGGGCATTGGTATTTCGTACCTTGTCTCGCCTCTAAAAAATAAAAAAATCAAAATCAAAAATCATTTTGAAAAAAAGGGGCATCATTCTTGCATCATTCGCGTTGGCATTCCATATTTTGTCTTGCATTAAAAATAACAAAATTATTTAGAATAAGCCACACTCTTCGGGTGGTCATTCTCCACGCATTTGCATCATACTTGCATATCATAATTTGTTCATTCATTCATTGCATAAAATAAGAGTTGTGATGAGAAGCGAGACGTTCTTGCATGAGAAACAATCATCCTTTTTGAAAAAGTTTATCCTTACTTGGTCGCAAACTCAAGGTGTTCCAAGGCACTCAGTTTTTCAAATCAATAGCTCATTTGCATTTCTTTCAAAAGCACTGCATCCCATCTATTCTATGACAAAAGACTGAAATAGTGTATCAAAGAAAAAACAAATTTTTAACTGATGTTAACTCTTTGTGAAGCATTCTTCTAATGAGCGTGCATGCTATGAGTACATTCTCTTGTTTGAGTCCGTTGGTTTTCCTCCCTTACCACAGTTTCCCGTCCAAGTCTAGTCCCGCCCCGTCCACCCATAATGTGCATATTTTCCCCATCAGTGCGTATTTGACTTTTGCTTTAAGTCCTCCATGCTGGGGCAAGTCTGTGATCATTAATTCCCCTTGATTAATATCATATTCCTTCAGTGCAAGTCTCTCAAAAATAATAATAATAATAATAATAATAATAATAATAATAATATAATAAAACAAGCTCGCTAGGTTGAAAACCCGCAAAGGGCGGCCTAGGCAAAAAGGAGCGCCCGGTGGACTGAAAACTCGCAAAGAGCGGTCCAGGCAAAAATTAGGGCACAAAAAAGGAAAAAGAGCAAACACATGAAGATAGATAAGTTATTGTTCTAAAGTTAAGTCTTATAGAAATAAGCAATCGGGATTTGAAATGAAGTTTGGCCATCTCCTCAAAAACCCCAAAATCCCAGAAAGTCCCTCTCCTACCCACCTTGAGCCAAGAAAAACCAAAATCCAAAAATCACCCTAGACAAGGATCACCCCAAATAAGAAAACAGTGTGTCACTTTTATCAGCTCACCCGAGTCGAAGAAGGAAAAGAATCATAGAACAAAAAAAAAAGGGAAAAAGAGAAAATCAAAAAAGGGGGATTCAAAAATGAAAATCCCGAAACAAAAGAAAATACAAAAGAAATGTACGTGGTGAGTTGGTACATGTTACCACAAAATACAAGAGATCCTTGTCTAAATAGACCTTCAAACACTTCATCATTCCAACACCTGATTCCATAAACCTTCAAACACTTCCTTTGGCCTCAACATCAAACCCCTTAGTCATTCTACCATGAGACACGAATTTGCTTTAACAGAGCCCAAACAAGCCCAAATAACCATCTTCCTCATAGACCATTAGCCGTCAATCAACGCCGAACAAAACTCATCCTCCCATTAGCCTCAAACACTTCATTAAGCCTAACCCTCCTTCCTCCACAAAACACCACAATCCCGAAAAGTCCATTTCGATCAAAGACTGGTTGCTTTTGTTCACTCAAATTCTAATCTTAGGACGAACAAGCTTATCTATGTACAATGTGTTTGCTCAAAAGAAAAACAAACGATCAGAAAAAAGAAAGCTGATCAAGAAAGAATAAACCCTCAGAAAAAAGAGAACTGAGGAAACAAAAACGAACAGTCAGAAAAAAGAAAGCTGACAAAATAAAAAAAGAGGGACTTGCACTCCAAAACACATTCAAGATGCATTAAAACAAGGTTTAGTGATCACCAGGTAAAGATTCTTTCGCACCAAAAGTCAAGACATCAGTAGAGAACCAAAGCTTTGCACTGAGAATACCACTCAGACCCAAAAGTTGGGGCATTCTCTTCACCACCCACACACCCTAGTCTTGGGAAAGTCTGTTCAATGCCCATCCCATGTCATTCCAGTTGTCAATGTCATTCCAAAGTGGGGCAAGTGCATTCCCATTCCTTCACCTCATTCATTCTCATAAAAACCTCACCGGGGCAATCTCTCAACTCACTATCCTAAACAAGGCCTTGTCATTCTAATTGGGGCAGCTTTGTCCCTGTTATGACTGGGGCAACATCAAACTTTATGGGTTGAGACAAAATCTCTTTTGATACACCTTTCCTTTCAAAAGCCGAAGCGTTCCCAATTCATCATCTTCTACACCCCTAGTTGTTGTCACCACCTGACAGGGGCAAACCACTCACTCATCAAAGACCTGAATTGGGGCAATCTTGTATCTCTTGGTCCCTCATAAGCTTCGGCAATAACCATGTCGGTCATTCCTTCACTTGCCATAAAAGTCCATGCCCTAAACCAATTCCAAGTTAACTGACTCATTCATTCACATTTGCACTCTTATGCATGCTTACTAGACAATGCTTCAAAAAGAGAGAACACAAGTTGTTTACGTGATATCTAAAATTCAGTCATCATGGAAAGAAGGAGAACACAAGTGAGGTTGTTTGTAAATAAAAGCCTTGAGAACACCAGAGTTTGAATCAAATTCAATTTTTCAACAGACTGGTCAATAATCATCCCAAGTCCTTGCATTCAAAGTCTCGCATCTTATCATCACAAAAATGTTTACCTCATGCATCTAGGCATTATAGCATATGCATCAAAGCATTACATTTGCATCTTCACATTTTGTGCATTCATCACATAGTAAAAAGAGAAAGCGTTACACATCAGTTGCACCATATTAATACTTGCATTTCATAGAAGAAAATAGTAAAGAAGAAAAAGCAGAAATCTTTTCATTGCATTGGCATCATATTAATGTTCGCACTTCATAAAAAAGGGAAAAGAACAAAATCATTGCATGTCATTCATCATTAGAGCATTACATTTTGCATCAAATATTTCATAGAAAAAGCAAAGAAAGCAAAAAGAAAACAAAGAAAAGAAACCACAAAAGCAACACAAAAACATTCCCTGTCATCCAGCATTCCATATCATTCATCATTTCACAAGCATTCCTTTGTCATTCAATCATCAAACATTAAAGTAGTGCATATGCATCATATTAACGTTAGCATTTCCATAAAAGAAAAAAAGAACAAGAATCATTGCATCAAACATCAGAGCATTGCATCATATTAATGTTTGCATTTCATAAAAGAAGCAAAAAGAAACAAACAGAAGTTAGAACAGGAGCATTTCATTCATCAAAACATCAATCACCGCATACATTTGCATTCAAACATCAAAACAATACAGTTGCGTCACAACATACTTGCATCTCATAGAAGAAAAGAAAGCTAAAGCATCCCATGCCATTCATCATTTCATGTTATTCATCAGCAATATTCACATTTCATAGAAAAAAGGAAAAGAAGAAAGAGTTTTCCATTGCATGTCATCTGCCATTTCATTACATATCATCAAACACCAAAATGTTGCATTCGCATACCTGCGCTTCATAAAAAGAGCAAAAGAAAAGAAGAGGAGAAAAGCAAAAGAACAAATAAAGTCAGACATTGCATTCATCAAGCATATAAGAACAGTAGAAAATCATGCATTCATAAGCAAAAGAAAAAGAAAATCATGCATTGCGTACAGACAAGAGAAGAAAAGGAAAATCATTGCATTCATCAAACATATAAGAACAGTAGAAGATCATGCATTCATCCGACATAGACAAACGAAATAAGAAACTCATCATTCATCATAAGAAAAAAAGAAAACAGCAATCATGGCATTTGCATTGCATACATTTGTTCATTTTCAGCTACGGGTACAAAGAGAGGATGAGCACTTCGGTGTTAGCCCTCTCCCCCAGATTCCAGAAAATGTTCCCCAAGTTGGGAGTTCAGAAAGAGAAAAAAACGAAAAGAGAGAAATAGAAAAGAAAGAGAGAAAAGAAAAGAGAGCGCTCAAGCGCGCATTGCGGATCGGAGCACAGAGATCATCGCTCCCTTCTGCCCAGGTCACACATCGTGTACGAGCAACGCGATGGACCGCAGCCCCATGTGAGGTTCAACGGAATAGTTGTATCAAGCCTAAGATACAGCGGACGCCGTGCATTGATCAGTATATCAGTTCCGGAGCTGATAACGATCCCCCGGTCGCTCGAAAAGGCCAATAGGAAGCGTGCTCCTCAAAGCCACGTGCAAACTCGGATTCACCAAGAGTCCGTTTAAGGATTACAGGTTTTAGGCAGCCTGGGCAATTTACCGTTTTCTGCACGCCAAGTGCCCGTTTTACCTTTTCTGTCTGCACGCAAGTGCCCATTTTACCTTTTCTGTCTGCACGCAAGTGCCCATTTTACCTTTTCTGTCTGCACGTCAGTGTTCATTTACTGTTTTCGCATCGACACGAAAGTGTCCACCTTTCCAAAAATAAAAATAAAAAAAAAGAAATTCAGGTTTCTCTAAGTAGACAAAATTGGTATAATTTCTGAATTCTTTATTCCTATTTTATCTTCGAAATATGTCTCGGCCAATTCATATTTCTGGATAAAATCCGAATAAAGAGGGGCAGCTGTCATACCCCAATTTTGTCCGCCTTCTTCTAGTCACTTGTTTTACTTAATTTGTATTTTGAGTAGTTAGAATAGCGTCCTTTTTTAATTTAAGCCAATTTCAATTATCCGTTCAATTAAGCCGAAATACCGTTACTTAAGCTAGGCATGCGTGCGAATGATCGATCTTTTCGCGCATTCTTCAGTTTAATCTTGATATTTGGGCCTAGTTGAACCTAAGCGGGCTTATTTAAGTCGCTTTTCTCACTATTGGGCTTATCATTTTGAGTCGGGCCCACGAACGTGGTTCCTAGTTAATTTTTAGTGTTAGCGGGCCTATTTGTTCTATTTGAGCCTCGTTCTAGCGCATTTGTCTAGTTGAGCCCGATTTCGCTTTTGTATTTGGTTCAACTTCTTTTATTTTTATTTTGTCTATTTAATTTGTTTTGAGTCTAAAAATGTCAAAAAATTCTATTTATTGTTTGTTTACAATTTAATAGTGTCTAAGATGTCCAAAAGTCCAAAAATACAAAAAATGATAATACTAAAAATACCAAAAAATACAAATCCGAAAATAATAATCCAAAAAAAATTACAAAAAAAAACGTAAAAATCAAAAGGAGGGCGCAGCAAACCCTGGCTGTTTCTCTTGCTCACCAAACACCCACATTCTCCAGTCCAAGCCCATAATCTGCAAAATAGGAAACAAAATTAGAAAAAAAACCTAATTTGCACCTATAAATCAAACAGCCACACAGGGGGAAAGAGGCACACACTGAGATACACAGGCAGAGAGAATTACACAAAAAATTCAGAGAAAATTCGCACAGAAAATACAGAGATTTAGAAATCACTTAAGAAAAGGATTAGGGCTTCACATCGAAACCCTAACAACCAAAACACTGAATTAGAAGTTCTGAAGAGGAGAAAAGGATTCAATCAGCAATCATAGCAGTAGCAGTAGAGCAAAGGGTAGAGATTAACAACAACAAAAAATCAATTTTCTTTGAGGAAGCCAGGTTGGTATCTCAGTTACTAGTTTTCCTTTTAAGTATCAAGAGCATGTGAATATTTTTGTTGTTTAGAACTCGAAATACTAGCATACTTTTTTACCAAGCATCTGATTGATTAGATTCCAAATTATTAGTGTTTCTTTTTGTATATCTATCCATGACTAAAAAGGGGAGGATCTGAAACATGTCATAACAAATGGAACTAGCTAAAAAAAAATTCGCGTAGAATCTGATTGTTGAAATTAACTTAGGATGTAGAGTTTGTTTGAAAAAACTAGGAACAGATCAAGTAAAAATTAACGAAGGACAGAAACGAATCAGTCAAAAAAAAGGGGAAACATATAAAGAAGCCAGAACCGAAGCTTACCCTCATAGCCTCGACCACCGCGGACGGTGGTCGTTCTCCCAATCACCACCGTACAACCACTGTCCCTCTTCACCGCCACCACCATACGAACCGAAGCCAGCAGCCACCCATCACGAAACCGACCCAGTGACCGAGCTCCTCCACCTGAAACCACCATCGTGAGCCACCCCTGGAACCCCTTCAAACTTAGATCGAACAACATAGCCACCACCGTCAGACCCCCTTCCCCATCGCGAATCAAACCCAAATCGTCGCCGTCACCGCCGCCGTAGGCGCGCGTCCGAACACAACCATCACCAACCAACCCCTTCGCGAAACCAGCCTGGATCGAGAAAAAGGGAGACCATACCGTTGAGAGGGAAGCCGTTTCGGTGTGGGAGAAGGAGGGAAGAACGGAGGAGAAGAGAGAAAGTGGATCGGTGAAGGAGACGTGAGGTCATGGAGGAGAGGGGAGTGGCGCGGTGGAGAAGGCGAAACTGAAGGTTAGGGGAGAGTGGGATGCAGCGCAGCAAGGAGAAGAGAGAACGGAAATGGGGTTGAGAGAGGAGGGGCCGGTTCGCAGGGAGAGAGAAGAAACAGGATTAGGGTTAGAAAAGGGGGGGGGGGAGTGCGGCGCCGCGCTGAGGAAGGAGAGGATTGAAATGTTTTTTTAGGTTTTTAATTTAGGGTTTCCTTTTTATACCTCTTCCCAATTCCCATTTTATTTTATTTTAATTTTATTTTTAATATTCAGATTACTCTCTACACCTCTCATTTTCCATTACGCACCTCCCTCTACTTTGGCCCAGATTTCGCAGCAATACAAGTTGGGCTGCTGGGTGTTATTCGCACCCCTCTATTTAATTATACAGCCCCCTTCTAATAACACCCTATTTTACCATTTCACCCCCTTTCTCGTTTTTTTTTAATTTAATTTAATCTTCTTCAAGACAAAATAATTTCTCATAAATCAAAAACTTTGTTAATAATCTTGTGAAGCCTTTGCTTGCATGATTATTAGCAACGAGGTACTAGTGGTGGTCACTTGGAGCCTTTGCTCAATTGATCATCATGAATATCTGAATTTTCCTAAAAAATTTTCACTAAATAAAAAACTTTGTTAATAGTCTTGTGAAGCCTTTGCTTACATGATTATTAACAATGAGGTACTAGTGGTGATCACTTGGAGCCTTTGCTCAATTGATCACCATGAATGCCCAATTTTCATAATTAAACAAGATAAAAATAAAAAAACAAAAAAACGTTTTCCAAACACACAAGAACTACGTAGCTTTGAATTCTCCATCGCACCGGGAGATACGTAGGAGCAGGGCCACGCCCCTGTCAAGCGCAAAAACAAATAATTTCTAAATAAAAAATACAAACACATCTCTTTCAAAAATCAAAAATCTTGTTTTCAAAGTAGGGGATTAAGTCGGTCGTACGGCCGGGTTAATCATTGTTTTAGGATAAGTGAACTGTGGTCCTTCAGAGCCCCAGCGCTCCTTCAGCCCCCAGCGGCCCTTCAGACCCCCAGTGGTCCTTCAACACAGATCACACAATCCTAAAACCCCTATATTAAAAAACACCAAACACACGAACATTTTCTAGAAGAACTACGTAGCTTTGAATTCTCCATCGCACCAGGAGATACGTAGGAGCGGGCCATGTCTCGTCAAGCACTTCTTTCTAGAAACCCCTTTTTCCTCTTTTCTCGCCAAAAATAAAAAAAATTATTAAGTTCTTTAATTCATTTTCAATAAGAAATAAAGAGGCAAATTAGGTATTTTTCAAATCAACACACCAAAACCACACATTTAATTAAAGGTTCCCTCTCAGTAGAGAGGACGTGTGAGGTGCTAATACCTTCCCCGCGCGTAACCGACCCCCGAACCCTATTCTCTAGTTTCGCAAGACCAATCGCTTTCCAAAAAGGTTTTCCTAATATTTTCCTTAATAAATATTGGTGGCGGCTTCATTGTTTTTTAGAAAAGTTGTAAACGAGGAAGGCTCTCCCTCGGGGACTTTTTCGGGCGCAACAAACCCCCTACCAATAGTACATTCTCCTATTGGCATGGAGCCTAGGAAAGGGGATCATGACTGCCCCGCCTAGTATGTTACACATGGGTCGTCACCCAACTCGATATATAAACATATATCTACAGTACTATGAACCCACGGTCCATCAAATCAGACAATCAATGAAACACTTTAATCCACATTTTATAAAATCCAAGTTCACACTCGCACTCTAGTTGACCGCTTTTCGACACAATTTTCCATATCAAAAACAATTCATTTTGCCTTAAAAATAGAATATTCAGTTAGGCCTCTGAATAAGCTTTCCAACGCATCTTAGAACACCTCAATCGGGTTCCCGGATCAAAAGTTATCGCGAAACGAAAAACAGTGTTTGGTTGCTGAAATTCTGCCAATTGGCGCGCGAGTGGCGCGTGGCGCGCAAACGGCGCGCGAACAGACAGGAAGTTCTGCCAATTGGCGCGCGGGTGGCGCGCGGCGCGCAAGTGGCGCGCTATCAGACAGCAGGGGGTCTGTCAAGGGCAGATTTTGGCGGTTTCGCGCGAAAATCGCGATTCCGCTTAATTCCGATTCTCGTTCCGATTGAAAACAGTTTTCACACACATATAATCAAACCCAATCAACATCAAACAATCAATCAAAATCTTAATCAAATCGAAGTTTATCAAATTACGGCGATTTTCCAAATAACGGTTTTAAATCAAAATCTCTCGAATCAAATCACCAAAAATTCCATTTTTAACACGACGCAACCCGAGACTCGCCCCAATCGATTCCTAACCCGAATCAGACAGTATCACATAATATTCCAGTCCAGCGAAAGCGATAAAACAGTTTATCAATTAATTCGAAATGTAAAATCTTAAACGTGAGTAGAACTCACCCTCGACGCGTGATCCACGATCGAGCCGAAATCACCGAGTAGCCACACGAACGCTCCCCGCTCCGGCGACACCCTATTCGCTTCCAAAGCTTCCCACTCGATCACGAAACCGCTTTTGACCGAAATGCCAAACCCCTCGAAATCCTCCACGGACACTATTCATCATCCCTAACCTCCAAAAGCTACTATTCATCCATAACCCCAATCTTTGATTTTCAACTCCAAATCACCCAATCGATCTTCAATACTCGAGTAATCCACCTCGTGCTCGCTCCTAAACTTCGCCCTTAGCTTTCCCTTGAGTTACAACCATCGAAACTCCGATTTTCCCTCTCAAGTTCGAAAATGGCAACGTGAGAGAGAGAGGGTTGATGATGAAGATCTTGGTACCAAATCGAAGAGGAAGTAACGCTGAGCATTTTTCGTGTTGGAAGGAAGTCGTTTTGATGAACCGAACCCTTCCCTTTTTCTTCTTCTTCCTCCTCACCCTTTCTTTCTCTTTTCTCTCCTTTTCTCTCTTTTCTTCTCTGTTTCTCACGCTTCCTTCTCTCTTTTCTTTCTTTCTTTTTAATTCTTTCTTTTTCTTCTCACTCACACATACGCATACATATATATATTTATTAATATATAAGTGGTAACGTGATCCAATTACCATATCGATCTAAATCTCCAATTTCGATTCCGAAACTTCCTTGATCCATATTATCCGGTTAACGATCCGATAACGACCAATAATTAATTTTTGCACTCAATAAATTTACCAGTCAAGTACTAAATTAATTTAATTGGGTTAACACCCAAATAATTCTATCAATTATTTTGCGGATGTTACATTCTCCCCAACTTAAAAGAATTTTGTCCTCAAAATTTCGTCGAGTCTTTCATCCGACTAACCGAGATTCGACATTCTCAGAAAGGTCTTAAGTTGCTGGAACACAATCTTGAATTAACGAAATGAGGGTAGGAACTCTTCCCAAGTTGGCACATCAATCTCCAAGTATGATCCACTACTACCTTGATACGAACTCTCTGGTCACGCATCTACACGAGAAACTCATCATTCGCCTACATCGGCTCGGCACCGCGTTTGAAAACACTTCTGAAGCTTCATTCCAATTATCCTCGTTTACTCCCCAACTTTGATTAATCTAAATCAAAGGGTGTAATATAAGACACTTGATAGACATACAGGTTGAAAATGAGATCCACGAACTGGTACTCCTCGGTAGAGGTAAAAACAAACACGATTTCCTCGAAGGGTGTAAACACGTTCTCAACAAATCTTCTAAAATCCATAACAGTTCTCGTACACATTGATAAATGTGACGGAAAGTCATTTGTGAAACTTTTTGACTCGCCCCCAAGACTTCGAGATAGCACTTTTCAAAAGAAGATGAAATGCAGATTTACCAGAAACGTTTATCTTAAACGTAGAAATAAACTGCGGGGACATCAAATAAATTGAACGTAATGAAAATCACCTCAGTTGTTCTCCAAACAACTATCAAACAGAACTCAGGGCTCCTTTCCGAATTAGTCAGTAGCGTTGAGAGCTTCCCCTCAACCTAAGTAATCCTCCTAGGATTTTCCTCCTCAATCATATTTTATTAACCTCTTAATTCGTTTCCCCAAATTAACTTTAGCATGCGGGTTTTCACAAAAACGATTTTTCAAAACTATTACACCGCACGCCAAGCTTCACTTCGGAAATTTCTGTCACTTATGAGCAGATCCATCAATTAATCCCTTGATGGTTATTCGCAACGTGAAAACAGTCAGCAGTTACCTCATTTACATATTCGTATTCACGTTCGACTTGTCAAACGGAATCTCGTAATACTATCTCATTGTTAACCTTCACAAAGGAGAGGTTAACAAACTAATACCTCTGCTTTATATTCTGTACACCCTGGAACAGAATAATAACTTCAGTGTGCTTCCTCTAACACTTGCCTTTTATTGTTCTCATCATCGGCCGCACAGATTCTACCGTTGAAACAATTGACTCCATCACTATCCATGGTAAAATCTGGAAATACCTTTTGTGATTGTAACTTCACATCAACTTTCTGTGCCAAGCGTATAGAATCCCTTAGGGAACTAGCGATCCTCATATGGCTCAACACTAACCGATTCCTCCTTGATCTTGAATTCAGATTTAAGTCTCTGAAAGACTCCGATAATTCCATCTCATGCATCAATAAACTCAGCCATGTGGATGGACTTCCTACTCAGTGCATCATTTACAACACTGGCCTCTCTTGAATGCTACATCAACGCTAATTTATAATCCTCCAGAAACTCAACACACTTCTCTGCCTGCTATTCAGTTCTTTCTGATCAAACAGATACCTTAAACTCTTGTGACCACTAGAGACTTCGAAACGAGACCCATACAGGTAACGTCTCCAAATCTTCAGTGCATACACAATAGCTATTAACTCCAATTCATGAGTCGGATAAATCCTCTCATGAGACCTTAATTGTCTGGACGCATAAGCTATCACTGGTTGATTTTGCATCAGAATACATCCTAAACCCTTCCCTGAAGCGTCATCGAAAATTTGAAATTCCAATGACGGATCCGGAAGAATCAGGAATGGAGCAGAAGTCAACCAAACCTTCAATTCTTGAAAACATTCTTCACAATCAGCATCCCACGTAAACGGATGATCCTTACGAGTTAACCGAGTAAGTGGACAACTAACTGTGAGAACCCTTTAACGAACCTCTTACAGTAACCGGCTAGATCCAGAAACTTTTGATCTCTGCGACTGACGTCGGTCACTCCCATTCAACACCGCTTCCTTCTCACTGGGACCTACAGAAACTCCCGACTTGGGGAATCACATGTCCCAAAGACTTAACCTCTGACACCCAAAAATCACACTTCGAAGGTTTCAAGTACAACTCCTTTTCTCGGAGTACACTCAGAACAATGAGGAGATGTTGGACATGCTCCTCAATGGTCTTCGAGCACATCAAGATATCATCGATGAAAACGACTTCAAACTGATCCTAATACGAATGAAAAACTCGGTTCCTGAAATCCACGAATACCGCCGGAGCGTTAGTCAAACCGAAGGCCACCACTACAAATACATAATGTCCATACCTAGTCACCACTACAAATACATAATGTCCATATCTAAGGCTCTAACTTTTATTTGATGATGTCCTGACCTCAGATCAATTTTAGAAAACACAGCAGCGTCTCAAATTGCTCAAGCAAATCGTCTATCCTTGGCAAGGGATATTTATTCTTGATCGTCACTTTCTTAAGTTGTCGATAATCGATGTACAATCTCATGCTACCATTTTTCCTTTTGACTAACCACACCAGAGCACTCCTTAGCGAAGTATTCGGTCGAATGAATTTCTTTAGCATCGACTCTTCAAGTTGAGACTCCATTTCCTTTAATTCTGAAGAAACATTCAATAGGAAACGATAGATATTGATCCCGTGCCAGGAACCAATTCTACAGTAAACTCTACCCCTCTCTCTGGAGGTTCGAAAGAAACTTCATCGTGAAAACATCCAGAAAGTCATTCACGACCTGAACGTTCGCCAAATCTAAACTAGTTTCAGCGGATGCAGATAACATACTAACATGTGCTCCCGCACCTTGGAATGAAGGTTGACCGTCTAAGGTGAACTAGGTAACCGCTTCAGAATTTGTCCTAGACAATTTAACTGATTCTGAAGCAAAGCTGATAGCTAATTAACGCGAACGCTTGTAACATGATTCGCAGTCATCCAATTCATACCCAAAATGGTGTCCACACTTCTCGTAGGCAAACAATAAATTCTACAACGAAATTCCTGCCTCCTTCGACAAGTAGACAATTCTATACAAAGATTAGGTCTAGTCACAACCCTTAGCAGCAGTTAAAATAGTTATCGGCTCGGATAGCGATGATAAGGCTCATCCCAACCGATTCACATGCGATCGGGATATACAGCAATAGGTTGCACCCGAATCACATAATATACTGATCGAGTTATTGAAAACTGATCTCATACTCCTTAGTAGATTGTCTGCAGTCGTAACTGCCTAAACATCCAGAATGTTGACTCGTCCTTGCCTTATAGCTGCTTGTAACTCCTTGAAACTCTTCCTTACGGGGCACTCTTTACCATAGTGACCCTCTACATTTCTATAATAGCACAGATTAATCTTTGCTGACGATCACCATTGTGATGTCTTCCACGGTTAGAACATCTTCTGACATCTGAAGAATCGAAGAATTGCACCTGTTTTTCCTTTGATGAAATTATCTTTGGACTTTACATTCGGAGTTGATAACTCAACTACCTTCTTTCCTTTCCCATACTTCCTATGAGATCTTCCTCGACGACATAGGCTGGTTGCACTAAGGCAACATAATTGGTAATAGTATAAGAACTGAGACCCCAAGTCATAAAAGCACTAAGGCCCTTCTTATACATCTGCATTCTCCATTCGTCATCCGAAGCTTACTTTATCACTTGGTAAAACTGAGACAACTTCTCAACTTAGCGGTGTATTCTTCCACCGTCATGTCACCTTTCCTGAGGATGCACCGGTTGGAGATTCCGATTTTGGTCGAGGACTGCGTCTTGATCATCCTGGTATAATTCCGCTTATGATGCACTAAGTATTAAGTTGATCAGGCTCAATGTCTCTTAGCATCACAAGTGTAATTACGACAAGGACTAGCAAGGAATCGACTCAACCCTAAACTAAGTCCGACTAGGTCGAACTGCTCTGATACCAACTGTAACACCCCGATATTTCTTTCTACTGAGAATACCCAGGTGCACATTAGTAACACATCAGAGATATATTTCCTGCTTAGACACTGAATATTACTATAAATTTTTCGCTGAATAAAACCCAAACAGTCTTATTTACAACAAGACAATATGGTTCTCAGACCATATACCATCAGCAATTATAGTATTCAGTATCATACAAGAAAGCGGAAGAAAGATATACCTTAAATACATAATGTTCTAGTATACAGACAACAGAAGGGAAATAAGCTTAAACATAAAGCTAGGCTATCAGCAACCAGTCCGAGCTCAACCCACTCGTGCCTCTTGGGTTTCCGTTGTCCCTGTGTCTCTGTAAAACAACAACATTTAAACAGTGAGATACAATCTCAGTGAGTTCTACCGAGACCCCTACTAACACTCTCGGTTCATTTATTAGCTCTTTTATAGATTAACACGACACCGACTGCAAAACATTGCTACTCCCGGTATGTCGCAAAAAAAACAAAGTACGGCACCGACTGCAGAACATTGCTAATCCCGGTGTATCGTACAACAAACACAGTGCGGCACCGACTGCAGAACATTGCTAATCCTGGTGTATCGCACAATAAACAAAGTACGGCACCGACTGCAGAACATTGCTAATCCCGGTGTATCGTACAATAATCTTTAACATAACACCGACTGCAGAACATTGCTAATCCCGGTGAACCCCCTACCAATAGTACATTCTCCTATTGGCATGGAGCCTAGGGAAGGGGATCATGACTGCCCCGCCTAGTATGTTACACATGGGTCGTCACCCAACTCGATATATAAACATATATCTACAGTACTATGAACCCACGGTCCATCAAATCAGACAATCAATGAAACACTCTAATCCACATTTTATAAAATCCAAGTTCACACTCGCACTCTAGTTGACCGCTTTTCGACACAATTTTCCATATCAAAAACAATTCATTTTGCCTTAAAAATAGAATATTCAGTTAGGCCTCTGAATAAGCTTTCCAACGCATCTTAGAACACCTCAATCGGGTTCCCGGATCAAAAGTTATCGCGAAACGAAAAACAGTGTTTGGTTGCTGAAATTCTGCCAATTGGCGCGCGAGTGGCGCGTGGCGCGCAAACGGCGCGCGAACAGACAGGAAGTTCTGCCAATTGGCACGCGGGTGGCGCGCGGCGCGCAAGTGGCGCGCTATCAGACAGCAGGGGGTCTGTCAAGGGCAGATTTTGGCGGTTTCGCGCGAAAATCGCGATTCCGCTTAATTCCGATTCTCGTTCCGATTGAAAACAGTTTTCACACACATATAATCAAACCCAATCAACATCAAAGAATCAATCAAAATCTTAATCAAATCGAAGTTTATCAAATTACGGCGATTTTCCAAATAACGGTTTTAAATCAAAATCTCTCGAATCAAATCACCAAAAATTCCATTTTTAACACGACGCAACCCGAGACTCGCCCCAATCGATTCCTAACCCGAATCAGACAGTATCACATAATATTCCAGTCCAGCGGTAACGTGATCCAATTACCATATCGATCTAAATCTCCAATTTCGATTCCGAAACTTCCTTGATCCATATTATCCGGTTAACGATCCGATAACGACCAATAATTAATTTTTGCACTCAATAAATTTACCAGTCAAGTACTAAATTAATTTAATTGGGTTAACACCCAAATAATTCTATCAATTATTTTGCGGATGTTACACCACTACCCACTCCCCCACCAAGCCGAACCATGGTTTTGATACCACTTGTTGGGGATTCCAGGGGAGCATCGGGAGCAACAACGAGCTAGCCAATGAACCTGGACCACCAAGAGACGTAGACGCCACATCTCCACCCAAAACCTTAAGGTATTAGGTATATGGGTCCCCTCTCTTATATATCGTTCATATAGCTCATTCATAACCAATGTGGGACTGACTACTCACACTTGAATTTCCAACATGGTATATTCAAGTGTGAGTGGTTAGTCCCACATCGGCTATGAATGAGCTATATGAAGGATATATAAGAGAGGGGACCTATATACCTAACACCTTAAGGTTTTGGGTGGAGATGTGGTGTCCAGGTCTCTTGGTGGTCTGGTTCATTGGATAGCTCGTTGTTGCTCCCGGTGCTCCCCCGGACTCCCCAACAAGTGGTATCAGAGCCATGGTTCGGCTTGGTGGGGGAGCGGGTAGTGGATCCTGGTTTGGATCAAGTATAGTGATGTGGGTGACTCACACATGGGGGGAGATGTTGGAAATTCAAGTGTGAGTGGTTAGTCCCACATCGGCTATGAATAAGCTATATGAAGGACATATAAGAGAGGGGACCCATATACCTAACGCCTTAAGGTTTTGGGTGGAGATGTGGTGTCCAAGTCTCTTGGTGGTCCGGTTCATTGACTAGCGCGTTGTTGCTCCCAGTGCTCCCCCGGACTCCCCAACAAGTGGTATTAATGCCATGGTTCGGCTTGGTGGGGGAGCGGGTAGTGGATCCTGGTTTGGATCAAGTATAGTGATGTGAGTGACTCACACTTGGGGAGAGATGTTGGAAATTCAAGTGTGAGTGGTTAGTCTCACATCGGCTATGAATGAGCTATATGAAGGACATATAAGAGAGGGGATCCATATACCTAACGCCTTAAGGTTTTGGGTGGAGATGTGGTGTCAAAGTCTCTTGGTGGTCCGGTTCATTGACTAGCTCGTTGTTGCTCCCGGTGCTCCCCCGGACTCCTCAACAAGTGGTATCAATGCCATGGTTCGGCTTGGTGGGGGAGCGGGTAGTGGATCTTGGTTTGGATCAAGTATAGTGATGTGGGTGGCTCACACTTGGGGGGAGATGTTGGAAATTCAAGTATAGTGATGAGCTATATGAGTTGTTGGGGAAAAACAACATAGGGAAATAAAATGAGCACAATCGAAACACAAGAATTTAACGTGGAAAACTCTAAACCAGAGAAAAACCTTGAACCATTGTCTAATGACAACCAGAGAATACCACTATGTGAAATACCACTATGTGAAAATTGTTACAACACACAGACTTCTCTAAAAAAACACCCCCATGGCCCCAGTACACCCACACCCTCCAAAGAAAATATTTAACTACATCTCACAACACTCTAAAACAAGAGTATAAGAGAAAAAAACAAAGTCAAATACAACTTATGGTATTTTTGACTGGTGCATCTTGTAATGAAAAACTTGAGCCTATTATATAGCCTTGGTCTCCCTCTACCTTCACAAAACTAAGCGATGTGAGACTTTTTCAAAATGTCAATTTCAATCAACTCCAACATTTGGGTGAGTATAACTGGAGATATAGTCGTCCCAATTTAGGTCAAAATTCTGGAACGATTCTGTGTTTAGTTTCAGTATTTCGTGTATAACGTTTTCCTTTGAACTCATTTTTGAATGGTTCTTGTTTCATTGAAAACTAGATTCAATTTGCTTCGGTTTAGGCTCAAGTCCCATGTCATTTGAATGAGTTTTGATCATTTTAGAGGCGTCACAATTTAAGTCATGGTGGCTGTCTTGTTTTCTGAACCCTGCTGCTTGCTTGTTGAAACTGTACTAATTGGCCCATTATTTTGAAAAACAAAAATTATAGTCAGAAACTAGACATCCTAAGCTTTCCGTAGAGGGGTCGTTTGTTGAATTTCGTTACTGTTTGATGTGTTAATTAATTCGTAAAAGAATAGGTATGTTTTCTGAAACTTCTACACATAGGTTGTTTGTTGAGATATCAAATTGTTTTCGTTTTGTGAACTACGCGAGAGATAACTATGTTAGCTCATATGTAAGGGTAGTCTATATTAATAAAACACCATGGGGATGACAATCCCAAGAGGTTAAGTAACGTACTTGGAATGAGAGGTCATGTCTCCTGAGTTCAAGGCCCAGATGGTTTATCCGGATTGAGTCAAGGCTCAGATTGTTTATTCGGGTTGGGTTCTCCGTTGAAGCTGATGTTGTTCAGTCTTCTTATGGATTACGTTACGACAAGTGAAAATAAAATAATAAGATTGCGAGAGGTTATGGATGAGGGGTCGCGAAAGAGCTCACTGAGATTTGTAATCTCACAGTTTATTGTTGAATGTTTTTCAGACTCACAGGTGAAGTTTTAAAGAATTCAACGGCGAGATCAAGGACCCGACTATATGAAGATCTTCCGTTCATGATGATTAGCATCATATTATGCTAATGTCTATGTTTAGTTGTTTATACTCAGAGTTAAAAATGTATTAGGTTTATGCACTTGTGGATTTGGATTAAGTGTTCTTGTGACTATTTCGGATGATTTGTATTAAATCTTTTCATGATTTGTATTAAATCTTTTCATTTTGTTGAACTTATTTGTAAAACCTATCATCCTTAGTTGGTCTTTATTGCTAGTTGTCCGGTTTGACTTAATCCAAGTTATTTAAGTGCATCTCTGAAACGCTATAAGTAGTATCTCGGGTTTCTAATGTCGACTAGAAATCTGGGATGTTACATGGAATATAGAGAAGAATTCAGAACAAAGTTCATAATACCATGATTTTTACTTGAGCATTATACATCGAGCTTTTAAAAACTAAAAGGCCATGAATGGGATTGGCTTATGTGAGGTAGTTGAAAAAATAAAGGACGGAGTTGTCACCTAAGCATCATTTCCCTTCCCTTTTAAATTTTTAACATATGCCACAAAACCCATTTCGAGATATTTAAACCCTGTCTTTTAAAGTTATAAAACTAAACTCTTATCACTTCAAATTACATGCATTCTTTTTTTTTTCGATAAGCAATTACATGCATTCTTGTTAATGTCCGTAAATTAAATCTATTTTTTTTTACAAATCCGTAAATTAAATCTAAGTCACCATTTTACAGGTCTATTTTTTACATTGTGACACATGTACTTTTTATATCAAATATATCATATTTTATTCTTCTATTAATTTATTTATAAAAAATATTTTTATTCTTTTACATAATAAAATATTCTTAGTAAGTAAAACATCAAACCAAATTTGTTGCAATGAAAACTCTTCTATGACAACTTTTTTGGGTAGTATAAACAAAAGAGATATACCATTATTCTTATTAATATCCACATGTCTCCTCTTGTAGTGGCTAGCCCAATCAACAACTATGTGAACAATTATGTACTATTATTAAAATTGATGATGCTCATCTGAATTTGATTTCGATGTCGAATGTGGCATGGGAGTGATCGAGGGCATCACCATTCAAGGTTCAAATAGTTCAGAATTGTCTTTCACCCTTCATAGTGTGTATACACGACTTTGAGTTTTTGTCACACCCAAGATTCGAATCTGAGACCTTGAGGTGGGATCCAAGTCCAATTACCACTCGAACCAACTCTTATTGGTCGATAAGTGTGGGTTGAGAATAAGTAACAGAACATAGAAAATTAATAGAAAAATAAATTTGGCCTGAAAAGTGGCGGACTAGCCCTCTAAGCCGGCTCCAAACTAGACAAAAATGGTGAGTTGGTCCGTCGCAACCCGCCAAAAATACATAAAAGGTTTAATGATGGAAAACAAAAATCTTAGAAAAACAAAGGCCCTTCGGGCCGACTCGTCCTACCTATGACCCAACGTGTTGTCGGGTATAGGCAAATTGGGTTATACAGGGGGTGGGGTCGAACAACAAACGATATACCCCATTTTCGCAGCATTCTTGTCCAGGCTCACCGAGTATCGTCGGTCTTACTTGCTAAGCATGTGTTTGAGTAGGATTTTGTAAACTTATCTAAAAATATAGTGTTATCTAAATAGTGTAAAACCAAATTTGGTTGAAAATGAATTTGAGGTAAAGTAATTCAAACTTGAATTATTTTCAAAAACTATTTTTCTGTAAAATAATATTTTTTTTTTGACAACAATAAAATAATATTTTTTGAAATTGTATCAAATTGTTTTTAAATATTAAATTACTGAAAACTTATTTTGAATCTTATAGTTTAATTTTAATAATTTTATTATATTTCATTTCTCTGTTGTGCCATATAAATAAAAAAGTATAAAAATTAGTATGAATTATCAATTATCATAGGTACGACAATGTGCAAGGAAAAAGCTGCAATTATGATAAAAAAAACTTTTCTAAGGGTATGTTTGGGAAGGGGTTTTGGGAGGGGAAGGGAGGGGAGGGCATATTTTTCAATTCTAAATTGAGGAAGCTATAAAATGTCTCTAAACATAAATCAAGTGTGAATAAAAATGTTATATTGATATCTATCAACTTGTTCTTTTAATTTTTTTTTTTGACAACAACTTGTTCTTTTAATTTTTTAAAATCTCAAATACATATTAAAATATAGACTAATCTTTTACAAGCCCTCCCCTCCCTTCCCTTCGCAAAACCCACTCCCAAACATACCCTAAAAGTTTAAAGACATAATACTATATAATAACATCAAGTTGCTAACATCTAAATATAAAACATACTTATTTTAAAGACGTTCCTTGCAAAATCAAATAAACATTTGCAAAATCAAATAAACATTTGTGTAATCAAGATTAATCATTTCATATGTATTAAAAACATAACATATATTTATGTAATTTTTGTTTGCTTTTAAGTTATTAGAATCAGAAACAACTGCAAAGTATAGGAACTGTATATATATACAATGTACACACACACACACACTATCCCTGGGGGAGGGGGTTGTTGTGGTTTACTCACGATTTTTTTGTCGAAAAAGGATTCATACAAGTTGCATTCATAAGGTTGTAGTGTAACATTTGGTCAAGCTGCATCGTAACAATATTGTTTTATAAGATTAACATATCATGTATTAATCATGGACTAATATGTTAAAATTCATGTACAATTTAAAAGGATATAGTAAAAGGTAGCTCAGTTGGTGAGCTAAAGTATATAGTAAAAGTATATAGTAAAAGTATATAGTAAGGAGTTGCAAAGTTGCAAGAAGGAGGTCTAGGGTTTAAATCCCGGAAACTAACATTCCCCACCCCCACTAACATTTGCTTATAAGAAAAAAAGTATATAGTAAAATAATAATGTTTCAACAGTAATTAATAAATAAATAATTGATACACTAAAAATATTATTCAATATTATTAAAAATACCCATGATTAACTTTAAAACAATAAATCCAAAAATAAAAGTAATGTGTGCCAACTTCCAATCAAAGTACTTTAACACCTTGTTTTTTTTTGATAAGTCAAAGAATTTTATTAAAAGGGTACTAGGGGTGCCTCAACCCAATTCATCTAATGCAATCGGTTTATACATTCAATCGGCCTATGATTCCATTCATCAAAATCTAAAGACACGTTACTACCCAATCTATTAGCAAACCATCCCCAAGTGATGCCATTTACATGTTCTAACATTTGTTGTACATTCGGGACACCACCTCTAAAAATAATCCTATTCCGATTTATCCAAATGACCCAAACAACCGCCACCCAAAACATAAATCTTATTTTCTTTTTATGTTTCCCACCGTTTGATTGTGCAAAGAAAGTTAAAGAAGTGAAAGTTAAAGAAAGAGAGCCCAAAAGTAGATGATTTTATATGGTTTGGGTAGAGAAGAAAAAAGAGTGAATGAAGTTTAAACATTTCTCTTCTCTTGCTTAATTGTGTAGAAAGTAAGAAGAAATAAAATCATT
This sequence comes from Astragalus membranaceus, assembly GCA_039519185.1. NCBI lineage: Eukaryota > Viridiplantae > Streptophyta > Magnoliopsida > Fabales > Fabaceae > Astragalus > Astragalus membranaceus. The sequence goes on from CM076850.1 coordinate 161,382,208, forward strand.
GTAAAATAAAAAAGAGGAAATAAAATCAAATATATGGTAAGCTCCATATTATCGCCCTTTAAAAAATTCATATATAATAAAAGATTTTGGACAAAATAAAAAATAAGGAAAAATATAACTTCTTTAGTTTTCTTCTCAATTTGGAGAGAAAGGTTGTTTGTAGAACTCGCATGCATACCTTCTCTGGATTAAAATATAAACAATTTTAACCTCATGTTTTTGAAATAAAATATAAGCAAACTCTAAAATACCTTTAATTTAATTTAACTTTTTTGTATTTTCAATTAACAATGAGCAAAAGTCCTTTTGACAGGTCTTTTGGCCACTTGGCACAAATTCTAGTTGATATAGATTTGCGATTGCAGATTAGAAATCAAATTCTGGTGTAGAGATCTGGTTATGCCTTCTTTGTGGGTATTGAATATAAAATTTTGTCTGATTTTTGTGTGAACTGTCAGAATATAGGTCATGCTTTAAGCAATTGTAAGTATTAATTAGATGCATTCTGGTGCGAAATGTACTTGAGAGCAACAAGTTCACGAACCAGTTGTTATGCCTAAATTCCAAGTATGTCCCTAAGGTGAAGGACACGAATCAAGATAAAGGAAAGACCACCGATATGAAGGTCCAGTCTTCAAAGTCGGTGGTGGGTTTAGAAACTGTTGAGACTCTTGCTATTCAGGATGAACCTTTAGTGGATCTTTGCATGTTGTGAATGTTTTTGAAGTGGTTCATCCAGAGAGTAAAGAATCTCTTACACGAGTTGGTGTTATCTCTTCAGAAGATGTCCCCTTCAAAGGAACATACAAAGTTATTTTCGAAAATGATTTGAAGAATGCAACTTTTTCCAATAGGGAGATGTCTGGCTTAACGATTTTACAAAAAAATTGGACAGAAAAAAATGCTGGAGAGAATAACCTAGAGATCGTTGACACTCCTGACACGGTTATTTTGATTTCACAGTAGTTACATCTAAGGCTCGGAAATATAAATTGAGGCAGAATAGAAAACGCAACTTTAGATATGCTTGATTACTGATCTTCTTTATTGTTATTTCTGTTTTTGTTTCGTTTTGGTTTTGCTTGGGTTTGGTTCTTGTCCCCCTTGCTTTTGATTCCCGTCTTTTTCCCCATTTTTAATAAAACTTTGGTGACTTAATTCTGGGTTTGAGTCCGTCCAATATGGTGGAGGGATTTAATTCTGTTAGAGGATGGTATAACAAGTGGCCAAATGCTTTTTGCATAAGCTTTATTGCATAGTTAGGCAATGGCTGTTCTATTTCTTTTTGGTCTCACCTTTGGATGTGCAGGGATTTGTTGAAGGAAATATTCTCATCTCTATTTGCTTTGGCTAAACACAATGAAGGTAGTGTGGCAACTCATGGGTCTTGGTTAAATGGAGAGTGGAGGTGGCATATCGAATGGGAACATGAACTTTCTGTGCATGAGCATGAAGATGAATGGTTGTTGCTTTCTATTATTCATGCAGTCCATCCAGAGGCTAATCAACCATATTTGTGGAGATGGAGATTTGACAAGTTTCACAATTTCAGTGTGAAAACTTGTTACGATTTTCTGTCGAGCTTTTCTATTAAAGTTGGTTTGGACCATGAAACTCAAGGAGCGACAAATGATATATGGCAGCTAGCAATTCCAATGAAAGTAGGGGTGTTTGGTTAGAGATTGCTATTTGTTTAACTTTGGACTATGGACACCCTTGTAACAAGAGGAATCATCTCTGACCCCGGTGGAACATGTTGTCCGTTGTGCTTTGAGCACGACAAATCCATTTTTTATCTGTTTTACCTTTGCAGGTGTTCCAAGTTAGTTTGACAAGGTGTTCAGCGTTGGCTAGATTTATCGGTAGATGATTCACTGGTCGGTGTCGAACATTTCCATTCGTTTGAGATACAAATGGTGTCTAAGAAATCCTGCAGATTTAAATTCTTGTTTTGGATGGCGGTATCCCGCTGTATTTAGTTTTATAGGAACCATGTGTTGTTTAGAGAAAAAGTGTTTGATGTCTAGGTTGTTGTTAATCATGTTAAGACCGTGTCTAGGGGGTGGTTTATTAGCTTGGCGAGTTATAATTCCGTTCATGTTCTTTCGGATTGGTGGGTGAACCCACTCCCTTGTCTGTCTAGTTTGTAATTGGCTTTTAGTCTTCGATAAGTTGGAGTAACCCTAATACTCCTATATAATCCATTTTTGCTTATAAAAAAAGTTCAATTCTTTTTTTTTTGTAAACAAAAAAACAAAAAAACAGCGGTTCTGAGAGAAGAAAAAGGGAAATTGTTATGGCCCATAATGCTGAAACAGCCCAACCCAATGAAGAGGGAGAGCCCAATTACATAGTGGAAGAAGTCCCAATTCCTCAAGGAAGAGCAAAGTGTAATAGAGAGAAAGCTATCCTAGTCATAGAATACTCTAGAATCTATATTCCCATTTTAATTTGTCTTTTGCCTTATTTGGATAACTATGAATGTTGCTGAGTCACTGTTAGGGTACAATTGCCAGCTATGGTAGTACTATTGTCGGCTTTCCTAGTGGCTATATATGTAGTAATGAATCAAGGGAATGAATATCAAGAATATTATGAATGAAAGAGTACTATTTTCTTTTCTTAGCTTTGTTGTTTGCGAACGTAATTGCCTTGTTACAGCATATTCCTTATTTTCTTTCCTTTTATGACTTTTGAGAATATCCCAAAACCCTACAATTGGCGCTTTCATTGCTCTGACTCACCCTCATTTCGTCACTTTTCCTTTGCCTTGCACGACCGTCGCCATCTCATCTCACCATGTCCACGCCTCCACCGACTCCACCCACACCAGAGAACGTCACCGCCCTACTCCAACAACTCGACCAAAGTCACCAATCTCTCGAAACCCACCTAAATCTTCTCACCACCGAGTTTACTTCTCTGCGAGCTCGTTTACCACCACCCGACTTTCCACCTCAGGGAACGGACCTCAATACCCAACCATATCGCACTTCCGCTGTTAAACTCGAGCTCCCTCGCTTTGACGACACAGATGCTCTCGGTTGGATCTTCAAGATCAACCAATTTTTCGACTTTCACCAAACACCTGAGCATCAACGATTTCAGATGGAATCGTTTTACATGGAGGGCGAGGCTCTAACTTGGTTCCAGTGGATGCATGCAAACAGACAACTCCTCTCTTGGGCTACCTTTATCCACGCCGTGGAACTCCGCTTCGCGCCATCGCAATACGACGACCCTAAAGGTGCGTTGTTTAAATTGTGTCAATCTGGTTCTGTAAAAGAATATCAGACTTCCTTTGAAACCCTAGAAAATCGAATCACTGGTTTACCTCCACAATTTCTCTTAAGTTGTTTTATTTCTGGACCGAAACCTAAGATTCACAGTGAAATTCAAGCTTTTCAACCCATTTCACTCACCCATGCTATTACCCTTGCCAAACTTCAGGAAGACAAGCTCAATGATAAACACCCAAATGCTCGTAACCAAGCCCTTTCTACAAACACTCGGCTCTACAATCGCCACTCCTTTAAACCCTCAGTCACTTCTAACCCAGAGCTTCAAGCCCGTCGTGAACAGGGGCTCTGTTATAACTGCGATGACAAATTCATCCCTAGCCACAAGTGTAAACGTACCTTTCACCTTCTAATTGCTGATCCAGAAGACCCAGAGCCAAACACTAAAACCCTTCACCAATTATTAGCTGAACCCACACCACCACCAACAACAGAAAATGAACCAACCCCAAACCCTAGTTCACCTCAAATTAGCTTCCATGCTCTGATGGGTCACATAGTGCCAGAAACCCTAAGACTTATTGGCCATATCAAAAAGAACCCTCTCACAATCCTTATTGACACATGAAGCACTCATAATTTCATTCAAGAACGAGTTGCTAAACAAATGAACCTCTCATTTCACCCTGCTAAAGCTTTCCAGGTTCTCGTAGGTAATGGTGATGAATTAGATTGTTCTTTTATGTGTCCAAATATACATGTTTTACTGGATTCACATGACTTTTTGGTTGACCTGTATGTGTTACCTATTAGTGGAGCTGAAATGGTCTTGGGAGTTGAATGGCTTAAGTCCTTAGGTCCTGTGTTAATGGACTACAATAACCTAACTCTCAAATTCTTCAGAGAAGGCCAACTTATTCAAATCTCAGCCACACCTCGTCCCTATCCTGAACCTGCCTCACTTCATCAACTCAAACGTTTGGTTGAGACAAACTCCATAGATACTTATTATCAATGTCACCTTCTAAACACTATAGCCACCTCAGACCCTATGCCTTCCCTCACACAAGAACTGCCACCCTTATTAGAGAAATTCAATACACTTTCCTCACTACCAGTTACCATCCCCCCTTCCAAAACCATAAACCATAATATCACATTAACTGAAGGATCTGACCCGGTCAATACCCGTCCCTATAGATACCCTCAGTTTCAAAAGCAAGAAATTGAAATGCAAATTCGTGATATGCTTAAACAAGGCCTCATTCAACATAGCTAAAGTGATTTTTCATCTCCTGTTTTGTTAGTTAAAAAGAAGGATGGTAATTGACGTTTTTGTGTTGATTATAGAGCCCTAAACGCCATTACTATCAAAGATCGTTCTCCTATTCTATCAATTGATGAACTTTTGGATGAATTGTATGGAACTACTTGGTTTTCTAAACTGGATTTACGCTCCGGCTACCATCAAATTCGTATGAATCCCGACAATGTCCACAAAACTGCTTTTAGGACTCATCTGTGGCAATATGAATTTCTGGTCATGCCATTTGGGCTTTGCAATGCCCCTTCCTCTTTTCAAGCAACAATGAATTTGATTTTTGAACCCTATTTGAGAAATTTTGTTATTGTGTTTTTTGATGATATTTTAGTGTATAGCAAAACACTAGAAGATCACTTAATTCACTTGGAAACGGTTTTTACTTGTTTACTTACTAACCAGTTCTATCTCAAGCAATCCAAGTGTTTGTTTGCCCAGAATTCCATCCACTATTTGGGCCATGTTGTCTCTTCCACGGGTGTAGGCCCTGATCCTGAGAAAATTGTCTCTTCCATCCACTTGTCTGTCTAGTTTGTAATTGGCTTTTAGCCTTTGATAAGTTGGAGTAACCCTAATACTCCTCTCTAATCCATTTTTGCTTATAAAAAAAGTTCAAGTCATTTTTTTTTGTAAAAAAAAAAACAAAAAAATAACGGTTCTGAGAGAAGAAAAAGGGAAACGAGGAGCATTCACATTCACATTCACATTCACAATCACAACACCAACCAAAACTTGGCAAACTTATGCCAAATAGCAATCGCATGTTCCATACTCCCTCTATATGGCTACGCTTTCGCTCACTCTCAACTGCTGCTGTTGTTCAAGTGCAGCGGAGCATGCTCACACCAGATTTCGCGCTACCTTCATAACTCTCGCTCACAGTTAGTCATCTCAACTTTCTTTAATTGGATTTCTCTTTCTTTCGTAGTTTCATTCATGTATGTCCAATCCATTTACCCAAATACTAGTAAATTGCAGAATTGTAGAGAAAACCTAATCAATTTGTGCCATGTAATTGAGCAGCAATTAAATAATGAGATGCTATTAGAGTCGTGTTTTTTATCCTCTATTGTATAATTCCTTGTGTGTTCAATGTGTGGTTTTTACGTTGATTGTGCTAAAGAGCTTCATACAAGTTACAGACTATATTGTTGTTTCATAGGAAGTAGATATAGCACATGTACTTTTGCCAAGAAGTCATTGAAGAAATCCAAGAGAGAAGTACCAGAGGCATTTGAAGATCTCTCAGATGACAAATTTGTTCAAGATGACAAGTTGGACACTTCTATTAATACATCTGCCCAATATGCTAACAATTCTATACCATCCAGCCCCAGGAGTGCTGTGCTTCAGGCTTGCATAGTAACTTCTGGTCTAATAGCTGCTTTGGGGACAGTGATTCGTCAGGTGATCTTCCTTTTATCCAATTGCTGATTCATTTCCCCCTCTTATCGCATTTTTTTAATTCTATTGTATTGTCTATTTTAACAATATTGACATGATTGCACATGAAAAATATTTATGTTTCATTTAGCCATCATAGAAAGTATTTCAGTGATTCAGTTTGATCTGATATTTCTTGACCACATTAGCAAGGAGAGGTTCAATTGAGAGTGAAAATAATATTCTTTAGATCCAACTTCTTAATTCCAGACAAGGTTTGGCCTTCCTTCTAGGAAGGAGAGCTCTCAAATTTTTGAACATTTGATTGAAGGTTTTTAGCAATGCATGGAAATCTATTATCTATTAAAAAAAGTTCACTAAATAATGACACATGTGTCGAAACTCACTCAACCACTCAAAATTGTATGTGTTATGCAGCCGTAAATCACGCGTATTTCTGACAAGTTTGCATATACAGGACATTATGTTATTTTTTCATTTCATTTAACTTTTGCAACTTGCAGGTGTCTCATATTGCGTCAATAGAAGGATTGCCAGTCTTGGACTGCTCTACAGAAGTAACATGTATTACACACGTATCTACTTCTTAGTTCTTACTACTAGTCCGTGGTTCAAAATTCCACTTATTCTCTTTGATCCGAATTTGTTTAAAAGATATCATGTATCAAGAAGACAAGAACTATTTTTGAACTAATTGCATAAAATAACTATTCTCAAACATGTGCTGTTCCCATAGCACAATACTGATGTTAGTGAACTACTAAAATGCATATCACAGTTTTGGATTTTCAAGTGATATCTTGGGTGATATTACTGAACATGAAGGTAGCCTATTTTGGATTTTTTTGTAACTGTAAGGCATGAAAGTACAACATTTCCTCTGTGTGTGCATGTGTGCAACTGTTGTTAATCATTGGAGCAAGGTTACACATGCATGGATCTATTTGTTGTTAGTTGGAAAATTTTTATGAACACTGACACGAAATCTAAACTATCTCATTCTTATGGTGGAACTTTAAGGCTAACCCGTAATGACTTTTAATGGATCTAACCATGATTAGGAAACTTTTGTGAATATTTTTGTGGGTAAAATATGTTTTTAGTCCCTACAAAATCGGCTCCTTCTAAGTTTAGTCCCTACATTAACGAAATAGGCGTTTTGGTCCTCATCTTAATTTTTCGTTTTCAATTTTAGTCCCTCATGACTTTTAATAGCGCTTCAAAACTTTTAATAGCGCTTATAAAAGGTCAAAAAAGCGCTATTAAAAGTTTTGAAGCGCTATTAAAAGTCATGAGGGATTAAAATTGAAAACGGCAAAATAAGATGAGGACCAAAACGCCTATTTCGTTAATGTAGGGACTAAACTTAGAAGGAGCCGATTTTGTAGGGACTAAAAACATATTTAACCCTATTTTTGTCAAGTGCCTTTAAGAAATATCACCATGTTCGTTTCTTTTGGTAATGCTTTACAAATGAGTTTAAAATGTTTATTTTAATGTTTAAAGTATCTTAATTTTAATTTTTTTCATTTACATGCAGTTGGTTTTGAAATGTGGCATCTTGAGTTGATTACAGGACTTGTAGTACTAATATCATCATGCCGCTATTTGCTACTGAAGACTTGGCCAGACTTTGCTGAGTCCAGTGAAGCAGCCAATAAGCAGGTAACTGAATCAAGCAATAGCTCTGGAAATGTCCATTAAGATTTTGTCGGCTTGGTAATGTTATTAGTAGATTGCCATTCGAAAATTGAATATTCTATAGTTGTAAGTTGTGTAAATGTTACTGTGCAACTGAGTAAAAACATTTCCTACGTGAGATAACTTTTCTTTCAACTCAGTTGCTTTTGTCATTTGCATACTCCTATTTCTGAACTCTGTAAAAATATTCTGTTTTCCCAATCAGGTTCTCAGCTCACTCCAGTCTTTGGATTATATTGTTGTTGCATTTTTGCCTGGAATTAGCGAGGTTAAAAGAGACCTACTCTTCTTGGCTAATTTTACTTTTCTTGTTTATTTTTCGTTATTCGATTAAAAATCGAATGTAATCATCTTGGATTCCAGGAACTACTTTTCCGCGGTGCAATTCTGCCACTTTTGGGAATGAACTGGAAGAGTATTGGGGTAGCTGCCTTGATCTTTGGTGTTTTGCACCTAGGCAATGGTCGAAAGTATTCCTTTGCCATCTGGTGCTTATATTTTTAAACTCTGCTCTCTTCTCTTTCTTTATCCCCAATTTCTCTTTTTCATTGTTGTGTTGTTAGTCAGATTTAGTTAGAATAAGATTGTTGTTTGTGTTTCAGGGCAACCTTTGTTGGTCTTGCTTATGGATATGCTACACTTTTATCCTCTAGCCTTGCGGTTCCGATGGCTGCTCATGCGGTGAACAACCTGATAGGAGGGCTTTTATGGCGGTACACTTCAAATTCAAATACATCAAAGTTGAAATGAAATGAGTCATTGCCATCTAAATAGATAAGTTACCACATCAACATATATATACAACCTCCTCCAACCCCCTCCCAAGGTTTTGGTGTTATAAATAAATATATGAATTATGATGCAAAGATTCAGTTCATACACAGATCAATCCAAGAGAGGTCTGTTTGCAAATGCAGTAACTATTGGCAGCAACCAATGTTTTCTCCATTTTTTAAGGAAAAATTCAAGTCTGTATATTACACGTAGATTTCTGTTGTAACTATAAAAACTAAGTCATGTAATTTATTTACCGTAAATAGATAACTGTAATTTGTAATAGAAACGAGGTCACTACTTGGTTTGGTTATTACCAATTTGGATTTGTGAGTGTCCCATTTTTGGAAGATGGTAACGTTTGTTTCAGTTACCCTTTGAAGGAATATTCCCCTAAAAATAAAACGGAAAAACAATCAGAAAACCAAATCACCCGCGTTTTGGACGAGTGGGCCACGTAGGAAGGTAAGACCAACAACTAGCTTGCGTTGCGCTTTGCTTCCTATTCCTCACCCCCCCTTATAAAATGCTTCATATCCAACCTGCGTTTTTATCCCCATTTCATTCTCTTCTCTTCCATATATTTTTTCTTTCTCTTCTTTGTTGTCTATTCCTATTCCTCAGAAAATTGGGTAACCAAAAGTCACCACAAAGCTTCAATCTTCATGGCTTCGGTAAGATCCTCCCACCATTACATGTAATAATGCTTGTTCTTCAAACCAATAATTTTTAAACTCAGACAAACCATCTTATTTGTTTTCTAGTGAATATTGTTTCGTTTATAATGTGCACAAGGGTACTAGTTTTATCATCATTGTTATCTTTTGATTGACCAATTAATCAATCAATATCTTGATATATATACATAAATGCATGTGCAGTATGAAAACCAAGGAAGGCCTCTACCTAAGTTTGGTGAATGGGATGTGAATGATCCTGCTTCAGCTGAAGGATTCACCGTTATATTTAACAAGGCCAGAGATGAGAAAAAAACCGGCGGAGGAGGATCCGGGCGCTCTGCATCACAGCGAAGGTCTAATTCGCGCAAGGATGATGACAAAGACAAATCCTCCAAGGTACATATCAATTCTATTTGTAACGTTAATGTGTTTTCTTTTACAATAATGTTGTATTATATATGAAACTGAACAGCTAATAATAATGTTAATAACTATACAAGTTTATTTTTATGTGCAGAAAAAATGGTTTTGCTTTAAACCGTAGACAAGGTTGTCGTGCTTTCCTTGTAGTTTTCTTCTGAATTCTGAGGCCACATCATCTGTCTCCTCCAGACCACGGATTAGAGATACAAAAATAAAAAACAAGAGAATAGTTGCAGCCTGCACCAATCATCGTTATAGCTACTAGTTGTTTTCATGTTTTCCCTTTTCCACGTGTCATGAACCTAGCTACTTGTACGTTCCAGCCGGAAAAAAAATGTAAATAGGTGAATCAATAAGTTCCATCTGCAATTACAGAAAAAGCAAATATGTTGATTCTCAATACTTAATTGATGTTTATGTGCTGAATTAGGCAATTTTTGTCTATCTTAATTTTTTTAGCTTTTGCCATCTCTATAGAGGCGCATCTTCAACTGGGATTGTTGCCGTTGAATGGAGACAAAAATGTATTTTGTTTCTTTATATATATCAGCTGCATATTGCTGACCAACCATGTTTGGTTGGTTGAAACTGATTATTATGCTATGCACTGATACAGAGATTATATATAGTCCTTTATTATATTATCCAATGACTTGATATAGATCGATGTTATTATGTGTCGTCTTCATTAATTAGAGATGAAAATGAAACACGGGGCTTATTATTTATTCATATTTAGCTATTGGCAATGAAAAAAATCTTTGAGCCATTAAGGAGTCTAGGAAGGTTGGTGGTGAGTGGTGTGACTGGTGAGGGATTTGGAATTTTGGTATCAAAAATGAAGTTGATGCAAGACAATGCCTTTTGACTTAGCTTTGTCAAATTAACTTACGGAAGAAGAGAGAAGGGAGAAGACTTTTTTTTTCGGTTTGGCATGCATTTTTCTTTGGCTAGATTATTTGGTATCCTATCATCTCGTTTAAAATCTTTCGCACTATATTTTTCAAGTATTTGTAATAAAATATGTTGAATCAAACAAAACAATGCTCAAGTGGCCATAGATGATGTTCTTAGTGGCAATTTGTGCTCTTGAATAGTAGTATATCAGGAGCGTAAGGAGTCTTGGAAATTATTCGTAACGCATCCCTTGGAGTTCCTTTTTCTCAGAAGACTCTACAAATACCTTCAATAATTAGCAATATATAATAAGTCCTTTATCAAGTTTTGTAGCTGAGTATTTTTGCACTAAGAATTTTAAAAAATTGGCGATCCCTTCTCGTCTCCTCCTTAAGTTGCCTTAATTTAATCTTCTTGGTGTTGGGGAAAATGCATGCACTAAAGATCTTAGATGAAACACACAGTAAAGATACGTACTAAGATGGTAGAGAACACACAAAAATTGACATGGTTAGCACCTCTATGCGTACATTAATATATAGAAACACCTCAAAAGTGTATTCACTATCTCAAATAAGATTACAAGGATTATAACCACCAAATTGTGTATCATCTTATAAACTCAAATACACTAATTAAGAATATTACAAAGAATGATAAGCACACTCATCTCGCTACATATGATCACCTGTTCACCTACACTAGTTCTCCTTTCTAGAACATGGTTGAAGATAAATCAACTCTAGATTCACAAGATACTCGAGAAGAAAATGACTTCCATTCATAAATATATGACATCAGATATTAATTGTCTCACCTCTCCAAGTTGTTTCACTTATAATAGTGGAGATCTCAAAAATCGTGATTAGCTTAGGGTATATATAGTACGTTGCATTGTGCCAATTCAATTTCCACTCACTTAAATTAACATTTGAAATTTCGATTTTTCTAACAGCTTCTACCTCACTTAAAATTTTCAAACTTCTACGACTTTACCTTCCAATCATTTTTCACTACAAAAAAATTGGTTATTAGCGAGGGATTTTTCCCTCGCAAAACGTCCCAAATCCGTCGCTAATCACCATTTGCGAGGGAATTAGTCCCTCGCTAAATCGCTCCTCACTAATCCATTAGTGAAGGAATTTAAATCCCTCGCTAATTAGTGAGGGACATTTCCCTCGCTAATTTTGACTGTCGCGCGTCCCAATTCTGACTGCCACGTGTCCCAATTTGAATGGCTTGTTTTATGTGTTGTTTTAAATTTTTTTAAACTGTTTTTATATATTTATTAATGTGGTGGTGGTGGTTGTGGTTCACTTCGTAGGAGAGAGAGGAGAGGAGCTCGTGGTGGTGGTGGTGGTTCACTTCGTAGGAGAGAGAGGAGTTCGTGGTGGTGGTGGTGGGAGGACCTATGTGGTTGTGGTGGTGGGAGGAGCTATGTGGTGGTGGTGGTTCACTTCGTAGGAGGGAGAGAGAGAGAGAGAGATGGAGGATAGGTGGTGGTGGTGGAAGGTGGAGAGAAGAGAAAAAGAGTAATGAAAATTCGTAGGTGAGAGAAGAGGAATTCATAGGAGAGAGAGAGAGTGTGAGAGAGGAAGAGAGAGAGGAAGAGGAGAGGAGTTCATGGTGGTGGTGGTGTTGGAAGGTGTAGAGAATTCATAGTGAAAGAGGGAAGAGGTGAGAGAAGAGATAAGATGAAATAAGAGTGTGTAGTGTGTGGTTATTTAAATTAAAAAAATAAAATTTACCCTTTGGGAGGGACTGGTCCCTCGCTAACAGCAAATTCCACTTCCCGAGGACTGTTCAACGGTCAGATTCACGTTAGTGAGAGACTGGTCCCTCACTAATCACATTGTTTTTCGCGCTAAACTTTTTAAACAACATATATTGTACATATATAATGCTTCCTCCGTTTTATAATAGTTGTCTTTTAAGGTTATTTTGCAGATACCGAGAAAGTCGTTAAATTTTGTTATTTTTCATAACATTAATAGTCTTTTTCCTATTATGTCCTTAATTGTTTATTTTTTATCACACTTATTTCTTTCTCCACAATAAATAACTAAGAGTGTAATTGAAAAAAATAATTAATGTAACCTTAAACTATCAAAACGATAACTAAAAAGAAACAAATTATTGTTGTTCCAAGACACTACAATAAAATCGCGTATTACCGACAGATTTTTTCCGTCGGTAACTTTCCAGCGGAAAAAATGGTATTTCCGGCGGATTCTTTCCGTCGGTAACTTTCCGGCGGAAAAAAATGGTATTTCTGGCTGACTTTTATAAAATTATTATTTTTGAAAATCCGCCAGAAATTCAAAAAAAATCCGCCGGAAATTTACCGGCGGATTTTTTTGAATTTCCGGCGGATTTTCCAAAAAAAAGAATTAAAAAATCCGCTGGAAATTCAAAAAAGCCGCCGGAAATGTAGCCGGAAATTTACCGGCGGATTTTTAACATTTCCGGCGGATTTTGTTTAAAAATAATAAATAAAAAAATTTCAAAAAATCCACCGGAAATGTTAAAAATCCGCCGGAACGTTTTGAAATTTCTATAAATAAAACTTTCTCTTACACTATTCTCATTCTCTCATTTCACTCTTTATTTCCTTCTCACTTTCTCCTGCACTCTTCTACATTTCTTTTCTTCTTCCTTCTCATTCATTCTCACTTATTCATTCTTATTTCTTCTTTCTCATATACTCTTCAAACTTAATTAAATTTCTCTACATATCTCTTTTCTATATTTCTCATTTCTTCTTCCTTCTCACTTCTTCTTATTTCTTCATTCACATACTCTCATTTATTCTTATTCCTTATCACTTATTCATTCTTATTCTCTCCTACATTATTTTTCCATACTCTCTTTCATATATTCTTTTTTTGACACAACTCTCTTTCATTCTAATTTCTCCATTGCTTCTCATTCTATTCTATATAATTTTTTTCTCACATTCTAATTCATTTTTTTATTACTTCTTATTTAATTAAAATACAAAATACGAAAAAAAATAAAAAATAATTTTTTTTTAAAATCCGCCGGTAATTCAAAAAATCCGCCAGTAAATTTTCGGCGACATTTTCGGCGGATTTTTTTAAAAATTTTTGTTTTTGATTTACCGTCGGGTTTTTTGAATTACCGTCGGATTTTTTTTATTTAAAAATTTTTTTTTATTTTTTTTGGAATTTCCGGCGGATTATCCGCCGGAAACCGTTTGCTGCGAGCTGGCTATCGACGCCAAAAATCCGCCGGAGAGTCCACATTTTCGGCGGATTTTTGGCTTTTCCGGCGGATTTTGCCCGCCGAAAAGTCCAATTTTTCTTGTAGTGAGAAGTATCAAAGTTGACCGTAAAAAAGAAGTATCAAAGAGACAACTAATTTAATTTTCTATTATCTACTCTCTCAAAAAAAAAAGGTTATGTGAACTAGCCCTTAATTAACATTAGTAGATATAATAACATGGAAAGAGATTTTCATAATATAAACTATATTCGCCTAGAATTAAATAAATGGTTTGCATTTTATGTTTCGAACATATATATTTTTTGTGAATAGAAATTGGATACTAGAATTTTATAATTATAGTTTGTTGTTAGGTATATGTAGGTAGGCGTCATAAAATACTGTATATTTAACGCTCACCCTCTCTGCAATGCCAAAACGGAAAGAAGACACGTAGAAATTAGAAAGGACTAGCAAAAAGATACACATAACAGCATGCAGCACTATTGTGACTGGCGACAGTTTCTGCACCTTACAGTATTCAATATCCTCCCATGCCTCGGTTTATTACTCACATTCAACCACTTCATCTCACTCACCAAATGGATCTTCAACACGTGTTTCAGATCCGAGAAAAACCTCATCAGAAACTACGGTTCATGGGCTCTGATCACCGGAGCCACCGACGGCATCGGAAAAGCCTTCGCCTATCAACTATCACAAAGAGGTCTCAACCTTATTCTTGTTAGCAGAAGTTCCAAAAAGCTCGAAAAAGTTGCTGATGAACTCAAAGCAAAATACCCTCACATTAACGTAAAGATCATCGTGATGGATTTTTCCGGTGACTTCATGGCGGGTCTACGGGAAATAGAAGTGTTGGCTAGAGATTTGGATCTTGGAATTTTGATTAATAATGTTGGGGTTACGTATCCTGGAGCAATGTTTTTTCATGAAGTGAAGGAAGAAGTGTGGATGAAGATTGTTAAGGTGAATATTGAAGGTACAACGAGAGTAACAAAAGGTGTTTTGGGAGGTATGATAGAAAGAAAAAGGGGTGCAATTGTTAATATTGGCTCTGGTGCTGCGGTGGTTGTGCCTTCACATCCTCTATTTACAATCTATGCTGCGACTAAAGCGTAAGCATTTCTATCTGTCACCCTCTTCATCAATGCTATAGCCTATATAGACCAATATACCTATTCCATTTCTATTTCAAGTTTTTTTGCCTTGCCTTTCAAAAAATTTTAAGGAAAGTTATTCTTGGACACTTAATGGCCTAACAAAAAAATTATAGTAAATCAAATGTTTGGGTTCTTTCTCTTATCCTTTTATCTCTATTTTATTTTTGGTAATATCCTTTTATCTCTATTTTATGTTCTTATCCTTTAATCTCTGTGATATGTTCGTATTTTTTAGGACGTCTTTGAAAGTCAAATTACCTTTATCTATTTGAATGTATATGCATAATTCTATATTAATTTAAAATACTTTAAAAATTTGAATTTGTAAAGTATTATTATTTTCTAAGAAAATAATTAATTATTAACCCTTAACCCGGAAGAAATAACAAAATAATAACCCAGAGCGTGAGGTTCAACGGTTGGGGTGATCCTCCCTTAACCAAAGGTTGGGGTTCGATCCCCGCCTTAGGTACGGAGTAGCATTAAGCCCCTCGAGGCACCTACAATAAGCGATGAATTAGTCACTGCTGTATGTGCAGTGGATACCCGGACTTACCAAAAAAAAAGAAATACGGTCCAAAATTACACATGACGGTTAGATAATTGCCTACAAAATTTTATGAGTATGAGTTTCTCATGTGTTAGAGATCATTTCCTACGGAGAAATGGAAGATTCCTTAGTTACTATAGTTTTTAATTTATAAATACTCATTTCTGGAAGAAAAAAAAGTATATTTGAATTCTATTTATATTTATATATTTTTATATACTAAAACTCATTAAGTGTATGTTTGGTTGCACGGTGAGGAGAATTGAGTTTGCCAGAATTGAGTTTGCAGAATTGAGTTTAGTTAAAAGTGAGTTGAATGTAACGTGATTTTTGTTTGGATGCATTTACCGAAAAGTGATTTTGACAAACCATTTTAGTTAAAACCAGAATTGAGTTTGCAGAAGCTACAAATTCCTCCTTCAGAGTTGCCGTGATTTTCAGTACTGAATTGCGTTGAGCTCGCCGTGATTTTTGGCAACCAAACAACATGAAATTGATTCCATTGTTGTAAACGCACGTTTGGTGGTCGCAGAATTGCAACCAAACACACACTAATTCTAATATGCACAAGGAGACTATAAAATTATTGTAAAAAAAAAGAGACTATAAAAAAATATTAAAATTATAAACCTTGAGGTGCCAGCTCATTGCTACAAGTTGTGAAAATGGCAATAAGTGCCATTTGGTTAATAAAATTGCCCACTTCTCCAATTTTTTTAATTAGATATTAAAATTATAAATTATTATTTTGATTATCAACTTTTTTTTATTAAAATAGATGTCAACTTTTTTCATCTCAGCAGCACACATGTTTTCAGTACCGTTTATTAAATGAAGTGATGGGAGACCGAGTGGCCGTTGAAAAGGACAGTGAAACTGACAGGGAAGGCCAAGTATACTTACTAGTGCCATCTGCCAACTTTAGCTTTAAATAAAGGTCCCCTCTGTACCCCATAATTTATTTTATCCCTAAAATATCTTTTAATTTTTACCAAAATTTAAACTAAAATTGATTTTTTTTTAAATATCCTGAAACACCTCAAATGAGGATGATTTCGGAAACTATATTGATGAACTTTTCGGAAACACCTCAAAAGAGGAATTTTCGGAAGACAAAAATGACTTCCGGAAATACCTCTTTTTAGGTGTTTTCGAAAAGTTCCTCGACATAGTTTCCAGAATCATCCTCATTTGAGGTGTTTCCGGAAAGTTGTTTTTTTTTTATTTTTTCTTTTAAAATAACGTAAACACGAGTAATTACGCTAACATATGAGAACGATAAAATACGAGAACCATAAAATACGTGAACGATTAAATACGAGAACAATTAAATAAGTGAGGCGGGGAATCGACACGGATAAGTATCATGGGAGGTAGCTCTCATCGCACTCATCCCACTGTCTGGCCTGTCTAGCAGATCTGAGAAAAGTCTGAACCGGGCCCTGGTAGTACAGCCATCTCTCCACAATCAACCTAGAAGGTGGACGTGACGCACCAACGGGAATGGGCTGATCAGTAGGGATGGTTTGGTGGTATCCAAACTACCATAAGCACCTGTCCGGCATGTAAGGCAAGGTAATCTCATCTCATAGCAGATGACCTCTGAAAAGCACAATGGAATGAAATGGTATGTGCTCCTTTGGTCCTCCCAATGCAAGGCCTCCATACGACGTCAGTGGGTCGTAAGGCATCATTCAGCGTGCTCGTATAAAATGGTCAATGCAACTGGACCCCACGCCCAGTGGCCACACTCCTCAAATGTCTGAAACAGCAGAACCCACTTGACCGGCACATATATATGTATGACTCTTCTCGGCGAAGATGGTGTAGCCCAACAAGAGCAAAAGATAGCACCGTGTAGCGTAATCAAAAAAGCCCATCTTCAGGTTTCCTCTGTACGTAGGCTTCCTCCAACAAAATGAACCTGAAGTATGGTCCTCTGTTGAACCGACACTCTTTAACACAATCAACCTCCTATACACCCAACAACTCAAACCCGTCCCTAATGGCCATATCAGCAGTAAATCAACCGGTAGGCATCCTAATTGTGCCCGTCAGCGACAAATGGAGCAAGTTGGACATGTTGTCCAGGGTGACCGTCATCTCTCCAAACGAAAGGTGAAACGAGTTGGCCTCTGAATGCCACCTCTCCACTAAATGCTGCGACCAGCTCGTGATTGACCACCTGCAAAGGTGTCGAATCAAGCTCCAATAGACAAGCCTGTACTAACCATCTCTCCACCTCTGGGTGGTGCTGTGGAGGTCGGAACTGAATTATTTTTTTACCATGGGCTGCAACCTTAATTTTACCACGGTCCTGTATAAAATTAAATTATATTAATAAAATATATTAAACGACAATAAAAAAAAGCTAAATTAATTATTAAAACTATTACCTTTCCAATACGAAGCATCGACGACACTACGTGGGATGGAAGCCGATGCAACAAAGATTGGTCCCTAGGGCCCAGATCTAGCTCTTGGTGCACCTGCTCAAGAGCCTCCTGCTCAAGAGCCTGCTCAGGAGCCTCATCATACTGCTGCGGAGCCTCTGCAGCCTCAATAAAATGGTCCTGAGGAGCCTGATCAACAGCAACGTGTCGATCAGGGACACGCTGCTGACGTGTAGAAGCGTGACCGGCCATCCTAATCCTTGTGTGGGTAATAGGAGCAGGAGTCTGGTCGGCATCTCCGTCTCCTGACTGTGAGGTCTCGCCTCGCTCGAACCGTCGTGAAATCACACGTGGAATTCTGAACGCCACTGCAAAAAAAAGTACGTATTTTAAAAAAAAATCCGGAAACACCTCAAATGAGGATGATCCCGAAAGTGTAATATATGAAGATTTTCAGAAACACCTCAAAAGAGGTATTTCCGGAAGTCATTTTGACTTCCGGAAATACCTCTTTTAAGATGTTTCTGAAAAATCTTTATATATTACACTTCCGGAAACACCTAAAACGAGGATGTTTTCTGAAAAATTCATACAGATGCTTCCAAAAATACGTAAAAAAAGTATTTTTGGAAAGTTGAAAAAAATTCTTACTGAGAATATCGGAGATATGTGAAAATGAGATGTTGGTTTTGGATTTTTATTGGGATTAAGGGTAAAATGGTCAGTTTTGTAAAAGTGGGGGGTACAAGATCTAAGAGGGGGGTGGGGGTAAAAAAAGCCTTAAATAAATATGATATGACAAGGCAACTATTAAAGAAATTCTAACCTATGTAGATGATTTTTTTTTTTAGACAAAATAAAGAATATAAATAATTATTTGAAACATCAGTGCCATTTTTTTTTGTGAGCAGATGAAATAAAACAAATAAAATAAAATGAATATCGTTTTTTTATAAAGAAGAGTGAGAACTGAGGAGAGAAGAGGATGTCTACGATTTCTCATGGTTTGCTCTTCTATTTTGTGGTGAAAAAGATGATCATATAAAATCATAAATTTATTCATTTTTTTCTTATTTATCGTACTGTTACAGTATAAAAAACTATCAAACAATGACATATTTTTTAATTTGAATTTAACAAAAGGGAAATAATGTAATTGTTTATTATATATATTTGTATATGTTTAACTATTTTTCAATTTTCTTATTTTCAGTAAAAAATTATTTTTCAACTTTCTTTCCTTTACACCCTGTTCGGCCAAAAGAAAATTGAAAAAATAAAAATGAAAATTAAAGAAAAAATTATTATCCCCTAAATTATTGAACAGTCGCCTGATTTTGTTTTTTTAAAACTGAAACAGTCATGTCATCGGATTTTTTGGACAAGAAACAGTCAGTCATCTGATTTATCAATCAAGTCGTTTTATACAGTATTTTTAAGGAATATTTTTGACCAAAACCTTTTTGAAATTTCGATACATTACTACACGACACCTCGACACTGATTTGACTATCTGCATGGTATGCCGAAAAACAAATACTCCTCCTAGGAAGGTAACCGGGGGACTAACACCTTTATATATGTGTCAATTTGCACTCCTATTACTCCATACCCCAACTCCATCTTTTGACCAACTACTATTATTATGACACCAAATTTGATAATCTTGGCTTAGTTTGACTTATAGCAACATCATTTATACCATATTTGACCAACTGCTGGTTATGTTATGACACCAATTTTGATATATATCCTGGCTTGGTTAGACTTATAGCAACATCATTTATAGCGTATTCTAATGTGGAATTCTGCTGTCATTTTATTTTTAAAAACTACTATAAAATAAAATATATTCATTTCTGCATTTTACTACTGTAGCAGATAATGTATATACTTCACCTGTTCACCTGTGCTGTGCATTCTGTTAAGTAGTTCTATTGAAGACAATAATTTTCTCATTTCATCATGTGCTCCCAAATTGGGATCCTCTCTTCTCCATTCCAAAGCTAACATGGGATACATTTTCTGACAAATATATGAAATCATATGTCTATGTATAAAATTAAATAAAATAATTAAATAATCTCTTTATCACTTTCCCGCATACTTAACGAGAGAAACATGCAGTTATGTGGACCAGTTCTCCAGATCTCTATACGTGGAGTATAGGCAGTATGGGATCGACGTGCAATGTCAGGTAGGTATAAATGTTATAATTTGCATTTGAGTAATTGTATTATTTTATTTTCAAGCTAAGTTGTTTTTGATAATTTTTCAATAACCTTTGAAAAAATATGATTTCTTTTACATTTAAATTAAACCAAAAACATTTGATCCAACAAAAATTGAACCAAAACTCTTGGAAATGACTGAGGAGAAATCAAATGCATGATCAATATTACTCTTTTTTTTCTTTGATAATGAAAGAAATGATGAATGCTCTTTCTTATAAATTCTTTTTTTAAAAAAGGTCGTTCTCAGAAAACTTAATTATTATAGTTGATATTGACTTGAATGAAGGTACCACTGTATGTTGCGACGAATATGGTATCAAGGGTAGCATGTATTACGAGAAGTTCTTTGTTCATTCCAACACCAGATGACTACGCAAAAGCTGCAATTGGTGAAATTGGGTATGAACCAAAATGTACACCATATTGGGCTCATTCACTTCAGTGGGCTTTTGCCTGCTTAGTCCCTGACCCACTTCTTGATGCTTGGCGCCTCTCCATTGGTATGCGTCGCAGGAATCACAAGAAATAAGGGAGTCATCCCCCTTATTACGAATCATTTCTGACTTGAATTTAATTTGGATGGATTGTTGGTATAAATAAAAAAATTATGCTGTGATATAAGGGTATGTCTTACATATATTAGACTTAATTTCATTTTTTATCTTTAAGGTGTAGTTATTAATGTGCACATTTGGCCTCCTAAATTTCAATTTTTCTCAATTGTGCATTTTTAGTTTTCAAGTTTAAAATGCACAAATTTAGTCATACAGCAATTTGGTCTCTCTTTCAGTTTTAGAGAAGGTAATTTTTTTGTCTTTTTCTTATTGACAATCAATTTTAAAGCTGCGCCTAACAATGATTATTAGTGTATAAATATAGAATTTACCTAAAATTAATTTTTTTACTACAATTTGTTTTGTCAACGAATTTGGTCTGTAGTTACCTTGTTAAAATCAAAGTGACCAGCCCTTCAAACCACAGACAGACATTGTGTTTATTCAGTGAGGTCGAACACCTGAATATATGTAGCTTAAAAAAAGATTAGTGTATTACTTGTTGAGTTACAACTTACAAGAACAAATTGACCAGGTAAAAGAAAGCATTCTCAATCTTGGAGAAACAGCTCAAATTAAGCCTAACATTTTTATTTTCCTCAATCAGTAATTCACGTCCTAGAGGGGTATCCTTACTAGTTACTCCCCACCTGTTATTTTGAAGGGAAAAAAATAATAATGCGAATCTCCTTATTCATTCTTGGCTCCTAAGAGCACCACACCAACTTCCCATGAATCCTACTGCTTAGGCATCAAAAATACCATGTTGATCCTAATTCATGACATTGTAACGTTTTATTCAGAGGAGACATTTTTAAAAAACAAAAATGGACCAGATTTCATACATTGTGCCCAATCAGGAGCCAACTTATTTATGAAGCCTGAAATAAATTCTATAGGCTCTCCCTTATAGAAGCAATAATGTCATGATGGCAAACCCCATGAAGCAGAGTTAATCTTTAGGATGTCCTAAAGCTGCTGGATGAAACTTCTATAAAGAAGAAACCAGCCAATGATAAATTGTCCAAGTTTTCAACTTCATAGAAAGGCAAACATAGGCAAAAGTTGTTCATGGGAGTTAACATGGCAAAATTTGAAATAATGATTGTAGCTTTGTTTATCTGTGCACTTGTACCCAACACAATCTTGGTGAATGCCAACTTTTCAAAGAGCATGTACCTCACTTGGGGTGTTCAACATGCATCAATTCTGGGTGAAGACCTCCATCTTGTGTTGGATAAAACCTCAGGTGGAAATATTTATGCTTAACATGCATCAATTTAGGTTTCAATAGATTTGTCTTCTAGTAAAAGATAAATGTTGCATCCAAGGGTTAAAAAATTACAAGTTTATTGCATTTTTCAGTATGGTGCTATGGAATATTTGTTGGAAAAGAGTGATTTATAATCAGACTAAACATTATGCAAACTAGAGTAAAATAAATTAACAAAGCTTTCATTTGTTATTAGCTAAAGTAGAAATATATGGTGTTGCCTATGGATTTCAGGATCAGGAGCTCGATCAAAGAGATCCTTCTTATTTGGAAGTATTGAAATGCAAATCAAGCTGGTACCTGGTAATTCCGCAGGAACAGTCACAGCATACTATGTAAGATCACTGGACCTACAAAGTCTATAAAACAGTAACATATAGTCTCTTTTTTAAATGTACTTCAGAACAGCCAAATTTATCACACTTGTGTTCGTAAATGAAGTGCTAATGGCTCTTACTTAAAATCTGCAGTTATCCTCTACAGGAAGCCAGCATGATGAGATAGATTTTGAGTTCTTAGGTAACAGTTCAGGACAGCCATACACTGTCAATACTAACATGTTCACACAAGGAAAAGGACACAGAGAGCAACAATTTTACCTCTGGTTTGACCCAACTGCTGATTTTCACAATTACACCATTCACTGGAATCCCACAGAAACTGTGTAAGTTGACAAGTTGTATGACTATGTACCATAACAAAGTTATTCATTTTTTAAGTTTCATGTCAAAGAATTGCAGCATATACCTATCTAATCTAATTGCTTGATCTAATGGCAATCGCTACTGGCATCTCAGCTGGTATGTTGATAGCATACCAATAAGGGTTTTCCGAAACTACGAAAATGAGGGCATTGGCTATCCAAACAAGCAAGGAATGAGGGTATATACCAGTCTATGGAATGCAGACAACTGGGCAACCAGAGGCGGACTCGTGAAGACCAATTGGAGTGGCGCACCATTCAGTGCGAGGTTTCATCATTTCAGAGCAAGAGCTTGCAAGTGGAATGGAGCAGCTAGCATTAATCACTGCAGCTCCAAGGTCTCAGCAAACTGGTGGACTTCTCCCATATACAAGCAACTGAATCATGCCCAAATTGGCTACTTGAAATGGGTCAGAAAAAATTTCATGACCTATGACTACTGCACTGATTACAAAAGATACAACGGACAGATCCCTCCCGAATGCTTTAGACCACAATTCTAAACATTTTCCCATAGCCACAATAACCATTTACTTGTTATTTGTCACGGCCTTGGTGATTTTCATTCTTGTACTGAATCCAATTATCTTATCTTATTTATGAAAAAATAAATTCCCATTAACACAGAAATTGTGAAAAAGGTGTGAAAAAGGTTCAGTATATACCAACACTACTCTAATAAATAGACTATAG
This sequence comes from Astragalus membranaceus, assembly GCA_039519185.1. NCBI lineage: Eukaryota > Viridiplantae > Streptophyta > Magnoliopsida > Fabales > Fabaceae > Astragalus > Astragalus membranaceus. The sequence goes on from CM076850.1 coordinate 161,405,453, forward strand.
TCGGTAATCATTTCCAGAGAGGGATAGCAATTAGCAAATAAAAACCCTAGAAATACATAATTATTTGAAAAAAGAAAGAGAAAAGAGGAAACACAGATGGTAGAGATTAAAGTTAGGAGTTGATACAGAAGCAAATGCCGACGACGATGAGAGCGGTACCGAGGAAAGCGCGGAGGAGGTGGGTACGTTCGCCGAGGAGGGTGGCAAAGAGAGCAGTGGAGGCAAAAGTGGTGGCGTTGGTGACGGGGACGGCGAGGGAGAGAGGGGCGTCGGAGAGGATGGCGAAGAAAGTGGCGGAGGCGGAGAGATTGATGAGAAAGGGGATGGAGTATTGCCAGATAGAGAGGAGCTTGAGCCAGTTGCGTAGAGAGAATAATATTTTTTCGGCGAGAGTTGATTGTGGATGTGGCTGCTTAGGGGAGGATTTGAGGGCTTCATCCCAGAGAAGCGCACCTCGGCGCATGATAGCGTTTGTGGCGCCCCATACGACGCCAACTGCGATCATCTTCTCCATCTCACCTACTAATACCATCTTTCTTCACCCTCGCCACGCTGCTGCTAGCTGTGATCAATTCAATAAAAATCACACTTTCAAGGCACGATCGATCAAAGGCAAGCCATTTTGTGTTGCAGATCTGATACAGGCACGAACATCGTCTTCCTGCCAAAGTGTCCCCGATCTTTTAACTGCCGCCCATTGTGCTCTGTTATATTGTGGAGAAAATTTATTTTTGTAAAATTTGTTTTGAGTAAAAAAGTGACTTAAAAATAGTTATCTTTGAATTAATCTATAGATTTATTAATCTATAGATTTATAGATTTATAACAATTTAGCACGTATATTTTACCAATACTCCTGTTCTATCTAAAAGACACCTCAAATTTTTTAGGATAAAAAAATCATTACACTCTATTTCTTTTTTTTTCTCTTTATTCTTACACTCTCTTTCTTACTTTTCACTTTTCTATTACACTCTCTTTCTTCTTTTTTTCTCTTTCTTATTACACTCTCTTTCCTCCTTATCACTTTTCTTTTAAACTCTCTTTCTTCCTTTTTTTTTTCTTTTTACTTTACTTTTTCCGTAAATAATTATTCTCTTTCTCTTATCACTTCACTTTAATTCTTTTAACTAAATTTCTAACTTTATACAAACACTACTTTAATTAAAATTTTTGAAGACTATTACTATAAACCTACTATCTAAAAAATAAGAAGACTTAATGACTATTTAATTTAGTAATTAATATTTAAAACAAATATTTCTTAATGATAATCTAATATCTAACTTTTATTATCTACTATAATCTACTAACCAACTAAAATAATCAATTGAAACTACGATATAACTGCACTAATAAATAAAAAACACAGGATAACTGCAGTGATGTATAAAAAACACGGGATTAATATTTACCATTGATATTTATAATTTTTTTTTGACAAGTAATAATTAAAAAAACACGGAATTAATATTTACCATTGAAATTTATAATTTTTTTTTTACAATTTAGAATTAATATTTACCATTGATAATTATAATTTTGGAAAACTACTATAAACCTACTATCTAAAAAACACGAGAAAACTGCAATAATCTACTATAATCTACAATAATCTACTAATCAACTCAAATAGTCTAATATAAAACACGGGATAGTTGCAATAATATACTATAATCTACTAATCAACTCAAATAATTAATTGAAACTATGAGATAACTGCACTGATATATAAAAAAACACGAGATTAATAAAAAAACACGAGATTAATATTTGTCATTGATAATTAAAACTTTTGAAGTCTACTACTACAAACCTACTATCTAAAAAATAAGCAGACTTAATGACTATTTAAATTACTAATTAATATTTAAAACAATTATCTTTTATTGATAATCTACTATCTAACTAATTTACTATCTACTATAATTTACTATCAACTAAAATAATCAATTGAAACTACCAGATAACTGCACTGATATATAAAAAACACGGGGATAACTGCAGTGAGATATAAAAAAACACGGGATTAATATTTGTCATTGATAATTATAATTTTTGAAAACTACTATCTAAAAAAAGAAGGCTTAATAACTATTTAAACTGATTAATATTTAAAACACACGTGACAAATATTTGTCACTAATACCTAAAAAAGGACAAATAATTGTCACTGATATATAAAAAAAACACGGGATAAATATTTGTTATTGATAATCTACTATCTATCTTTTACTATCTACAATAATCTACTAATTTACTCAAATAATCAATTGAAACTATGAGATAACTGCACTGATACATAAAAAAAACACTGGACAACTGCACTGATATATAAAAAAAATACGGGGATAACTGCAATGATATAGATAAAAACCCGGGATAGTTGCACTGATATATAAAAAACATGGGATAACAACACTGATATATTTTTTTTGGGTAAACCCGGGTATCCACCGCAGAGACAGCAGTGACTAATCCCTCGCTCATTGTAGGTGTATCGAGGGGCAGGACACCTGGCCCAGAGTTTTAACGTTGCTCCGTACCAAGGCGGGGATCGAACCCCCGACCCTTGGTTAAGGAACGATCAACCCCAACCGTTGAACCCCACGCTCTGGATAGTTGCATTGATATATAAAAAAACACTGCACTGATATATAAAAACACACGGGATAAATGCACATATTGTTTTTTATATTTATCAATTTTTTATTTGAAACTCCTTTTTTATCTACTTTATGTTTAGACTATTTAAATACTGTATAAATTCATTCATAAAAAGAACACGACAACACATGTGTATGCAAGTCATCATCTATATTTTACAATTGATTTTAGATTAATGAGATTTCAAATTAACGTTTCTATTTGAGCTAATCGTTTCACGTAACGCGATCGGCCCGTGGAGATGCGCGGGTATGGTACTAGTTTGGGTAAAAATAAGGTGAACGATAAAAGATGAGAGAAATACTTATTTTCAATTAAAAACTACACAGATAGGCTTTGTTTTATTTTATTTTAATAATAATGTATCATATCTCTGTCCAATGGTGAATAAAGCACTAATTTGGAGTTCGATCGAGAGGTAAATAAAGCACGATCCAAATTGTTTCATTTCTGGGGATCAAACTTAGATGTGCCATATCCTAATTTTCCCAATAGTGACATTTTTTTCCAGAGGTATTTGACCCCACTTCAATGTCTAGGAAAAGGGTATGATTAATTCAGAGTTCGGCTAGCGGTAAATAAAGCACAACCCAAATTATTTCATCCTCGCGGATCAAACTCAAATACTAGTTGAATCTGTTTTTTTAAATCAATTGTGTTAACCACTTGCACTCATTTTTTTATCAAAAGGAAACCGATAAAAAAAGAAATATAGCATAGAACGAACTAAAGTCTAACAGGATTCATCGGAGGAGCATCAACTATAATGAGAGGTGGAACAACGGTAGCGAAAAAAGGCCAAAGGTGACTAAAGGTTTTCTTAGTACCATAAAAGAATTATACTGTTACAATATAGACTTTTATATTTGGAGAACGACTCATTCATTTTTTTGGTGGATTGAGAGAGTTACCAATAGATATTAAAGTATTGTGGTTGTTTACGAATTGGACTTGATAAAATTTGTCATTATATATTGTCCAAATATCATTACTTTTATATATTATGGAGTGATCTATTGGAGAAGACTTGATTGTTTTAAGAAATTAGAATATTTAATTATAATTACTGTTTTTTTATTTGGCTAAATACAGTTTTAGTCTTTTATCTTTCACTCTTTTTTCTTTTATGTCATTTATATTTTAAAGCATTCGTTATATTCGTTTACGTGCTTTTTTCATTGAAAGTGACTCAGTCAATTTTTTTCTTTTCAAAATGGTTTAAAGTGGTCATTCCGCTAAGTGACAGTTAAATATGGCTTACATGGATAAATTGGCCACGTAAGCAGCTAACTATGTTATTAAGCCATTATATATGTTTTCGTTTTGGTCATTTATCTTTTTAAAAATATTAATTTACTTCCTTTTATTTATTTTTTTAAAAAATATTTGTCTACCTCCTTTTTCTTTTCACTTTTAATTAAAATGGTCATTCTAGTAAGTGATCGTTAATTATGTTTCCTGTTTTTTTGTTTTTGTCATTTATATTTTTAAAATGTTCATTTACATCATTTATCTTTTTTAAATGTCTATTACGTCATCTGTCTTTTCACAGTTAATTAAAGGAATTTGATGGATGATACAAAACGAAAAGTGAATAACGACCCATAATACAACAATGTCTTTTCTGTTACCTTTTACCTAGTGAAGCATGTCAGAAATCGAGTTTTCTCATTTTATAATTGTTCGATGTGTATGAATTTTTACATTTGTATAAATTTTTCTCATCAAAAATATCAATGCTCTTAATCAAAATGGTTATTCCATTAATGCATATTAAAAAAAGAAAAACATTCTATTGCGCTATTATAAAAATTTAAAAACAATAATTGAGTAAAAAATTAAAAAAAAAACCTGAGAATTAAAATAGAACAAAAGACACGTAAGTTAAACTTGAAAAAAAGTGCCATTTAGGTATCTTTTAATTTTTTATTATTAAAATAAAACAAAAACAATGTAAGTTAAACTTGAATTAAAATATTTTTCTTTTTTTAATTGTATTAATGGAATAACCATTTTAATTAAGATAAATGATATTTGTTATGTATTCACCAAAAAACAATGATATTTGTTATGAGAAAAATTTATATGAAATGTAAGAATTCACATGCATCTAACGATTCTAAAACGAGAAAGCTTAGTTTTTGACGTACTCTACTAGGTAAAAGGTATTGTGGTAATATGGTCGGTTCTTCACTTTTCATTTTGTACCATCTATCAATTTCCTTCAATTAAAGAACATAAGCAGACATTCTAAAAAAGATAAAAGACACAGATGGACATTTTTTTTGTGTAAAAAAAACAAATGAACATTTTAAAAAAGATAAAAGATGAAAACAGAAAACAAGAAACATAATTAACAATCACTTATTAGAAGGACTATATTAATTAACGGTGAAAAGATAAAGAACGTAAACAAATATTTTATAAAAGATAAAAGACGTAAACAAAAATTAAAAAAGATAAATGAGGAAAATGAAAAAACATATAATTGTCTAATAACACAGTCAACTGCTTACGTGGTTAATTTGTCCACATCATTGTCCATACAAGTCATATTTATCACTTAACCGAAACACTATTTAAAACCATTTTAAAAAAGTAAAAGACATAAACAAATATTTTAAAATATAAAAGACATAAACGAATAAATAAATAGCAAAAGATAAAGGATGAAAACAGTAATTTAGCTTTTTGTTTTTATATATTTTAAAAAAAACCTTCAACTACACTCTACGGAGTTCCCGTGACGATGAACATACAAACAACTCTATCAAAAAGACAACAGTACCCCCGCCTCCTCGACGTATTTGGTCTATAGGGCTGTGGCAAGCCTCTCTCTGTCTCTCTCTTTCGCACTCTCTGTGCTGTGTGGCTCTGGTTTCTCTGCTGCCTTCACTGCCGAAAAGCTACAAGACAAGCGAGAACCAGCATCCTCTCTCTTTCTACGGTTTCATGCTGCAGTAGATTCCCAAATTCTATTTCACCTTGTTCTGGAATCTTCGAAACATGGAGCGCATCGTAGGCGGCAAATACAAGCTCGGCCGTAAGATTGGAAGCGGATCCTTCGGTGAAATCTACCTCGGTGAGCTTCCTCTCTCTCCTGATATTGATATCACAATAACCGTTCATTTAGGTTTATTGTTTCTGATCGCTTTTTCATGATCTCCCTTGTTACTGCAGCTACGCATATTGATACCTTCGAGATCGTTGCCGTCAAGATCGTAAGTCTCCTCCTTGTTTTTTGCTTTTTGCTAGGGATTTTTTTATTTGTATCCGATTTCGTGCCCGATTTCTGAATTTTTCTGATTCAAGTTGAATATCGTATTATTAAGCATGAATTGGCGATTTGACATGCGATATTTTAATTGGGATGCTAATTTCCAATTAGTTTCGTAATCCAACTAAACTGAATTTTACATTTTTATGATGTTGGCTTTCTCTTTTGACTGCTGCAGGAAAATAGTAAAACAAAGCATCCACAATTGCTCTACGAGGCAAAGCTATACAATATTCTTCAAGGAGGAAGTATGCATTTTTCCACACTTGATTTTTATTTATTGGTCTAGGGAGGTGGAGGTGTGAGGAGGTTGCTGAATTTCAAAATTTTGGATATCATGAACATTTTTTTTCAATGCTTGTGATGCAGGTGGTATTCCAAACACAAAGTGGTCTGGCATAGACGGGGAGGAAAATGTGCTTGTTCTTGATTTGCTCGGACCGAGTCTTGAGGATCTTTTTGTGTATTGTGGAAGGAAGTTTTCATTGAAGACAGTGTTAATGCTAGCTGATCAAATGGTAAGCTGCGGTGACTTTTTTGTGCACCTAAACATATACTTATTTCATAAGTTTACTGTTACTGATGACTCCTTATTTTGCTGGGCAGATCACTAGAATCGAATATGTGCATTCTAAAGGATTTTTACATAGGGATATTAAACCCGATAACTTTCTCATGGGACTTGGTCGGAAGGCCAACCAGGTAACTATCAGTCTATCCTGTTATTGCTAGTGCATTGGACTTTCCCTTCCTTCTCAACTATTTTTTGCTATTTATTAAGGTTCCACGGGTGTGTAAATTCTGCTGTTCTTGTCAGGTTTACATAATTGATTTTGGCCTAGCTAAACGATATCGAGACTCGACCACCAATCGCCACATTCCTTACAGGTAGTTCCATAGGATTCATTTACTTAGTTTGCTTCTTCCTTTTTCTTGTGATTTAATTTCAACATTTATATCTCTAATTTTCACATTCCTACAGTTTAGCCAGTTTTTGTGAATGTCTTCTATAACTTTTGATTGGAGGACTTTTTACCGTTTGCTAGTCCCGTTTTCCCTCTGATTCCCTGGAAAAATCCCAGAATATTACTAATTGCCTCATCTCACAGGGAAAACAAAAACTTAACAGGGACCGCGCGTTATGCAAGTTGCAATACTCATCTTGGGATTGGTAAGTCTGAAGTTAGAAGATAGTAACCCTTTCAGCCTGAATAAATTTTAACTCATTCTCATTTGCCATATCATTTGCAGAGCAAAGTAGACGTGATGATTTGGAATCACTGGGATATGTACTTCTGTACTTCCTTAGAGGAAGGTATGGCATTCTGCTCAACTGCGTTTTTTCTACAGTATTTTTTCCACAACTTATCATCTATTGAGATAATATAATGAAACGTTCCATCTTTTAAATGACTCAATATTTGTGTCTAGCCTTCCTTGGCAAGGTCTAAAGGCTGCAACGAAGAAGCAGAAGTATGATAAAATATGTCAGAAGAAAGTATCAACTCCTATAGAGGTAGGTGTTTGGGCATTTATCTGTGTTGTAACCCCCCCTCCCCCCAGCGGAAATGTTGATTTACTTAATTATGTTTTTGTTATTTCCCAAAGGTACTGTGCAAATCGAATCCTGTAGAGTTTGCTTCATACTTCCATTACTGCCACTCTTTGACATTCGATCAACGACCTGATTATGGATTCTTGAAGCGCCTATTTCGGGACCTATTTGCTCGAGAAGGTGATTTTTTTGTTGCAAATAATATAAAATCAAACGAATTGCATCATTTGTTTATATGGTATATGGTATGTTTCTGGAATCGTTTTTCTTCATTTTTTGTTTTTATTCTATTTTTCCTCTATAATCTAGATTAATATTCCTTAAATTTAGACAATCATAGATTTTCCGATTGGTAGTGTCAAAACTTTTTGTGACTATTTATTTAATTTAAATTTAAATCGTATAAATCTCTTTCATAACTTCATATATTTTTATATCAAATAATTGAACTTATTAATAAGCAAGTTAAATTTCTAAAAATACTGCACAATACACGGAATACTTGCTTTTAAATATTGAAAGTTGGAATACTTGCTTTTATCCTTCCTCTGATTTTCTTTTCTTGTTATATGCCAGGTTATGAATTTGATTATGTTTTTGATTGGACCATTTTAAAGTATCAGCAATCACAGAAGCATATAGTGCACCCTTCCTTATCTGTAAGTATATTTGATTTTTGACCCCCCCACAGATCCAAACTCACATTTATATTATCAACGTATCTTATTTTTGGGAATGGGAAGGGGAGGTTGGGGCTACTGATTTTTTTGCAAATTGAATCTTCCCTTGCTTTTGGCAATATTAATTCCTTTTCTCATCACAGCCAGTTCCTGGAGCAAGCAACAGTCGTGCAATTCCAATGGATGCTAACAACTATCAAGGTTGGTGTATGTTAATTAAGTTATATCATTTATAATCATTTCCTATCAAGGATTTAATTTGTGTCGGATGCAAAACTAATTCATAGTAATGGTGGCATGAATATTTTTTTGTCAACAACCTGCTAGGTTGTGGCTGAATCCTTTTGTGTTCAAGTCTTTGATGGACGAAATAGCATTTAGTTTTCTACGTCAACAAATGTCTTGTTTATGATGACCTAACTAGATGTTAATGCATATTCAGGGCATGTCAACGAGCAAATTAGATCAGGAAATGCTACTGGTTCTGGTGTTAAAATTCAGTTTAAATCACCAGCTGGTAAAAATTTGAGTTCTGAAAATCCTCTCAACAAGAATGTAAGTAATCTTACTTCAAAAGATTCACCTTTCTTATGGTGTCTGATGCAATATTGAAGTCACCGTTCTGTAATTGCAGAACATTATGTCTAAAATTGAATAGATCGGTATTTAGCACTTATTTCTTTTCTTTTTTGGTAGATTTTTGGAGAAGCAAATATGCCCTCAACTTCATATTCTCTTGCTGGTACTTCAAAAAGGAACTCCTTGAAGCCTGCCGTTCCAGCTGAACCTTCCAACTCAGGACATGTGCGAGGCAGTCAAGTTGGCCCGTCAAGTAGCTGGGTGTCATCTCTGCAGCGTATATCTTCTACCAAATGAATGTCAAGCATGGTAATTTTCTGGGTCATACGGTTGTCTTGTTTCGTGTGCTTGCTGCGTGTTTTTATAATATAACCACACTTATCCTTGACTATTTATATTTTGTTGTATTTTCAGTTTGAATCATACGAAGATTTCCAGTATGCTTATGCGAAGCTGCAAACGAATGGTGGTTTGCTTGCGTCTTTTCCCCAAGTGTTTGGTCAAAAATATTCAAGCGGCGTGTATTCACATACACTGCAAATGTGCTGGAAGGTTGACAAATTTCATAGCTCCTTTTGAGGCCAATTTATGTTGCTTCTTTCCTTAGGTGACTACAAACAATTGTGCGCTATAAAATACAGACTACCCGGGCTTGGGTCCCGTTCTGTACATAGATGTCAAATGTGGCACACAGCAAGCTTGTCTATTCATGTTTTCCTTGTAACATTAATGTGTGAAGTTGCCCCTTTCCCAGTTATGTTACTTGATGTTAATTATATTGTGCCATATGATAAGTGGCAACACAGTTTGGTTTTAAAACTTTAAATTGATTGACAATGTTGTGAATTGCAAATATATTTTTAGTTGCCTTAATTTAATATAATCATAGTTTTTGGTAGCCTTTATTTTTTCATTTACTTTTACTTGCTTATGTTTGCTGTCTAATTAAGAAACAGTGCACTTGCACTTTTATAGTCCACAACAATTTTGATTCTGTTTATTGACCGGGTTATCAAAAATATCAGTTATGTATATTGATTCAACAAATATTCACTACAATTTTGATTCTGAACATGAACTTCTTTACTTGTAGGTAGCATACATTTGACACTTGCCCAGATTATTTTGTGCTGTCATTTTAGGTAGTTCAAGGTTTGGATAAACTGAAGTATATTTCATTTTCTTGTGGTAGCTAGTAAAACTAACTCTGCATACGGTGATACTCAATTATCAGCTCATTGCAGGAATTCCTTTTCCTCTCAATATCGTCTGAAGGATGAAATGTGTCAGAAAATTGCCACGTATATGGATGCCACTATTACAGACTACAGGAACATAGTCATGCTGCTTCTACTTCTGTTGGGTGAGAATGCTTTAAGGAAATATTAATATTGGTTTGATTGAGCTTTGGTTTAACTGAGCTTATGAGTCAATATGACTTAAATAATTATGTGAAAATAATCACTGATCTTATCTGGAGAAAAGGAAGCTGCCTAGTAGTTGGCCCAAATATGTAATTATTTGGATTTAGAAATCTGCTACAGGTAAGTAGTGAGGATGAACTGATTTGTTTTTACTTGATCGTGTAAACTATCAGCTATCTGGAATGTGTAAAGCTCCCTATATGCGACACTTGCTATTGTCAATCTGACACCTATAACACTGGGGCCAAACATTGAATTGTCAACTTGTAATTGAAGGTTCCACCATGCCATAACCCATATATATGCTACAGGTTATTGCATGAAACGTTGATGAGGTTTATGTATGGTTGGACCTCCGGAGTTTGAAGAGCTTGGAGGTTACGGGGTCTTTTTTTTGTAACATCACTTAACGAAATAGGCATTTTGGTCTCCAAAACACACCACTTAACATCGCATTTTACTTATTTTGTTATAAAATTAGTAGTTTTTGGGTAAAATGTGTTTTTGTTTCTACAAAATTGGGTCATTCTAAGTTTAGTTCTTACGTTAAGGAAATAGGTATTTTGGTCCCCATTTTATTTTGCCATTTCTATTTTTAGTCTCTTGCGTTAATTATTGCTGATTGGGCTAACAAAAATCAGTCTAAATAAATTAATTTTTAAATTAATAATTACAAAAACAATAAACCCAAATTTAATCAGACACTCATCTTCCCCTGAATCCATCTTCCCCCAAACCCAAAATCGAACACAGGAACACAAAAATCTAAAATCAAACAAAGAAGGATCTGATGCGAACTCAAGAATCAACACAGGAACACAAATCTAAAAGGAAACGTGAACTGAATTCAAGAATCGATCAAAGAAGAAGGATGTGATGCGAATTTGAAAAACGAAAGAAGAAGGATGTGATGCGAATTTGAAAAACGAAAACCGAACACAGGAACCCAAATTGAACACAGTTTCCTCTCTCATCCACGGTGTCTGTGTGTGCGCGCTTCAGCTGCTGTTAGCAGCAATTTAGGGTTGTTGTATTTTTAGTTTTTTGGGTTTGTAGAAGATGAAGAAATGGGTTTGTGTTTTCTACAACAATCCCCTCTTTAAAAATCCCGTCTTTTTGTCAAAACTTAGAACAAATCCAACACAATCTTAATCCAAATCTAGCGAATTCGTCAGGGACTCCCAAATCTGTGAAATTGAGAATGATGTTGATGAATCGATGATGAAAATTTGTGAAATCTGTGAGAATGATGTTGATGAATTCGTTAGGAACTCCCAAATCTGCGAAATCTGAAAATTTGAGGATTTGCCATTTACGGTTTCGAAATCTGAGAGAGTGATGGTTGATTTGTGTGGTTTTGGGTTGGATTTGTATGGTTTTTGGTTTTGGGATGGTGAATGATCGATGATGATGATGCTGATAAATGTAATTTTTAATTTAAAAAATTATTTTATTTTAAACTTAAACTGAAATAATTATAATTAATAAATAATGAGGTGGCATGCCATGTGGACGACACATCAATTAAAATGTCCATGAGGCGTGCTCAATCATGATTCTGTTAAAGCAAAGTCATCATGATTTAACACCGGAGACAAATAATGAAAATAGAAATATAAGATGGGACTAAAATGCATATTTCGTTAATATTTGGACTAAACAGGTTACTGAAGAATAAACTTTGCATATTTATATAGTTAATTTTTGGCAAAATATCTCCCGGGTCCCTTAAATTATTTATTTGTAACGAATAGGTTCATTAACTTTTTTTTGTAACGCATAAGTCCCTTAACATTTAAAAACGTAACACCGTAGCCCCTTTTAACGGCTTTTTGTTAAATCCGTTACAAAAACGTCTATCCGACTTTTAGAGTGCTTATGTGGTTTTTTTATTATGCTTACGTGGCAATTTTAATTGCCGACTCATTATTTTATAATTATTTTTAATTAAAAAATAAAAAAATGTGAATTTTCGTCTTCTTCGTGAATCCATTCCAAACCTTGTCTTTTTGATTCCAAACCTTATCTTTTTCTGCAGTGAATCGCAGATCTACAAAAATCCCCTTCTTAATCTCACTCAAAAGTTCTTCGATCTCTCAAAATAAAAAAGTTGATCTTCCACAAGCAGCAAACCCCGAAATTCATGGCTGCCTCTCATCTCTCTTCCACCATCATCTCTGAACCCACAAACACAATCTTCTTCAACAACAAATCAAAGAAAACGAAAACGAATTTGAGAATCGATGAATCTGACGAAATCGAAAAGAAAACGAATTTGAGAAATGAAATCAAAGAAAACGAATCTGAGAATCAAAGAATCGAATCTGAGAATCGATGAATTAATGAATCTGACGATATCGAAAGAAAACAAATATGAGAAACGAAATCAAACAAAACGAATCTGAGAATCAACGAATCTGACGAAAACAAAATCTGAGAAATGAACATGAATCTGATGCATGTAAGAAACGAATTTGAAAATGAAATATGAAGAGAAGCGATTCTGGGTTGAAGAGAGAAGATGAAGAGTTCCGTTTCTGAGTTGAAGAGAGAAGATGAAGATGATGAATAGTAATAGAGGGGTATTTTGGGTTTTTTAGTTTTGAATAAAAAACTAATTTTTAATTAAAATCCTAGGTGGATATGCCACATCATCACCATTTAGCCACATCAACATCCACGTCAGCTCTGTCAGCCACTTAAGTTTTTTTTAACGGTGTTAACAAAAAAACGTTAAAAAGGTCAATGGTGCAACACTTTTAACAGTTAAGGGACCTATGCATTACAAAAAAAAATTAAGGGACCTATTCGGTACAAATAAATAAGTTAAGGGACCCCGGGAGATATTTTGCCTAATTTTTTTTGTGAACTCTAAAGTACACGAAAACAGACGGCTTAGGATCTCACTTTATGTGTTTTGTTATCAAATCAATTTTTTTTTCACCTAACCAGTTACCGAGGAACGAATGTCGTGTATTTAAACACATAAAAAATTTTCAGACCGTAAAGTACTCCTTTAAATATGGAAAATAAATAAAAAATGGTTAAAGTACCCCAAAACACACAGCTTAGCACCAGACTTTACGTATTTGATCACGAAATTATTTTTTCTTTACCAAACCGGTTATTGAAGAACGAACTACACATGTTTGAACAGTTAATTTTTTTCTATCCCTAAAGTATACAAAAACACACTGCTTAGCATCTCACTTTACGTATTTTGTCATGAAGTTAATTTTTTTCACCTAACCCGATATTGTAGAACGAACTTCCCATATTTTAACATTTAAAATTTTATCTAAACTCTAAAGTACCCCCAAAACAGACTGCTTAGAATCGTACTTTAAGTATTTTATCATGAAATTATATCCTTTCTTCATCAAATCGGTTATTTAAAGTCGAACTACGGGTATTTGAACGGTTAGCCTTTTTTTGAACACTAAAATAGCTCAAAACACACACCTCAAATAAAAAAAACCAAAAAAAAGATAAAGTTCCTATACGCGTTTTTTTATATCCTTTTGAAATGCAAACTATTTATTGAAATTAAGAGCTTAAGCTCTCATGTAATAATTGTCAAAAAAAGAGCTCTAATTTAATAAACTTCTATGATATACTAGTATTATTTTACACAACTTTTATGATATACTAGTAATTGCTTAAATTAGCTGTTTATGGAATATTCATTGCCTAAGTTAAAAAAGTTGACTTGTCAACTTTCGAAAGATTTAGGAAGCATTTGTTCTGTACCGTATCTCGGAGTCTATGACCAATGGGCTCCGTTCTGATCTGAGGTGGGGTGGTACCTGCAAAGACACTCTGACGCTCAAGTCAGCGAGTGAATTGATTACAAGTAAGAATGTTGGTGAGTGTGCATCCCTTAGACACTGTATTTAATCCGTATTTATAGAGTCAAAGGGGTGTTTGACCTAATTGATCAGAACCGTTCGTTCTAGATTTTAGATCTCGACCGTTCATTCATTGACTTGCCATTGGCATTGGGCCTCAGCCACTATAAGGGCGCGACCCAATCCGTAACAGTTCCCCCCCAAGTCGGGTCGCCTTGGGCGATCCTGACTTGTAAGCTTATTCGGGCTTCTTGAAAGTTTTGAATTTGATGTCTGACCTTCGTGGCGGCCTTCTTCTAAAGTCGGGCTCTTACCTTTGGGAGTTTCTGCCCTCAGGCTCGAAATATCCGGGATACAGTTCCAAAGTCGGGCTCATACCCATGCGGGTGTCCGCCCCCAGCTTCGGATAATCTGGAGTTTAGTTCTGAATCCGGGCTCATACACACGAAGGTATCTGCCCCCAACCTTGGAGTGTCTGGGGTTTGGGTAGTGTCATGCCATTATTGCGCGGTGTGAACGAGGCGTCCGTTGGGTGACCCAAGGCGCGTTGATTGACGCGCCTGACATTAATGTTGTTTTAATGTCTGGCGCGCTTTTTGATGGCGGCTGGAGCAATGATAGTGCTTCAATTCACGCGCGCGTAGCTACTGTTGCTGATTGGACGTGCCTTTTCCGCTTCGGCCCAATCCATGGCCTTTGGCCCACTATATATAGGGGCTCAATCCCCATTCATTTGTTCTGAATCTTTGCTATTTGCTCTGAAAAATGAACTTCACATCGTCTTTCCGAGCTTCGTTCTCCGATCCAGCATCTCGTGGCGAGGGTCTCCACGTTCCAGTGGAGCAAGATCGTCAAGATACGCAAATTCATTCAACTTCGTCATGCTTCAGTTATCCGAGGTTAGTGACTTTGCCTTGCTTTTTGTCTTGGCTGGGACTTCCCCCAACCTGTTTTTATTCGCATAGGGTGGGGGTCGTCAGATCGGGTTCCGACTTGGTCGCGGACCCACCGCATCACTCATGCCTGATTTTGTATGCCCTCACTTCTGCAGGTCTGATCTGGCGAGAACGAAACAGACCCTCAGGGTTGTCACCGTTGATCGTCCAAACATCGCGAAACTGATGAGTTCCGTTCCTAATTCTCCGGTGGGTAACCGCCCCGAGAATCCTGAGCCAGTAGAGTCCGAGGTTCAAGAGCATTTAGATTCCTCCCCTACGAGCTATCAGGCGGATGACGACCTTCGGGTTGACGATCGCTATCCCGAGGTTCCAACAAACGAGCTGATGGAGGAGGACTAACCGAATGAGCATCGATCCGAAGACTTGGTAATAGTAGGGTCGGATTCGTCCGAGACTGACCGAAGTGCTGAAGATCAGGGGAGCACAAACTCTCTAGAGTTTGAGATCACTGAAAGTGAATCCGAAGCTGCGGAGGTTGGCTTTGAGAGCTGGGATGAAAGCCGGAACAACGAGAGCGACGTCGACGAGTATTCCAGCACCGGGGTCGGACAGGTCGACGTTCCCCTGCTGTTGCCTTTGTCAACCCCCCGCGAATATTCGTGGGTCTCAGAGTCATTATTGGCGACCCGATCCCAATTCGATACCGGAACTGACATGAGCAAATTTATTGACATGATTTCAGGGAGAAAAGGACAGATATGGAATGTGGAGGGCATTGTGATTGACCAGCATGCCGCTGTTTGGGCCTCCGCCCTTAAGTTCGTCATGTACGAGGTGATGATTTCCACCATGAACATCCAACCTTCGTTCACCGCTCTTCAGCAGAAGGTGTTTGGCACGCTGAACCTGGCCCCTTCGCATTTTCACCCCAACTCGTGGGCCTTCCTCCGAGCTTTTGAGTTGGTGTGCCTTCATTTGGAGAGGCCGGTGTCAGCCAATTTGTTCTTTCATCTTTTTGAGATAAACAGGAGGCATGAGGAAGGATCAAAAGATCGGTGGGAGCACGTTAGCCACCGAGCCAGAAGGAACACCAAGGTCTTTCAGCCTTTTACCGACTCTATGAAGGGAAGCTGGAAAGGCAGGTTTTTCTTCGTCGAGCCAATGAATGCCGATGCCACAAAGTATGTCGAAAAGTGTAGTGAGGACGAACAATTCCTCGAGTCCACCAAGTTCCCCATTGGCTGGACTCTTGCCCACTACAATCGTCAGCTCAAAGCTTACACTGTTAGCAATGGGAGGTTAAGTGGCGTGAATAAAGAGACCATGGCGATCCTGATTAACTGCGCCGATCTGATTCCCTACGCCGACCCCAAGAAGTTCGGTTTCGATACTGCGGCTTTTGTTCAGGTCGATACCAAATCGGAGGTTTTAAGAGCACTTGGTAGGGTCGGACACTGAGATTTTTCCTGATTTGTCTGAACTAAATCCACAAGTTTTCTAACTTGTCTTCAAATTTGTTTTTGTTTTGCAGATAACATGTCGGCCGCTGACAAGTTCGCTGCCATGAGAGCGAAAGCTGAGAGGAAAGTCGGTATGGGCAAAAGTGGTTCCGAGGCTCAGCCGACCCCTCGACGTGAGGAGATCCTGAACGTTGCTCCCATCACCAATGTGACGGTGGAAGAGCTTGAAGGCCAACCTTCTGATCTTCAACATCGGAGGCGGCAGGCGGAATCCCTCCCTGGAAGGATACGGCAGGAGGACCTTCTCAAGTTCGGGAGAAAAGAGTCCGTTCTGGGCTTGAAGATTCTCCCCAGGCTTCGAAGAAGAGCCGCCACGGGAAAGAAACTGCGAAGAAACGCAAGGCGTCGAGCTTCCCTGTGGAAGGCGAGTTTTTGAAAAAGACATATAAGGAATACTGCACCGACTCGGTCGACACTTCAGTCAAGGTCTTTAGGTACTTGGCCGACATCACCAGAAAGCGGACAGAAGATGTTGAGAATCGGGCTAGGGGTAAGGCCTAAAATAAGTTCTTCCCCACTTTATCGTTCCTGCTTGCTTCTGTTTTTGACTTGCCTTATTTCTCCTTTCAGAAACTCAGAAAGGAAAGGAAGAGGAAATGGCCCAGGCTTTGCAGGCTCAGGGGAAATTGGATTCGGCCTTGATTGACTTGGCCAAAGCCCATGAGAAGCTCTCCGTCCTTCAGAAGGACAAGGAGAAAGCAAAAACGGAGTGGAAATCGACGGCTGACAGAGCCAAAGATCTGGAACTTCAGCTCATAGCATCAGAGGCTAAATCAAAAGGGGTGGCCGAGGCTAATCTAGCCCTCCAAACTCAAGTGACCGAGCTCAAGGCTGAGTTGAAGACAGCTAGAGAAAAGAAAGGCTCCGGTCCAAATTCTGATCTCCAATCCCGAGTCACCGAGCTTGAAGAAGAACTGAGGATCGCCAAGGCAGGGAAAGAGGCTGCGGAGTTGGAGGTGGCCGAGACTGCGGAGCAGGCTCTCGAGATGGGAGTGCTGGGATTTTCAAATGCTCTTGAGCAGGTGGCTGTGATCCTACCCTCCTTCATCCCAAATACAGAGATATTGAAGCCGGAACATGGTGTGGAGAGGGGCAAGATCATCAAGGTCGATCCTGTTACCCAAGAGCGCATCCTCATCTACCCCCTCCTTCCGACTTTTAAATCAAGACTTTAGGAGCGGTCTGCTTTCTTTTTGTGTAAAGGTTTCGGGCTCTGAATGGAGCCGGTATTTTGTTCTACAACTTATAAACAATTCGAACTCGAGGGCCCGGCCGTATTCGGTGATAATTTGTAATATTTTGCATGCTTTTATCAAGTTCTAATTCCGGTTTTATGTTACCTCGGCCATTCTTTACTTTTTGCGCGGTAATAATTTAACCTTGCGTTCATTTCGCTCAAGTTCTGTATGTCGCCTTTAGGACAGTTTATTAGGACTCAACCCAGATCGAACTCGCCCCTTAGGGTAATGGAAACCTCGGCCATTGATCTTTGCGATTTTATATCCCAATGACCTTCGTATCCCATGGGACAGTTTACCGGGGCTCGGCCCGGATCGAACTCGTCCCAAGGGGTCGCGATTGCCTTGGTCGCTGATAACGTCGAGTTAAATGGCTCGGGTTCCGGTTTAACAAGGAATCTTGGGGCGATCACTAGACCGATCCCAAAATGTTTGTTTCAACCTCAGAACTCTGATTCGCTAGTAATGTAGAGTCCTTCGAGCCGGAGATCGGTGACGCCTACGGCCATAAGTCCTTCGACTTGGAGGGTCGCGCTGAGGAGAGCTCCGATCTGGGATGTTGCGAGCTCGTATTTCAGCGATTTCGGCTTCCAACTGAGTGTAGCGTTGGCTCCTCTGCTGATCGGCCTCAGCCTGCCGATTGAGCAACTGGACAAGCTGTTGAACATCATCGACCGGTACCTGGACAGTCTGAGGGAGAGGTGGAAGTCGGTTTCCGGGGACCAGAGATGTAGCCGAGTTTCGAGTGTGCGCCGGGCTAAGGGGCAATGTGACCACCACTCCTGTCGGGGTCACCTGCTGTAGGACCGGTCCCTCAATGACACTCGGGATAGTCCTTTGTCGTAACGTTGGAGTCATTGTTAGTCAAGGAGATGGGAGGGGAACTAGAGTACGAGATCCTCCCACTGTGGTCGCCAATGTTCTGTACCGTATTTCAGAGTCTATGACCGATCCGGGATAGTTGGTAGTAGGTGGTCTTGACCAACAGGTTCCGTTCTGATCCGAGGTGGGGTGGTACCTGCAAAGACACTCTGACGCTCAAGTCAGCAGGTGAATTGATTACAGGTAAGAATTTTGGTGAGTGTGCATCCCTTAGACACTGTATTTAATGCGTATTTATAGAGTCAAATGGGCGTTTGACCTAATTGATCAGAACCATTCGTTCTAGGGTTTAGATCTCGACCGTTCATTCATGGACTTGCCATTGGCGGCATTGGGCCTCAGCGACTATAAGGGCGCGGCCCAATCCGTAACACCATACATGTAATAACTTGTTTTTTGCATTGTTAATAAATTTAAATTGTACCATTTTGTCATCATTCCAGCCTCTATTTTCTGGACTCCTAATCATATCCCAACTTTTTAAGACAAAATATATCTAGGCCCGGGAAGAAAATAGAGAAAGTGAAAACAATCAAAAGATAGATTCTCAAACTCATTAAGTTCACTTAATTCACTAAAAACCCAAATTATTTAACTTCAAAATTATTTAAAAGTAAATCATCCAAGTCTATATAGTCTTTAAAGTTTGTAACATCGATAAAATCAAATCCTAAAGTTTTATAAACAGTCTCTTACGAAGTCTAATGAGACATTTCTTAACATTATAGAATTATAGGGATTAGTTTCACAAACAGTAGAGACTATATACTATTTTGATATATTTTAGGGATTAAGTAGAAGTTGGGCAACTAAATTAAGAGCTTAGTCTTTATTTAATTGCTAAAATTAAAAAAATGAAGGATTTAGGTGCAAAATTTAAACTCAGGGGCCAAAATAAAAGTTACTAACTTTGTATATTTGGTTGTTTTACACAAACCAATAAAATCAATAAATTTGGTTGTTTTTGATAAAACTATAAGTCTTTTTCCTATTATATCATTAATCTTTTATAGCTCATCAAAAAAAAATTTCTCTCCACCATAATAAACTCACAATATTTTTCGTCAGTATTTTTAGTCCCTTTTTTGCGTCAAGAACATTCTAAACATCTCTCGCACAAAAACTTGGAACTTTTTAACAAGAGATGAATTAAATATGAGTTTTTAAATAAAAAAAGCTCAAGAAACAAAATAAACTTTGAGTTTACTTTTTCTGTATTATAACACAGAGTGTATCGGCAAAACTTCATTCACAAATTTAAAGGATATGTATGAGTTAACATTTTATAGGGACTCAAACAGGTAACAAAAAATATTGTGGAGACTAAAATTTGATTAAAATTTGATCGGGACTAAAAAAATTGTAAAATTTTATAAGGACTACAAGCATATTTAACTCTAAAAAAAATTGTGAGGATTTTTATTTTTTTAGGAGTGCGAGTGCACCCCCTCAAGTTAACTATGAACGCTGGCGGCCATCCATGACATTTTCATCATGCATGGGTGAAGAAGAACGGGAACTAAAATTTAAAATTAATTTAAAATTTAAATTTATCTCGAAACAAATAAATATAAAAAAATGATATGTCAATGGATCTGGATATCATACCAAACGAAACTCTAGGATAATGGTAACGAAGTTGTCACCAAATTTAAATAGTAATAGTAGTAGGGAGCTGGTTTATTGATCTCTTGAATTGAAGTTCTTGAGAACTCTCACTACTTCAGTTAACACAACAAGTGGTGGTTCCTTAGTATCAACTCCAACCAATGCAGCCAGCAATTCAATTTTCTCCTTTGCTTTTTCATCATTCAGCAGCAGCAACTCTTCCAAACTCGCTTCTTCATCATATTCCGATGCATCATCATCAACATCTACCTCACTTGACGAGTCTGTCTCTGAGTAGTTCTCAACTGAATATTGTTCCTGATTAGGAGGGGCATCAGAATAGTCTTTGCATGGTACAAAGAAATTAGAATTGGTTCTATTAACGTTGAATTCCATGGTAGAAAAGTTATGGGAGTTTGGGGTGAAAAGAGTGATGGAAGGGTTGGAAAGAAGATATGGGAAAGAGTGTTGTTGGTCTTGTTCCTTTGAGTTTTCTTTTGCATCCATTGTTTATGATGAATGAGGTGGAACATGCATATTGAAAGATGAAACACAAAGGTGTTGATATATATGAGGAAAAGGAATATGAGTGGAGTGCAATGGTCCTTAAAGTGGCATAATTACGAGCGTTATCAATCAGGTCAAAACAAAGAAAACGTAGAAAGCAAAAGTAATGAGGTAATTATGGTCATAATTAATTAAATTGGACCCTCCCTCCCTGTTTTTGGAAATTTGAGTAAGGGCATCGCCCTTTCCTGGGGTGTTATTATGTCCCCATTTTGTCACTGCTGTTTTACTATATTTGACTTCTGTGCTTTTACAGCTTATATTATATTCTCCTTCTCCTCACAAACACAGATGACATGATTAGTGGAGTTAGGCAGATGGGTAAAATGTAACGTTGCTGTACAGACACATGCGCGTTTAGATACATCAGGCTTAAACTTAACGACAAAACTTAGGTATAGATATAGTTTTTGTTGTTTTTCAATCACACTATTACACTTATGAACCACACCTAAGTTTTTTTTTTCTAAAAATTAAATGCAAAATGAGAATTCCATTTCATTCTCAAATTAGAATGGAGGCATTGATATGGTGGTCATTTTACCACTATTCAAGCATTGCATCTCGAGTTCAAATAAAAACTAACATTATTGAAATACACATAAGTAATTATTTTGTGGACAAGAAAAACACGAGTTCAAATTTGCATGCTCCACCGTCTCCTACCTATCCAATCCACCTAATGAATAAAGTTGTACCAAAAAAAAACAATCAAATAATAAAATTTAAGCATTTCATGGCGGGGGAACAAAATTTCGTATTAGATAGAACATAATTGCTTCCACTCATTGAGACCAACCACCAAATCACCTAATTAATTAACTAGACATATGCAGAAAAGAAGTCAACTCATCACTGGCCAGTATTAGCATATTGGTCATACATGCCTGTCAAATGGGGTAGACCGTATAAGTTACATTTCTCTTGGTTAAATTCAATTAGA
Source organism: Astragalus membranaceus (assembly GCA_039519185.1). Lineage (NCBI taxonomy): Eukaryota > Viridiplantae > Streptophyta > Magnoliopsida > Fabales > Fabaceae > Astragalus > Astragalus membranaceus. Next base: position 161,427,140 of record CM076850.1, read on the forward strand.
GAATCTCAAGTTGGAGTATATGTAAGTTTTAACACGAGAAACACATTCATTACTTCATCCTCTATGATTTTATCCCAAAATATGGCAGTATCAAATTGACATACTAGTAGCAAAATACACAAAAATATTTTCATTCAACTACAGAGTTGCTTCACTGCTGCCATTCACCAAGAACACATGCACATAAGTATGTAATCAATCTTGACCTCAAAATATATAACAGACGTTTCTCTACAATGACTCCGCATTAATTTTTTTGACTGACTCTGCATCAGGCTTTCTCCGTGGGTTATTTCTGAAAAATCAAAATTGGTCTATTGAAGCCAGCATTGCTACCTGTCAAGTCTGAGGTGATCGCTTCTACTGTTCTAAATCCAATCTACGAATAAATTAAATATCATCGATTAGCACCTAAATAAGATTGCAATAAATAAATAGGCAAAACAAAAGGATTGCTTGTTATTAATTGAACAAATTTCAAAATAAAATTCCTGAAATATTTAGTCCAAACCTTATCTAGTAATATATCTTGAAACTGTGCTGGACGAAACATAATATTACGGTAGTTGGCGGCAGTGGTCTGCATAATGGGAAAAAATCAATTCAATTGCCCTTTTCTTATTTTTTGTAAGTAATATCTAGTTAGAGATAAAGATTTGTTGATGGATTAAAGATCACTAGTAATATCAATTCAGTTGATAGATGTCACAAGCAAATCCCCAAAGAACATAGATTAAAGATTTCGGGAAATGATTCCACACCATGTCGGAAATTAACAAAATCAACAGGTTTACGATAACTTTGTAAAGCAAACTTAATAAGCTTGCCATAATATGTGAAGGTACCCCTTGAATTGTAAAATTGAATCTTAAATTTGAACTCGGAACCCACCTCATCTCCACAAAACCATCTTGTATGGTGAGGACTTCTCAAGCCTTATAAGAATTACTTAGGTCATACTACAGTTGATGTGGAATGCAACACCTTCTCATGCTCAAGATTGGACATCTAAGATGTGGACTCATATAGGTGGAATAACAGGGATCTCAACACATACCCCACGTCCAGGATTGGATATCCGAGTGTTGACAAATGGGTAGAATAATAGAGATCCTGACCGGATAACAGATCTAGGACCATCTTAAAATTTGGGATTGGGCCTAACTCATACACAAAATCCAGTTTGTGGGGTGAGGGTCACTCCCCACTTATAATCACTATTGTGGCCATATCACTATCTAATGAGGGACTCTACAATCTACATTGACAATAACAGAAAATAAGGCAAGCTAATTGTTACCTCCGAGACATTGCGATTGCTTTCATACGACTTCCATGGCTGAGGTTCTAGCACAAAAATCCCACCCTGCTCAGAAGAAAGACGATGTTTTCAGTAACAGTATATTTAGAGAAGGGTTATGTTCATGGGTTGTTTACCTGAGATCATGTGCACTATTAAACTAGTCAAGTTCAAATAACAAATCAGAACTGGAATACAGAGAACAGAAAATATATGTTTTGATGCAGTAGAGAGATGGGGCCTTGACAGAGTTTTCAGTAAGATGATGTTTTCAGTAACAAAGTATATTTAGAGAAGGGTTATGTTCATGGGTTGTTTACCTGAGCTCATGTGCACTATTAAACTAGGCAAGTTCAAATAACAAATCAGAACTGGAATAGAGAGAACAGAAAAAAAAATATGTTTTGATGCAGTAGAGAGATGGGGCCTTGACAGAGTGACTAAGAAAACATGCATGAATACCATGTATAATAGGTCCCATATAAGGGTTTGTTTCAAAGGGATCATGCACATCCATGAATTATATAATCCGATGCTAATTTCACCATAAATCATCCCTCTAACTGTATAGATCCCATATATCACACCTTTTTCTTTTTCGAACAAAAGTTTTATATTAGGTAGTTAAAACTTAAAACTTATAGAGAAGAAGGAAAATAATGATAGGTTGATGGGAGATGATACTTACTGGTCGGAGAAGCCTCCAAATCTCTGCAAATAATGTAATTAAGCCATCATCCCCCCAATTAAGATGTATCCATTTTGATACGCTCAGACTGCAAATAATATTTTATATATAACAGAAAGGGTAAATCACGCGACTGTTGAGAGTTTCTTTCTGCCCGCAGCTTAATACTTGAAAATGAACAAATGCTTGGTAAATAGAAAGGCAAATGCATTCATGATTAAACATGAAAATTCAATAGATTCAGGGTAAAACATACATAACTACAACATGCATATGGACATCTAAATCGTAAATAATTGCAGATGGAATAATATGGGATCTTAACACAATCTATTTGGGTAGCAACTACCCAGCAGGCGCAACCAAAAAAGGGGCCAGAAAAACCTAACAGAACATAGAGACAATCAAAGGCAATCTTTTGAACAAGACTGTAGTATCATAATAGGCAAGGTTTTAAATAAAAAGGTCCGCAACTGCTATTTGGGCCACAACATCATGGTTTTTTTGTCAGTGCCACCGCGATTAATGTTGTATCTGCCACATTTAACCACAATTCTCCTTAATATGAAGGATTGCAATGCCATTGCAATTTAAAACCTCGCTAATAATAGGCATAAGGAAGGAAAAAATTCTACGTCCCTCCCCTAAAAAGTTTTATTTTTATCTCCCTGAAGAAAAGTTTTTGTTTAGTGATGCAAAAGAAGCAAGAGCAACTTACCAAAGAATTGTATCGTAGTGACTTCCTTGTGGGTGCCGACTCAGAACAAAATTTTCTCGTTTAAAAGAAACAATACTAAACAGGTCACTTTTCTCCAAAGAAGGTTCCTTTGAAATCTCTTCTGTATCAATATTTGAAGATACAGTAACACTTTTCTCTGAATTTTCTGTATGGTTCTTGTCCTCGAGTTTGGAGACCTTTGCAGGTTTATTCCCAGCAGATTTTACTCTAGCAGTTTTTCTCAAATTCCATTCTGCATCTGCCACTCGATCTAGCATTGCCCAAAAAACAAAAGAAAGAATAAGCAGTTATTGAAACTAACCAATTTGGAATTTCAAAAATAGGACTCCCTATTATCCATTGCTAAATTACGACCCATCTCACTAAGTTTGCAATATGTATCCAATAGGTTTCAGAACAAAATCAAAAGCCTCCTTTTACACCTTTTTCTTGAGATAGCATAAGATCACGTCTTAAATAGGAGATGAATTTAATTTTTGTAGCTGATTCTTTGGAATCTCAAGAGTTCTTTTCCAAAGAAGCATAATGCATGTTAGCAATCTGTTCATATACTGCTATTATAGTACTAAAAAGAAGGTTTTACTAATACATTGAGTTAGCCTAAGTAACCCGGGTGCTATTAAGCATACTAAGGATCTATTTTGTAAATTTGATGTTTCATTTTGAGTGTATACATCAGAAATACATTAAGTTTCACAGACATATGAAGAGCAAACCTAAAATTGAACTTGATGATGAAATTGGAAAAGATAAGAATCTCACCAGAATCAATGTCAATTCCAAGAATGGCTCGACATTTAAACTTAAGTGCAATCTGTATGGTGATTATCCCATTGTTACAGCCAATATCAAGACAATCTTTGCCTTCAAACCACTCCTTCCTAAACACTTTCAAACGAGGGTCGTGATCCACGCCTTCACCAATCTGAAACAACATCAAATTGTTAAAGCACTGTGATGATGTTAAGTTTGAAGGTTTTGATGAGAAAAGTGAAGAATAGATTACTCGATAGCTGTAGTAACTCTTGTAGTTGCCATATGGAAAAATTTGCTTGCGCTTTTTATTGTTTTGCTTCTGCTTTTCCTTTTGAGTTTCATCAACTTTGCCCTTTCCTCCATTCTTCTCCATTCTTCTATCTCTCGCGCGCGCCCAACACCAACACTACACTCTCCGCTTTGGGGTTTAGGGAATATGCTACACAGTGTTTCTGAAAAACGTTGTTAAATAGCTGGTTTCTAACGTGCAAAATTTTGGTACTTGCTGCAACCTACAATGGGGAAAAATTGCAATTCGGTCCTTAAATTTTGTAGCTTTTGCAAATTTTATACTTCGTTCCCCACTTGTGGCGGCCTCTTCTGGAGAAGTTTTTTTTTTGGTCTTGTAGAGAAGTTTAGTTTGGAGGAACGGTGGACGGCCACACTGTTGGATCGCTTATTAATAACTAGGTTTTTTTTGTACCCCCACTCCATCAAGTTATACCTCCACCTACTTCCGTTTTCACCTTCACGGAAGTACCTACTTCCGATTTGAGAAATAACAAACCGAAAGTACATAAATTATAAACGGAATTAAGTTGTAAAAAAAACAAAAACTGAAGTATATATGTTATATAACAAACGGAAGTATATATGTTAATGTGATAAGAAAAACGGAAGTATATAGTAATATAAAAACAAAACGGAAGTATATATATTAATGGCATTATTAGAAACGGAAGTAAATGTGTTGATGTAATTCCGTTGGAACCACAAAAAATGGAAACGGATTTATCTATTTAGTAGATAAATCTGTAGTGTATTTTTTTAACTACGGATTTATCTACTAAATAGATAAATCCGTTTTGATTTTTCTTTAAACCGGACTTATCTTTTACTTAGATAAATCCATTTAACAATTTTTATAGGGGTAGAATAGAAATAAAAAAATTGGTGGGGGTATGGTATCATATGGTGGGGGTACAAAAAAACCCTAATAACGACGGTGACTCTTGCTCTTTCTGACTCGAACCTGGCAACCATGGGCTTCGAGCTCATAAGGGGAAGCACGCCGATACACAGCTGGGCTTGGGCCGCAAGTAACACCTAATTAAGGGGTGTAGATATTTTTTATTTTTACACTCCCTCTTTTGCATTTCCTTTGCACACTCAATATCTAGATACCGAGTGTGTGAAAGAAGTGTAAAAAAATCCCTTTTTACACACCTAAATAAGGGGGTGTGGATAATAAGTTATAGTTTGTATTTTGTAAACTGCCTTTTCATAATTTTTTATCTGTATATAATGGAGGTCCAAAGCGACATGTCTTAGATAGATTCAAGTGGATGCAAGACAGTTGACAAAAAAATGTGGATGCACAACAATCATCGGCTTAATTTTTGAGAATATAGATGTGAACCTTTGTGAATGGGCTTTTATTTTTACGCAGATGATTGAAAATACTCAATTGAGGTTGAAACTAGTATGGTAAGAACCGGACGGTTCAACCGGTCGAACGAGAACCGTCCAATTCAACGGTAACTAGGGTGGACCAGATTGAACTTGAACTTCCAATTGACCGGAGTTGAACCGGCCAAAATATTTTTATTTGATTTTTTAATTTATTTTTTCCCCAAAATTTAAATTTTTTTTATTTTTTTAATACCCATCCAGTTTAATCATTGTTGAACCAATTGAACCATGAAGCGAGGTTCGATCACCAATCTAGTTTTAAAAACATTGGTTGGAACATGAACTGGGGTTTTGAAAAAGAATAAAAAAGGTGTAGCTATCATCGCACAAGAGAAGTGAAGAACAATACATACAATCATCGCGTATAAATAGCAATAGCAATTAACAAATTAAAGATAGCATCAAACAAATACTTATATATATATATATATATATATATATATATATATATATATATATATATTACATGTATATAATAAAATTAATATTATTAATTTTTATTTATATCAAAAGATAAACATAAAGTATAATTAAAAATGTTTTAATAATTTTATTTTTATCAATTTATAAATAAAAGTAGAATATGAAGCTAATGTTACTATAAATATTCCAATAATTTAAAAATATCAAAATCTTATTTTCGTTTCAAAACAAATATTGTACAATACAAGGGAATTAAAATAAAATCAACACTATTTTGTTCAGTATGCATACCTATCAAATTAAATACAAAATATTTTTTTTGGTACATAATAAAAATAAAAATTCTTATGTTGTACATAGACCATCAAACAATATACACAATAAAAAAACTGGATTGTAACTCAGCCACTTACCCTATGTCATTCTAGCATTTGCTACAAAGGATCATTGCTAAAGTCATTATTGCATTATCTACAAAATCGGATCTGAATATGATGCATTCTCAAACATTTTTCTTCAAATAAATACCAATTTGTGGACAACCGATCTCACAAGGTTGCTATGATGATATACCTAGATATTCTACTCCAACTCCTTAAGAAAATCAACATTATCTACAAAAACCTGGACATTAGAGGTGGGAAAAACGTGTTAATCACACATGCTTGATTACTATAAAGTATAAATGAATAAACAACGTGAAGACGCTTGATACCCGACATACGAACTTGATATCTGACATACAAATAGAAGTACCAAAGAGAAATAATAGCATGATGATAAATGCATGGTTAACCTTTACAGTTTTTTTAGGCAAAATTAAGGTTTTGTAGAGTGTAACAGTAGTTGGTACCTTAATTTTGCCTAAAAAAGATCGATTTATTTAGGCTTGTTACTACATTGTATCCAAAATAAACCACGTTATTTCCACACACCAAAACAGATAGATAGAGAAACATAGGAGAAATACAAATAGATGGAGGTATTCTATGCATTTGATGGTTGTATGTGGAAGGAGAAAGCCTATGAAGAGGAAATCCTTGGGGAGAATTCAATTCTTTATTTTCCTTTAGTTTTCAAAAATACATTCTATTCTTTTGATAATTTCTATTTTGGAATATCATGTATAAATAGGAAAAATAAGAATAGATGAACCCTGAAGGTATTTTGTGCATTGGATAGACGTTTTTGTGTGTGAAAGGAGAAAACCTTTGAAGGGTAACCCTTGGGGAAAATTCTACTCTCCGTTTTCTTTCAGTTTTCAATAATACATTCTATTCTTTTGATAATTTGTGTCTTTCTTTCATTTTCATTTTCTCAGTTTGTAGATCGTCACTCCTAAAGCTTGATATATTGGGCAAAGGCATATAAATGATTTGACATCTAAAACATGCCCCTTCACACAAGAGTTTGGACTTGAAGCTTGAACAATGCAAATGTCCACCCTATCTTGCATTGAAATTTAACTACTATTTGGACTAATGAGGGTAACAAGGATTTAATTTTAGACCACATGGTCATAAAGTCACTGATATTATATTAGGTTTAAATAGTTTTTACCCCCCTGCAAATATACCCATTATCCAGTTACCCCCTACAAAAAAAAAAGGTTTAAAAAACACATTGTAAAATGTAACGTTATCCAGTTACCCCCCTGCTGTTAACTTTTCTGTTAAAAAAATGTAAAATGTAATTTTATCCAGTTACCCCCCTGACGTCAGTGCCACGTGTCACCATATTATTGGGTCTCTGTGACACGTGGCACTGACATGCCACGTCAGCATCCAATGGATGGCTGCCACGTGGCACTACTTATATCACTCAAAAATAAATTTTCAGAATGGCTGCAGTGAGACTTGAACCCATGACCCTGAAGTGGCTGAAACACACAAATTCCACTAAGCCACTTGATTTCTTTGGTAGATTAAGTCACATACAAATATATAATACATAATTCGTACTTAATTAAAAAAAAATCTGGAATACGAAGATGAACCAACCCAGAAACAATACGATTCTGATTTACGAAGATGAACCAACACACAAAAATCTGATTTACCCAGAAAACGAAATGATTGATGAACTGGATTTGCGAAGATGAACCAACCCAGAAACACGAAATGATTGATGAAGATGAACTGGATTTGCGAAGATGAAGATGAAGATCGAAGATGAAGAAAAAGGATCAGTGGACCATTCCTTCGTTATGGGCGAGTTCGATCTCAGTTCGTCTCTCTCTCTCAGTTTCTCTTTCTCTCTCTCTCAGTTCATCTCTCTCTCTGGGTTCATCTCTTCAAACACCATTGTTTCCAGATTGAAGAATTCTGGGTTTCCAGATTGTTGCCAAATCGTTTAATGGATCTGCGTGATGAAGATGGATCTGGAGGAAGATGATGGAAGATGCGTGATGAAGACGATGGAAGATGATGGAAGATGCGATTCAATTGATTCCCAGATGAATGATTTTTTTTTTTTTTTTTTAAGATTCGTTTGCAGATGATGGAAGATGATTTTTTAAGATGATGGAAGATGAATGATTTTTTTTTTAATTAATTGATTCCCAGATGAATAATTAATTAGATGATGGAAGATGATTTTCTAACTTGATTCAATTGATTCCCAAGTACTAGTAGACGAAGAACAACCCAGATTTAATAATCACAAGATGAATGATTTTTTTTAATTTAATTGGCAATGATGTAATATATATTAGTAGATGAGTTAATAATCACAAGTACTAATTTGGCTCAATGGTTAGGAGTTGTAGGTGTGAGTAAGGGGTCATGGGTTCAAGTCTCACTTTAGGCATTTTAAAGATTTATTTTGAATTAACAACACTGCCACGTGGCAGCCATCCATTGGTTGCTGACGTGGCATGTCAGTGCCACGTGGCAGTGGTGACATAGATGCTGACGTGGCATGTCAGTGCCACGTGTTACAGAGACCCAATAATATGGTGACACGTGGCACTGACGTCAGGGGGGTAACTGGATAAAATTACATTTTACATTTTTTTAACAGAAAAGTTAACAGCAGGGGGGTAACTGGATAACGTTACATTTTACAAGGTGTTTTTTAAACCTTTTTTTTTGCAGGGGGGTAACTGGATAATGGGTATATTTGCAGGGGTAAAGACATGCGGATAATTTTACATCTAATAAAGAATCAAAGGCTGTTTAAACTTATATCTACAGTTCTTTTAAATAAAGTTAAACTTCAATACACGTAAAACCAAAACTATTGTATCTGATGAGGCATTTTAAAAATATAAAAAACTACTCATGCATTTTCACCTAATTGATTCACATTTTAAAAGTTCGTCTTTAATATGGTATCAGAGCCTCTATGGCCAAATAGTTAACAGTTTGATCCTTGTCATCTTCATTTGGGTGAATTGGTCTTTGACAAATTAAATCATAAGTTCATATAGACATACCGTTTTCCACCCATCAGGATCGATGCATGCAGTAATTTTTGTGTTGATACCAGGCAATGGTCCAGGTTCCCGAGTAACCTTTCCCCCAGATAGTTTAATCGCTTCAGCAGTTTTGTACACATCATCTGTGCCTATTGCAATCTGTAAAGGGGGGGGGGGAGGTGAAAAGAGAATTGATACAAGAAACTATCTTCAAGTTACAGGCAAGAACTCGTGGATGTAAAAATGCAGGGTAAAAACTAAAAAGCATTCCATTTTTTTTCATTAAATGACAACTGCAGCAGTTACTGTTAACACAGAAACGAAATTTCATATCATAACTGCAACGATGAAAACCATTTCAGCATATTCTGTTAAAAAAGAAGAATCAGAGAAGAGAGGAATTTCCACTTACCTGAGCATAAGCATTTCCTTTATCGTAGTCAGTGACTCCATAATTGTAAGTTAACTCCAGAACAGTACTTTTATCTTCTGGACCATATCCCAGCATTGCTATGGTATACTGCCCAAAAATGACCATAAAAGGATCACAAGTGAAAGAAGGTAAACACGTGCCCAAAGTGTCAAACGACGGGAAACAATTTTCGGTCCATCAACGAAAGCATGATGAAACCTAAGACTTATAAAATATTTAGTGTACCACTATTTCAGAACAAGCATACATCAAAAGAACATATGAGCAAAAGGCAGTTGCATTTGCAGAATATTTCCATGGAATTATCCACAAGGGAAAAAAAATTGAACAACATTGATAGGGAATAGTAATACATTTTCATTAAAATATATTGGACAACCGACAAGTCTCTTTGTAAGATGCATATTCTGTTATTCATTTGGTCAACTTTTGACTGTGAAGGGATTTCGGAGAGTTAAATAGAAGTCTAAAATTGACATTTGGTTAAAAAGGGACTTGATATCCTTCCATTCAGGACAAGTATAATGCTCCACTAATGCATTTTGTTACACTGCCAACCAATAGGCAATAGGATAACATAGCATATCTTGTGAGGAATAGAATCAAGCCTATAAACAGTATATATTCAACAATAACTATTGAGAAGACATCCAAAATACATAACAGACTAAACAGCACTACATTTAAATAATCTTAACTCTTGAGGACTACTAGGAGTAGTAATTACAAATATTTCACAGTGAAAAACACAAAACAAAAGGTGAGCTGTAATACCTTGTACTCTGGATTATCTCGAGTACGAAGCAGCTCCAAACCAAAAGCCTAAATAGCAGGCAACCACGTAGTTGTTTTAATGTTATGTAAAACAAATAAAAAATTTTACGTTTGAACCAACAAAATAATATTGACCCTGACCTTCTCATAAAATTCTATCGAACGATTAAGATCACCCACTCGAAGCATTACTTGGCACAACGGCTCAGGAGTGGGACCTCTTTCCAAAAGTTCAAATTTGTAACCATCGGGATCTTCAACAAATGCAATTACTGTTTTTCCTCCTTTGACAGGACCAGGCTCTCTTGTTATTTTGCCACCCTTTGCTCTTACTAGTTCCACTGTTTTTGCAACCTAATAAAGGAATACATAGACAAAGAAATTCCAGCATTTGAGTCAAAAAGCCAATAGAGAGAAATCCTAAATAACAACCAAAACTGCACTTCCACTCCACATCCTATCCCCAAGCCAATAAAGAAGATGCAATAGGACCGGTCACGTGAGATTGAGGATAAAAGCCACCAACTCACCAGGAATGAATACAGTATGAGAGGTCAAGATGTTAATGACTGATAGTAGTGGTACTAAAGTTTGGAAAACTTACATCTTCGACAGCAATGCCAAAATGACCGAATCCAGTTCCAATATTATATTTGTCAACTCCATAATCTGGAAAGTTGTTAAATAAATAATTAATATTAATTGAAAGCTTTCGTTGCACAAGCGTGTACAACTTGCTTCATATAGTCCAAATTCCTATAAATGTTTTACACATCTCAAGAGAAATGTCAACATGGTCAAACCCAAAGGCCCATTTTGGATAACTTGTAACTTACAGGACCTTTTCCATATAAAGAAGTTTATGTTTCTCCACTAATGAAAAAGTCTTTATAAGGTTATACATGTTGATGAAGAAGTTAAGGGAGAAAGCTTAAGCTAATTTCAACTTATAAAAGAAGTCAATGTTGGTCATAGCTATAGCAAGACTCTGAACATTTCTTTGTCTATAAGTGCTTCTTGATAAATTCATCCAAATTGACTCTTACTGTATGTCAGCTCAACAACGAAGTGTGAGTCTTCGGGGCCATATCCAAGAAAGGCGTTAGTATATCTCTCCTCCGGTATGTCACGCTTTCTAAGGAGCTTCATTCCCAGGCACTCAGTATAAAATCTGAAATCACAAAGTGGATTCAATTGGAGAGACGATTAAAAAATTTATATTAGAGTTGCAATGCAATAGAATCAATATGGATGTACTTGATGGTCCTATCCATGTCTCCAACACGATATACAACATGAAGCATTCTTCGTTTGTCCTGTTTGACCCAATCGAGTACATCTTCTGGTGAAGCAGCTGGGACAGATTGGGAGACGTTCCCAGATGACATGACTCTTGCCGAGTTGCCATCTTTTCTGAACAGCTTACACGGTTTCAGGCCAAAAGTATGGGATTGTGGCACTGCTGAATAACAAAGTCAACAATTTCAGCACACAAAACTATACAGTATTATTAATATTCAACCATCAGCTTTGCCAACTCTAAGCATTAAGCAATTATATAAAAATTGAAGATGAAAAAGCAAGAGCATGATTTCAGCTTATCCACACAACAGATGTATGAAGAATTGGTAATTAGGTTATGTGAAGTGAGTGAATTAGGAGCAAGTGCAATGTGTTGAAAGGAAGTTGGGTAGAAAGTTACCTGAGGAAAGATGAGAGATAGAGAGTCGATGAGATTGATTGAAGAGAGAAGGCGGTGAAAATCTGAAGGAGGAGAGAGTGGGTCGAATGGAATTAGCCAGTGGAATCACTCTCACCATCGTCGCGCTTCTTCTTCTTCTGGCGCTATGCAAAAAAGGGTGAAGTGGAATCGGTGATAGGAGTGAGTGAGTGAGTGAGGCTAATCTTAATTGTTTTGGTTGTGGATGATGATGGATGATGAGTTGATTACCGATGAGGTGAGTGAGAAGCACAAGAATGGAATAAACCCGAAGCAAATGGTAAAAGAGAGGCTTACTTCACACTTTACGTCATTCCATCCACTTTTGGTGTGAATTTCATATTATTATTTTTTTTGATTTTGGTGTGAGTGAGTTATCGGCAAAAATAATTCATAATTTAAATTTATTTTAAAACCGTTCCTTTCCCTTACTTTGAGCAGAACAACAATTTTCACCCCAACGCTTTTTGTTTACAAGTTGGAAAGAAATTAGAAGAAGGGCTCATCAATCAATAAGTAAATTAAAACCGGACGAAACAATTTCAAAGCAGGAAGAACATTAATGCTTTATAGAATGACGCTTAAATGTTTTGATGAAAGTTTCAATTATGTAATAATTTTGTCATTTTATAAAGCATAAACTACATACTAATAATTATTACATAATTGAAATCTGGATGGAGTTAACTTTTTTGCATAAGGAGGCCCACCAAATAGAGAAAATTCCATGTCATTAGTTAGCTATTCATGAATTATTGAATAATGACAAATTGTGCTCGTGCCTTTTTAGTGTGTATTTGGTCGGAGGGTAATAATGGAGGAAATGAGAGGGGAGGAAAATCTTTTTTAAGCTAATTTTAGCTCCCCTCCAAAAGTGAGAGGATTTACGGGAGAAATAATATTTGAATTTTAATATCCTTTTATTTAACTAGACCTTACCCACTTGCGATGCACGTGATATTCTTATGAAAAATAGATGGTATTATACATATTTTGATTTGTTACGTACTTGAACTATTTGATAGGCAGTATATTATTGGAGAATTTTAATTAAAAAAAGCAAATCTAACTCATAGATAAAATTATGTGATGAAACAAATTAGTGACATATATCGATGTTAAATTTTAAAATAAAAAGATGCTCACTTAAGTAATTTCAGTTAAAAATGAAAACAAAATTAATTTTTATTTTCAAGGAAAAAATTAAAATTATTATTTAGAACCTCACAACTATTTTAAATTCCAACTCTATAATTCATTCCCTATTGTTTTAACATATTTCTTGTTGAGAATTTGTAATGGTCTTCTGAAGCACGTGGAGATTTGCCGAAGAAAACGGGGTTTGTGATGGTACTTAATTTTTTTTCTAAAACCTAAAGTACCCCAAAACACAACACATTGCTTAACGTCACACTTTACATATTTCGTCACAATTTTTTTACCAAACCAGTTATCAAGGAACAAACTTTGCGTATTTAAATAGTTAGAAGTTTTTTTCTGAACTTTAAAGTACCTCAAAACACATTGCTTATGGTCGCACTTTAGTATTTTGTCGAGAAATTAATTTTTTTCATCAAACCGGTTATTGATGAAGAAACTTCATGTAATTAAACTTAGCCTTGAGAGTATTAATTTAGGATGTGATTTTTAATATTATAAAAGGTGAAATTTTTAATTTTGCATTTTCCTTCCATTAAAATCTCTTCCATCCAGGGGCGATTTTAAGGCCCAGCTAGCCCGGGCACGCCCCCGGGCTCAACTTCTACTTTGTTTGTAAAGCCCCCAATTGTGTGACAAGTATCTTTGCTAGAGCAAGTAGGGAATCAGAAGAACTATATAAGATCCGTTTGACTTGTTCTGTAGATTGTACTAGATACCTCATAGCACAAGGCATTGCTTTCCGTGGCCATGATGAAAGCTCTACTTCTCTAAACAAGGGCAATTTTAGAGAGATGGTAGATTGGGTAAAATCTAGTAATGAAAAAGTGCAAATTGCTATGGAATTAGTTGATGATGTCAAATTCCGGTGCCAAATATGGATGAAGAAATACCAATTCAGGGTCGTTCAAGAAAAGAAGGGAGAACTATCACTAATCTTCACCATTATCGTCCAGAGATTTTTTATGTTGCTATTGACAAAATATGTGTGGAGATGGATCACCGGTTTAGTGAATGAAGTAACAATGTGCTGAATTGCTTCTCATGTCTTGACCCCAAGAACTCTTTCTCAATGTTTGATATTGATAAACTTGCTCGTCTTGCTGATATTTATCATGCTGACTTTTCTGATGATGATCGTGGAACAATAAGAGAGCAACTTGACAATTATGTACATCACATGAAAATGCATGCTTCCTTTACTTCTTGTGAAGATATTGAAAGTTTGGCTATGAAGATGGTTCAAACTCAGAAACATTTGGTATTTCCATTGGTCTACAAACTCATTGAGTTGGCTTTGTTGTTGCCGGTGTCGACAGCATCCGTTGAAAGAGCTTTTTCAGCAATGAAGATTATCAAGTCTAAATTACGCAACAAGATCAACGATGAGTGGTTCAATGACTTGATGATATGTTACACCGAGCGGGAGATATTCAAGTCACTTCAAGATGTTGATATTATGCGAACATTCACCCGAAAGAAGTCTCTGAAAGGGCATTTACCTCCTAATTTTATTTAGCACTCTATTGACAGGTTAGATTTCATCTCTCCTATTTAGCACACTTTATAATTATGTATATATTATGTCATATGTAAATTGGCGGGAAATTTTCTTGCCCATGCTCTAGAAAAATCCTGGCTTCGCCACTGCTTCCATCCCTTCTTCCCCTCCGTTGAATTATAACGGTTAGATAATTATGTGATGATCTATATATGTCAGCACCAGTCTCGGTCTCCCCTTTCTCCTATGAAACAGGGATAAGACTCGACATTAACGCTTATCTGCTAAAAAAAAAACTTCCTTAGTAGACATCTCTTTATATCCACTAGACCACTACTATTCGGGGTGTTTTTGGTTAAATATAGAATGTGGATATCTTACCACAAGTTTCATTGGGTTAATTGAGTCTATATAAAGGCCAATGAAAGCTTTCAGAAATCACACTGTATTTCTTCTTTGTCTCTCCTTCGGGTTAAGAGACGAATAACAAGGGAGACAAAGGGAATACATGTGAGCAAAAAATTTTAATATTTTTAATAAAAAATGGCTGGTGGAGCGTTTGCTGATGCAGGGACTCTTAAAAGAGCCCATCTTTATGAATACAAGATTACTGGGTATTTCATCTTTTCATGCATCGTTGGAGCTCTTGGTGGTTCTCTCTTTGGTTATGATCTCGGTGTTTCAGGTGGAGTTACATCTATGGATGATTTCTTGATTGAATTCTTCCCACAAGTGTATGAGAGGAAGCATGCACATTTGCAGGAGACAGATTATTGTAAATACGATGATCAGATGTTGACATTGTTCACATCGTCTCTGTATTTTGCGGCTTTGATCTCCACTTTTGGAGCTTCCACCATAACAAAAAACAGTGGAAGGAAAGCCAGTATCATTGTTGGTTCCATAAGCTTTTTCATTGGAGCTGTCCTAAATGCTGCTGCAGTCAATATTTTTATGTTGATCCTTGGTCGTATCCTTCTTGGTGTAGGCATTGGATTTGGTAACCAGGTAACTTCTATTCGAATATCTAAGATGATAAATGTTTTTTTTTGTATATACAGACACTTATGATTGTGTTTTTTTTTTCTTTTTCTGATTTTTGTTTAGGCTGTTCCCTTGTATCTATCAGAAATGGCACCTGCAAAAGTGAGAGGAGCTGTGAACCAACTTTTCCAATTGACAACTTGCTTGGGAATTTTGATTGCTAACCTAGTGAATTATGCAACTGAACAACTTCATCCATGGGGATGGAGATTATCTCTTGGTTTGGCAACAGTTCCAGCAACTGTTATGTTTATTGGTGGTATATTCTGTCCTGAGACACCAAACAGTCTTGTGGAACAAGGCAGAGTTGATGAGGGAAGAAAGGTATTGGAGAAAATTAGAGGAACTTCCAATGTTGATGCTGAATTTGATGATCTTCTTGATGCTAGTAAAGAAGCACAATCTATTAAGAACCCATTCCAAAATCTCCTTCTTAAAAAGAATAGACCTCAATTCATTATTGGTGCCTTGGCTATTCCTGCATTCCAACAACTCACTGGCAATAACTCTATTCTCTTTTATGCACCTGTTATTTTCCAAACTTTGGGATTTGGTTCTCAAGCCTCTTTATATTCATCTACTATTACTAGTGTTGCACTTGTTCTTGCCACTTTGATCTCAATGTTTTACGTTGACAAGTTTGGAAGGAGAGCTTTCTTTTTGGAAGCTGGTATTGAAATGTTTATTTGCATGGTAAGCACTCACTCTTTCATAACAACTTCTCTCCTTAAATTTAAAAAGTGTTTCTTACATTACAAAATATTGAAAGTTGATAATTATTCATATACGAAACCATTTTGATGTGCAGGTTTCTACAGCAGTTGTATTGGCACTTTTCTTTGGAACAGGAAAAGAACTTTCAAAAGGAGTCAGTGTGTTTTTGGTTATTGTGATTTTCTTATTTGTGTTGGCATTTGGAAGATCATGGGGTCCTTTGGGATGGTTGGTTCCTAGTGAATTGTTCCCATTGGAAATAAGGTCGGCCGCACAAAGTGTTGTGGTTTGTGTCAACATGATCTTCACTGCTCTTGTTGCACAATTGTTTCTTATGTCACTGTGTCACCTCAGATATGGAATCTTCTTGCTTTTTGCTGGCTTTATGATTATCATGACTTGCTGTGTCTACTTCTTCTTGCCCGAAACTAAACAAGTTCCCATTGAAGAAATTTATCTTCTCTTTGAGAATCATTGGTTCTGGAAGAAAATTGTGGCTGAAGGAAAGGAAGAGAGAGCATCAAATGCACAGGCATAATAAGATGCCAAGAAATTCAATTTAGGAATGGATGTTAGAGGCTGAAAACCATAAAAGTGTGATACTTTAATGTATAATCTCTCCAATTGGAACACACAATATGATGTATGCATTTCTATTTTATTAATTGTTTATTACATAATATTCCTTTCCTTTTCGTATATAAGCAAAGATACCCCATTTAAGAACCTTCAAAAAGAAATATGATTCGTAAATTTCTCATATTAGCTCTTTTTGAACACGGTAAAAAAAGAAGAGAAAGTTTGAATATCAGAAGTTACTTGTATAAATAAAAGAAAAAAAAAGGAGAAATATATGATGATTGATCCGGTACATTAACTAAATAAGCTGTGACACTTTTTTTACCCCCTCTTTAGACTCCATACCCCCATTTTACCATAAATCCCTAAAATACCCTTAATTTTTCGTTAAAAGAGGTATTTCCGGAAGCCAAAAATTACGCGAAATAATTAAATGTAACGAAACTCGCTAAACTAATAAACAATAATAATACAGTATCAATACACTATCAATACAGTAATACAAAAAATAATACAACTAAATGTCCAAAAGCTGTAAAGCAGCCAACAGACTATCATAGACATCCCCAGGAATGCCGTCGACTGCCAAAAGACTATCATAGACATCCTGGACATGCTGTCATACCCTAATTTTGTCCGGCTAATTTAAAGTTTATTGAAAAAAATCAAAAATACTGCTTATTGTGCATTTTGAACCGTTGACATGTGTCATTTGGTACTCATTAGCGGTTTTGCGGCCTTTTTATTATTAGTAGAACTTATTTACCTTTTATTGCATAAAAAGGGAATTAAAAAAATCTGTTATTAGCATTTAATTCTAACTAATACTATTAAATAAAAAAAATATAAATGAGTATATACAAAAGCTACAAAACCAAGGTTACAAATACAAATTTAAAATACAAAAGAAACAAAAAAGAAAAAGAGATGCAACGGATGGATGTCTTATGTTTGTGTCTGTTGGTAGTGAAGCTATTTCCAACATCAAGCCAATGTCTACTTTCTTGATGCTCCTTCACTTTTTCCTCTTTTGCTCCTCCAAGCATGCCTTGTGCTACAACCTGCAAACAAGAGCTATAATTCAAGAGTGTATATATACAAACTCTCTTTCGACATGTTTTCTGCTTTTGTCCATTTCTTGCAAAGAAAAAACTTTATACAACTCATACACATACACAGTACAACAAACACGCCTCTGCCTTCCTACACCCTCACCCCAGCCTGCAAACGTAAAACAAGTACATATGCATAGGTCAATGGCAAAATCAGAACAAGCAGAATCATAAACCAGGAATTATGAAAGGGACAACTGAAGCGCTCCTTAGTTGGCATCATCAAACAAAATCAAACATCTCTATATATTTGAGATTGAAGTAGGAAGCCAGGGGGAGAAAAAAATGTAGGGGCGATTTCACTGTAACAAAAAAGAAAAGAAAAAAATTATTAACAACACAGTATACAGAGGAGGAAAACAGAAGCAAAAGGGGGAGTTCAGAATTAAAGGAGGGCGATGAGGAAAATGTAAGAGGAGAAATGTTTTTTTTAAAAAAAAATGTAAGGAGGAGGAACTGATTGAGTCAAAAACAGAGAAAGCAACAAGCCTTTTCCTTCCTTTATACACACTGCTACCTCTTCACACCATTTGTTTTTGGAAACACTCACCTGTATTCTTTCTCTCCACAAATCGATTTTGACTTCAAAAATGATAACAACAACCACAATAGAGGGGAAATAGAGAAGAAGGAGAGTGTGAGTTAGAATAAGGAGCCACATACCACTCCACTACCGTGAATTCGCCGGAGCACCACCAGAATGCCTGCGCCGCCTCCATCTCTGCCGTGCACCATCATTCACTTTGCCGTCACCGCCATCAACCCTCTCCTTGACAGTTCGCACCTCTTCCTGCAGTCTCTCTCTCGAATATGGTTTGCAACTAGGGATTTGATTCCCAAAATGGTATTCTATTCCACGCCTTTTCATATCGGTACCTTTTTTATTTTAAGTTTTTTTTTATCATCATAACTTTATTTATTCAATTTACGTGTTATTAAAAATCATTAGAAATGGGAAAAGAAAGTGTATTCACGCAGCTTCTCAGTTGAAGAAACCAATCCCACTTGTCATTCATCACTTCCTTTCTATTAGGATTTGGACCTGTTTTTTTATTCAAACTTCAATGGCTGTAGAACCAGATTTTGATCCAAAATAGTACATGACTAATCGCGCCTCCCTTATTTCGGTAATACAGCTCACTCCAGTTTCCTTGTAAAAAAATTAATCAAGTTAGTTTTCTCTTACATCTCTCATAAAAAAATATTGTTTCCTTATGGACAAGTCATCACAAATATTTAATTTCTCAAATAGGGGGTTAAGTCGGTTGAACAACCGGATTAATCACCGTTTTAGGACGAATGAACTGTACAGCTCAAGAGTCCTAAAACCCCTATGAAATAAATGAATAAATCATTTTCAAAAAGTGTTGTCTTCCCATAAACAATTTCTAAAAAAAAAGCTTTAATAGGGGATTGAGTCGGTTGTACAACCGGGTCAATCTGCTTTTTAGGATAAATGAGTTGTACAGCTCAAAAGTCTTAAAATCCCTATAAAAACAATTAAAAAAAAGCATTAATTAAAAAACATCAACAAACAAATATTTTCAAAAGAACTACGTAGCCTTTGATTCTCTAC
The DNA here is from genome assembly GCA_039519185.1 of Astragalus membranaceus. Lineage (NCBI taxonomy): Eukaryota > Viridiplantae > Streptophyta > Magnoliopsida > Fabales > Fabaceae > Astragalus > Astragalus membranaceus. The sequence continues at coordinate 161,446,767 of CM076850.1, forward strand.
CAGGAGATATGTAGGAGCAGGGTCACGCCCTTGTCAAACGCAAAAATAAACAATTTCCATTACCTTTCTTTCTTAATTCATTTTTTTACAAAAAACCACAAAATATAAATAGGGGACTAAGTCGACTGTACAGTCGGGTTAGTCTGCTTTTTAGGTCACTAATGAACCGTTACGGATCATGTCCTAAAATCCCTATTTAAAATAAATAATTTCTCAATTAAAAAAAATACAAACACATCTCTTTCATTTCGAAAATCAAAAATCTTATTTTCAAAATAGGGGATTAAGCCGGTCGTACGGCCGGGTTAGTCATCGTTTTAGGATAAGTGAACTGTGGTCCTCCAGAGCCCCAGCGCTCCTTCATCCCTCAGCGGCCCTTCAGAGCTCCAGCGCTCCTTCAGACCCCCCAGTGATCCATCAACACAGATCACACAGTCCTAAATACCAACCAACAAACATTTTCTAACCAAGAACTACGTAGCTTTGATTTCTCCATCGCACCGGGAGATACGTAGGAGAAGGGGCCCACTCCTGTCAAGCACAAAAAACTAAAATTTGTATTAAGTCTTTTTCTTCAAAATAAAAAAGGGTAAAATAAACATTTTCAAAATTAATATTCTTTCCCTACAACCAGTTAGCAGGTAACCTTCATTAGGAAGGATGTCGTGGGGTGCTAATACCTTCCCCACGCATAACCGACTCCCGAACCCTTATCTGGTCTCAAGGACCCTTATCCATTCCACAAGGGATTTTCCAATATTTGCCCTTAAACTAAACTTTGATGGCGGCTTCATTTTTGAACCTTCGAGGAATCCTCACCCGGATTTTTCGGTCGCTACAGCTGGCGACTTCACTGGGGACATTTTAGAGAGTCAAGCCTAGTCTAACTAGTTGTAGGATTAATTGTTGATTTAATGTTTATTTTTACCCTATCCTTTTGTTTTTTATTCTTGCATATTATATTATTTTCATATGATATGTAAACCTTAGGATAGAAGACCATTATGTTTGTATATTTGATTATTCTTTTATTTTATTGCTAATTATATTCTTTTATGTATATAAACCCTAGGGTAGAAGACTATTATTGTTGTATATGTGTTTGTTTGTTTTGCAGCTTGGAGGGTATTCTTGATTTTTTTGCTCCTTCACACACTCCACTATCACACTTTTGCACACACGTGAGAATAGTCCTATACTCGGACTGGAGTATAAACTAAGTTAGAACGAGACTGCGTAGTAATGGCCCTCTGGATGTACGTCCAGCTCGGTGGTTACGAAAGTCTCACCTAGAGTTTGGTCCCTTCAAGGGTGCTATCACTTCTAATAGCTTGCCTATTGTTGTGGCTAGCGTTATCGAACGGGGTCGTTGGCTCTAGGAACCTTATTAGGACCTTGTAGAGCTACCCTTGGAAAGGTTCACTCAGTAGAAAGAATCTTAGATCTATTCTCAAAGGAACCATTTTTAGGACACAAAGGAGCTTCATCCCGTCGCATTCAAACAAGCATAAATGCATTTCCTTCCCATTTTTTTTTTGAAAAAAAAAACCAAAAAATCATATTTCATTTGTTCTTATTTTGCATATAATAAAAACAAATCTCTAAATATATCGTTTTCCATACATTTCAATGACCGCCGGGGAATTACAAAACTTTTAAAAAAAAAGGGTGGATGAAAGTAAAATAAAAAAGACCATTTGAAAGTCAGACCACCAGAATCATACTTTAATAAAAAGTTTTGGATTCCCCGGCGAGATGAATAAAACCATACATTCACATCTCACGCACATTCATTCATTCATTCAAAGGCGAACTGGTTCATCAATACTCATGCATCTGTCTTCCCGTTCCAAAAACAACAAAAATATTCAAAATCATGTCAAGCATCATGTTCTCTTTCTTTTCCATGCATAAAAAAAAATCACTGCGAGTGTCATGCATTTTATTTCCTCGCACAAAAAGAATATTTTTTAGTCATATAACGTGAGCATCTCAATATGCACTGACATTCATACATAATCATTCAAAATCATTATCACATAGCGTAGGCATCACATCATTTGTAAAGTCATGAATTACATTTCAAAAAAAAACATATCATTCATACATGTTGCCATCCTAGTTTAAATGCATCAACTCCATGTCCGTGTATCATTTTCCCAAAATAAAACAAAAAAATCATTTCATTATAATTGTATAATTCGTCATCGAATAAATCAAAAATAAGAGTCTGCATACATGTTGCACTACCTCTTGAAAAAATAAAATAATTGCATTAGGATCAAACATTTATTTCTTCGTGCATACATGCATTTACTTTTTTCATACATACCCGTCATCATGACATCATATCTTGCTAGAAAATAAAAATCACCATGCATTCATAATAGAACGAAATCATTTATTTTCATATACATCTAGTTCTCATGGTATCGACATGCATATCATCATCCCAATAAAAAACAAAGACGATGTATATTTGTCCAGCTTGCATCATCTTGCATACTCATATAGAAAAATATATTTTATAAAAAACGTTATATTCATTACTCCTCTTCATGCATCAAAGAAAAACAAAAGTTCTTCATTCCTAACCACTTCAAATGCATTTAGCCATCTAGCATGCATGCATCATTTCAAAATAAAATAAAAAATAAAAAACATAATGCCCTTTTCTTGCATCATTCATCATCATACTGCATTGCCTCCGAAAAATCATCTGGGGTAGTCAATATTTTCAAGTGATCATTCACATTCCATGCATCTGCATCATGCAACATCATTTGTTCATTCTTACATTTTTTTTCTAAAAAAAAGAATAGAAAAAAACCACGAGCACAATTAAAAAATTGTGATAAACACTGGAATATCTCATTTAGCATGCACTTCCATTCACAAAAAACCATCATAAAATAATGTAAACATTTCATCATTTGCAACATCATGAGATGCATGTAAAAACATAGCATTCATACATCATCTCACTCATCCTAATAAATATAAAAACTGATGTTTCATCGATCATTCATACGTCATTTCATTCCTTATTTCAGCATGCATCATTTCACAAAAATTATGTCATTATTTTTGCATCATTCAAAGATACGCTTTTTGTTAGCATTTCATTCTGATACATAAATAAGGTTTTACATCAGTCACATGCTGCATTGCTTCCCAAAAAAAAGTATTTAGAATAACTGGTCTTTCTAAGATATCATTCATGCGCACATTTCATGCATTTGCATCTGCATTTTCATCATGCATATCTATCACCATGTGTTTATTCATGCATTAGGACACAAGGGGCGTGTAATTTATTTATCCTCGTTGCATGAGTATAGTTAATCTTTTAACTAGAAAAAATCATCATGCATTCATAATAGGAATAAAATCGTTGGGCTTTTCAAGTGATTAGTTCCTCTATGCACTTCATACATTTGCATTTTCATCGTACATATCTATCATCATGTTCTAAAACAAAACAAAAAAACAAAAATATATCATCACTCTTTTTCATGCATCATTGAGCATCCAATAAAAATGAGAATTTGTGACTTTGCATCCTTCACAGGTCGCATTGCCTTCAAAGACCATTTAGAATCATTGGTTTATTTCCAAATGATCGTGCATTCACGTGTTTCATGCATTTGCATTTTCATCACGCATATGCATGATCATGTGTTCATCCATACATAAAAAAAACACGAGCATCGCTTCTTCAAAAAAATGGATGAGAGATGAGACGAAATTGATTATTTTCTTTGGAAAAGTTTTAGCTGTACAAAACAAGGTCAAACTCAGTTACAAACTCAAGGTGTTTTCGAGACACTCAATTTTCAAAGATTTTGCAGCTCGTTCACAAATTTTTACCAGCAAAACGATGCATCTCATCACTCCCATAATAAACAATCAAAATGGTCCATTTTGTTAACCAATGTGTTATCAAAAATTTATTCTATCATGTCGCTAACTATGTTAACTCTCTGTGAAGCATTCGTATGGTGAATTTGAACGCAACGTGCATCTACTCTTGTTTGAGTCAGTTAGTATCCACATTTTTCCATCCTATCATCATCTTTTGTTCATGTCCAGCCCCACCCCGGCCATCCCATAAAGGGCATATTCTCCACACAAGTACCTAGTTAACCATTTGGTTTGTTCCCAATGATGAAATTTCATGAGCTAACACTTTAGGCCCCAAGCTGGGGCAAATTTGTGATCACTAGATATCTTGTAAACATTGTATTTCCTTGATGTAAGTCCTTTGCAAAAAAAAAATCAAATAAGCCTGTTAGGTTGAAAACTCACAAGAGCAGCATAAGCAAAAAATTAGGGCAAATAAAAGAAATAAAGAGAAAAAGAGCAGATATATAAAAATAAATAATTTTTGTCCTTGAATTAATTTTTGAGAAAAACAAGCAATCATGATTTGAAATAAAGTTTGGTCGTCTTCTCGTATCCTAAAAAAAAGTTCTTTACTACCCCTTTGAGCCAAAAAAAATCAAAAAATCTTTCAGTCACCCTAGACAAGGATCAATTCCACATAAAAAATGGTGTGTCACTTTTATCAGCTCACTCTACTAAAAAAAAGAAAAAGATCACAAAAAATGTGAAATTCAAAAAAGAGGATTGAAAAAGAAATCCTCAAAAAGAAAAAATCAAAAGCAGTAGAAATTGTGAGCTGATACATAATATCACCAAACATAGAAGATATCCTTGTCCGAATAAACCCTCAAACACTTTTTGGACCTACTCATCCTTTCTCTCATAAGAGGTCATTGTCTCATTAAGCCCTCAAACACTTCTTTGGACCCAATTGCCATTTCTTTCATAAACCCTAACCATTGGCCATGTTACAACCCTAAAAAAGGTCCATTCAGATCGATGATTGATTGCTTTCATTTTTTCAAAGTTTTAATTTTAGGACAAATAAGTTTATTTATTTACAATATATTTGCTCAAAAAAAGAAAAAAAAAGAAAAAAAACCCAAAGGGCTTGCACTCCAATGTTCGTTCAAATCGCACTGATATCAAGACAAGGTTTAGTGATCACCAATTGAAATTCTCATCATATCAAAAAAAAACTCAAGACTGTCACAGTCTTTGGGATTCACCTAAAAGAGAACCAAAAGTTTATACTAGGACCATCACCTAGATCCCAAAGTGGGGCACACCTTCCACCTTTCATGCTTCTTGAACTTGGAAAATGTCCGGCATCCATCCAATTCATATACCCCATCCAATCCATACGACCAATTCCAAAGACCCATGACCCTAACTCAGTTACCTTTCATAACCCCACTAAAAGCAATCATTTAAATATCATTCCAAAGTGGGGCAATCCCATCACTCTTCACTTCACCTAAAGTCGGGGAAACTCGCTCTACACCCATCTCATCCCCTTGTCATATCCACATCCACACAACCATGCCGAGGCATCTTCTCAACCCATTATCCTAAATACAGCCCTTCACAATGTTACTCCAGCCGGGGCAGTCTTGCTCTCGTCAAGATTGGGGAAGCACCAAACGTCATGGGTTGAGACAGAATCTCTTGCTTGCCACCCTTCATCCCAAAGTCATGGCATTCCCAATTCATTATCTCCCCCACAACCCTTGTTTTGTCATCACTAGCCAGGGGCAGACTATTCGATCCCCTTCACTGTTAGTCTAAATTAGGGCAGTCCTACATTTCTCGGATTAGGGCAAACCTACATTTCCTGATTTTGGCAAAAACCTGTCACGTGTCATATCTGTCTTACCAAGTCAACTGATTCAGTCATCCGTATTTGCACTGCTCTACATGTCTACTAAACAATGCTTCAAAGAGAGAGAACACAAGTTAATAATGTGACGTTGAACACTCACTCTGTTAACTTTGTGGACCTAAAATTCAATCAATCATGGGACACCGTAAGGGAAGAACAACGTGAACGAATCTGTAAATACAGTCAAGTACGGTTGCACATCAGTGACTGTAAATAACAACCTTAAGATTGCTAAAGCTTGAATTCAAATCAAATCCAATTTTTTCCAATGAACGATTATTGCAAAAATATTCACTTCTGTGCCTCTTACATCAAAAGTCTCATCTCTCATCATTACAAAAATCTTTCTGCATCATCAATAAAATCATAGCATAAATCATCCCGCCATACAACCATGCATCCAATAGGTGATGATCCCAAAGCATCTACTTCTCAATTTCTCGCATAAAAAAAGTCTTTTTCTCATCTCAAAAACCGTAAAAATGCATCATCAATAAATCATACCATACATTTCATTCCACCATGCAATCATGCATCCACCATAGCATTTGCATCAAAGTATTACATTCGCATTGCATGCATCGAGAAAAGAAACAAAGTAAATAAGAAAAAGCAAAAAGAAAAATCCATCCATTACATTCATCATCACACCAAAAATTAATCACTACAGTCACATCCACAGCTCATACACTGTTTGTCAACTTTCTCATCCCATCAGGTTCAACACCCATGGCATACCCATTTCATTCATCACCCCACCGGAGACCAATCATTGCACGTCCGTCACATGCATAACATTGTTTGCTTCGATAGATGTGTCAAATGCCGGTCTCATCTTTGCCAAAAAAGTTTTTTACATCACTAATCATATCATTGTACCATGCACTCGCGTGTTTCCCTTTATTCACCATGGCATTGGCACCAAAGCATTACATTTGCATCACATTCGCACTTTGCATTTCATACATTCATTATATAACAAGGAAAAAAAAGAGCAAAAAGAGAAAAAATCATTCATTCCATTACATTCAGCATTCCACCAGAATTAACCAGCATAATCACATTCATATCTTATCTGCATTCACATACGTTGTTCGTCAACCTCAATGCCCCATCAACTTCAACTCACGTCATCTGCCACGTTTCATTCACCCCATCGGACACCTACCATTTCACGTACCTATATTGCACCCGTACATCATTCATTGCATTTTTAGACATGCTAAATATAGATAGTTTTTCCCTTCTCAGGTAAGTGCTTTCATTAGGTATGTTCTAAGCAAGTACGCTGTGTCAATCCAAATAGTTTGTTCCCTCAAGGTCGGTGCTCCAAGCGGTGGTCTCATATCACAATTCAGAGTCTCAGTACTCTTGCTGACCCCCAGTGGTCCTTCAGAGCCCAAGCGCTCCTTCAGACCATCAAAGGTTCTTCAATCCAGATCGCACGTCGCGTTATCGAGCAACCGACGGATCATCCGACCCCAGGTCCTTCAATTCAGTTCGAATTGGCACGTCAAAGCAACGACTTCGAACTCTACCTTCAGATCACTATGTCGACACTGAGCGCGACCGATCATCCGACCCCAAGTCCTTCAGACTAACTGTGTCCGCCTAAAAAACACAGTGCACGTCCTTCGAGGTGCGCAAATCAGGTCAACGACCTGACCTTGCCCCCATGGCCGCTCGAAAAAGGCCACCCCCTAAGCAGACTGTTTTATTAGTACCATAGCTAGTTGCAGTCCATCAGACCATTTTGGTCCATCAGGCCCAGGCAGCCCTTCAGACCCACCGGTCCTTCAGTTTAATTCAAACCAATGCGCCAAGCATCGACTGCGAATTAGACCCTCAGATCATTATGCCGACACTTCAGGGCATCGATCCTTTAGACTCCCAGTAGTCCTTCAGAGCCCTAGTGCTCCTTCAGATCCCCAGTGATCCTTCAGAACCCCAGTGCTCCTTCAGACCCCCAGTGGTCCTTCAGAGCCCCAGTGCTCCTTCTTTATTCCTTTCTCGTCGAGGCGCCAAGTGTTAACCGTTCTCTGTTAATTCTCAAACCCCCCAATTTTCCCTTAAAAAAAAGGACAAAATTAGCGTCTATCTTATCTTTATTTTTATTCCTACTATGAAAACCCTTCAGTTTATCTACGGAATATAAATAAAGAGGGGCAGCTATCATACCCTAATTTTGTCCGGCTAATTTAAAGTTTATTGAAAAAATCAAAAATACTGCTTATTGTGCATTTTGAACCGTTGACACGTGTCATTTGGTACTCATTAGCGGTTTTGCGGCCTTTTTATTATTAGTAGAACTTATTTACCTTTTATTGCATAAAAAAGGAATTAAAAAAATCTGTTATTAGCATTTAACTCTAACTAATACTATTAAATAAAAAAAATATAAATGAGTATATACAAAAGCTACAAAACCAAGGTTACAAATACAAATTTAAAATACAAAAGAAACAAAAAAGAAAAAGAGATGCAACGGATGGATGTCTTATGTTTGCGTCTGTTGGTAGTGAAGCTATTTCCAACATCAAGCCAATGTCTACTTTCTTGATGCTCCTTCACTTTTTCCTCTTTTGCTCCTCCAAGCATGCCTTGTGCTACAACCTGCAAACAAGAGCTATAATTCAAGAGTGTATACAAACTCTCTTTCGACATGTTTTCTGCTTTTGTCCATTTCTTGCAAAGAAAAACTTTATACAACCCATACACATACACAGTACAACAAACACGCCTCTGCCTTCCTACACCCTCGCCCCAGCCTGCAAACGTAAAACAAGTAAATTTGCATAGGTCAAAGTCAATGGCAAAATCAGAACAAGCAGAATCATAAACCAGGAATTATGAAAGGGACAACTGAAGCGCTCCTTAGTTGGCATCATCAGCAAGAAAAACAAAATCAAACATCTCTATATATTTGAGATTGAAGTAGGAAGCCAGGGGGAGAAAAAACCGTAGGGGGCGATTTCACTGTAACAAAAAAGAAAAGAAAAAAATTATTAACAACACAGTATACAGAGGAGGAAAACAGAAGCAAAAGGGGGAGTTCAGAATTAAAGGAGGGAGATGAGGAAAATGTAAGAGGAGAAATGTTTTTTTTTTTAAAAAAAATGTAAGGAGGAGGAACTGATTGAGTCAAAAACAGAGAAAGCAACAAGCCTTTTCCTTCCTTTATACACACTGCTACCTCTTCACACCATTTGTTTTTGGAAACACTCACCTGTATTCTTTCTCTCCACAAATCGATTTTGACCTTCAAAAATGATAATAGCAACCACAATAGAGGGGAAATAGAGAAGAAGGAGAGTGTGAGTTAGAATAAGGAGCCACATACCACTCCACTACCGTGAACTCGCCGGAGCACCACCAGAATGCCTGCGCCGCCTCCATCTCTGCCGTGCACCATCATTCACTTTGTCGTCACCGCCATCAACCCTCTCCTTGACAGTTCGCACCTCTTCCTGCAGTCTCTCTCTCAAATATGGTTTGCAACTAGGGATTTGATTCCCAAAATGGTATTCTATTTCACGCCTTTTCATATCAGTACCTTTTTTATTTTAAGTTTTTTTTTATCATCATAACTTTATTTATTCAATTTACGTGTTATTAAAAATCATTAGAAATGGGAAAAGAAAGTGTATTCACGCTGCTTCTCAGTTGAAGAAACCAATCCCACTTGTCATTCATCACTTCCTTTCTATTAGGATTTGGACCTGTTTTTTTATTCAAACTTCATTGGCTATATAACCAGATTTTGATCCAAAATAGTACATGACTAATCGCGCCTCCCTTATTTCAGTAATACAGCTCACTCCAGTTTCCTTGTAAAAAAATTTCAAATCAAGTTAGTTTTCTCTTACATCTCTCATAAAAAAAAATTGTTTCCTTATGGACAAGTCATCACAAATATTTAATTTCTCAAATAGGGGGTTAAGTCAGTTGAACAACCGGATTAATCACCGTTTTAGGACGAATGAACTGTACAGCTCAAGAGTCCTAAAACCCCTATGAAATAAATGAATAAATCATTTTCAAAAAGTGTTGTCTTCCCATAAACAATTTCTATAAAAAAAAAGCTTTAATAGGGGATTGAGTCGGTTGTACAACCGGGTCAAATCTGCTTTTTAGGATAAATAAGTTGTACAGCTCAAAAGTCTTAAAATCCCTATAAAAACAATTAAAAAAAAGCATTAATTAAAAAACACCAACAAACAAATATTTTCAAAAGAACTACGTAGCCTTTGATTCTCTACCAGGAGATACGTAGGAGCAGAGTCACGCCCCTGTCAAGCGCAAAAATAAACAATTTCCCATTACATTTCTTTCTTAATTCATTTTTTTTTACAAAAAACCACAAAATATAAATACTTAAATAGGGGACTAAGTCGACTGTACAGTCGGGTTAGTCTGCTTTTTAGGTCACTAATGAACCGTTACGGATCATGTCCTAAAATCCCTATTTAAAATAAATAATTTCTCAATTAAAAAAAATACAAACACATCTCTTTCATTTCGAAAATCAAAAATCTTATTTTCAAAGTAGGGGATTAAGCCGGTCGTACGGTCGGGTTAGTCATCGTTTTAGGATAAGTGAACTGTGGTCCTCCAGAGCCCCAGCACTCCTTCATCCCTCAGCGGCCCTTCAGAGCCCCAGCGCTCCTTCAGACCCCCAGTGATCCTTCAACACAGATCACACAGTCCTAAAACCCCTATATTAAAAAAAACTATCCAACAAACATTTTCTAACCAAGAACTACGTAGCTTTGATTTCTCCATCGCACCGGGAGATACGTAGGAGCAGGGGCCCACTCCTGTCAAGCACAAAAAACTAAAATTTGTATTAAGTCTTTTTCTTCAAAATAAAAAAGGGTAAAATAAACATTTTCAAAATTAATATTCTTTCCTACAACCAGTTAGCAGGTAACCTTCATTAGGAAGGATGTCGTGGGGTGCTAATACCTTCCCCACGCATAACCGACTCCCGAACCCTTATCTGGTCTCAAGGACCCTTATCCATTCCAAAAGGGATTTTCCAATATTTGCCCTTAAACTAAACTTTGGTGGCAGCTTCATTTTTGAACCTTCGAGGAATCCTCACCCGGATTTTTCGGTCGCTACACATGCCTAGCTGCTTTCTCCATCCTGGACTCTAAGGGAAGTGGACCAACATCCTCAGCAGCTGCAGGTGCATCCTCTGGAGGCGAAGGCGAAGCTGGAGGTGAAGGCGGAGCCGGAGTCAGGCGGGGAATGGACACCTGCAAGTACCATGGTAGGTACTCGTCATCACAAGCACCCTGGACGGGTGTCCGTCGACCGCTGTCCCTGAAAGCCCGCGTTGGGGACTGATAGAACATCAGCTGATGTACTATGAACTCCATAGATGGACGTGGGACCGAAATAGGTGGTTCAGAAATCTGCTGGACATATCCACACTGCCAACGGACCCTGTTTGGCATATAAGTCACATCCACATCCCCCTCACAGCAGCCAATCTCTGAATAATGAAATGTTGTGAAACCGGAGGTACTGTCTGTGGTCGTCCCAGGGGATCCATATGACCTACTCCATCTGCAAGTCATCCAGCAGCTGCCGAAACTCCGGAAGCTTGATATTATCGCACTTCTTGTTCGCTCACCTGCTGCAACATGGAGAGAGTCACCCACTTGACAGGGACATATATGTGACTCTTGTCGGCAAAAATGGTGCTGCCCAACAAGTGTAGCAGATAGCACCGTGCCGCCTGATCAAGAAGACCGCGCTCCATGTTCTGTGTGTATGCGACCGTAAAGAAAGAAAATTGGAATGTCGGTCCCCTGTTGAATTGACACTCTGCCCAGCAGGTCAACTCCAGCCTGAATAGCATCGACAGTGTCAAAATGTGGCTGATGCGCCAACGGTGTGTCGGTGAGCGGCAAGCGAAGCAACGCGGACACGTCGTCCAACGTCACTGTCATCTCCCCCCACGGCATGTGGAATGAGCTGGTCTCAGAATGCCACCTCTCCACAAAAGCTGATATGAGCTCGTGGTTGATGTTGCCGAGAGGTGTGATGTCTAGCTCAAACAGATGCGCCTGCTGCAGCCATCCTGCTATATGTGGGTGGTGCTGCTGAGGTCTCATCTTCAGTATCTTCCCCCCATGAGAAGCAACTTTAATCTTACCCCGGTCCTGTAAAAAAATAAAAGTAATTAATTGTTAAAAAATAAACAATTTATTAAAAGTATTACCTCTCCCGTCTGTAGTAGCCTGTGGACGCAGTGGACATGCAACCGGTGTAATAAAACCTACTCAGCAGTCTCATCATCATGTTGAGCAACCTCAGCCTCAGCCTGGTCATCTACATGCATGGCGTCTGGCTCAGCAGACTCGTGATAATAATGCTCCTGCTCCTGCTGCTGCTCTCGCTCTCGGACACGCCTCTGACGCGTGTCCAGCCTGTCTAGTCCTCAATTTGAACCTGGTCCTACTTCCAGAAGGACTCTGCTCATCTCCTCGTCCTGCTCCTGAATGCTCGTATCGCTCTACGTTTCCTGTTCTGGTTGCCACTGAAAAAGCAAAAAAAAATGGCTTAAATATGTTTTAGGCCCCTGCAAATATAGGGTGTTTTGGTTTAAGTCCCTGCAAAATTTTTTTTTTGTTAAAAGCCCTTGCAAAATGAAATATTTTGTTATAAGCCCTTCTCAACATATCCAACAATCATAACATTCCATGTTAAGGCTAACATTTTAGTCATAGAAGGGCTTATAACAAAATATGTCATTTTGCAAGGGCTTTTAACAAAAAAAAATTTTGCAGGGGCTTAAACCAAAACACTCTATATTTACAGGGGCCTAAAACATATTTAAGCCAAAAAAAATTAATTAAAACGAATTTCAAAAAAAAAATTCCGGAAATACCATTTTTTACGGTATTTCCGGAAGGTCAATTTCCTGGAAATTTCGGAAATAAATACCTCAAAAAGAGGTATTTCCGGAAGCCATTTCCGGAAATGCCTCTTTTGAGGTATTTCCGGAATTCCTGGAAATTAACCTTCCAAAAATACCGTAATTTGGCGTATTTCCGGAAAGATTTCCGGAAATACGTCTATTTCCGGGAAGTTTAGAGAAACAAAATTACTTTTTCCAGAAAAAATGAATTCGTTTTTTAACATTTTTTTAGGGGTATTTTGATCCGTTTGATCAATTTAAATGGTATGAGGTACAATGGGGGGTAAAAAAACGGACAAAAGCTTTTACATGCTTATATTTTTTTAGGGAATCACAAAATTTATGACCTAGATAATTCCCCACCCATCCCGTTATTATTATATTTAAAAAAATTACTATTATATGATATTTTTTTCTTAAGAGATTTGCTTGAATTAATGGAATAGTGGAATGATAAGTGTTCATTGTTTGGATATTAAAAAATTGAAGAAAATAGAACCCAACAATAACAAGATTTCACTTTATAAAGATCGATGACAAGCAAATTCTGGACTTTGGAGTCCGTTGGTTTGGTGGTTTGGACTTTGGAGTCCGACTTCCTAACCCTTGGTACGAATTCTGCCAAAGAATCACCGATCAAAAAGATTGATGACAATTTATTATATTAGACTCCGGGCCCACGGCTGGCAGTGGAAGTTGAACCCATGTCTTTGTGGAGAATGAGTCAAGTTCTTACCAACTGAACTAATCTTTATTAGCCAAAAAAATGTTTCCCTTTGAACGGTTAAACCTTTGGACAAACAAAAAAACGGTTAAACCCTTCTCTTCAATTTCATATATATTTTTTAAGAAAAAACTAAAGTGTATTAATATTTTATCAACGTAGATATATGTGAAATTGTCTCTATAATTAATATTTTTTAATGGAAAATAATTAATAATTATTTTTTAAGGAAAATAGCTAACATTTCTTTATAACCATGATTAATAGCTTAATAATATATCTTTCTTTCTTTAATAAATTTTCTCAATTATTCAAAAAATGTTTTATTTTAAAATCATATATGACACTTGTTTAAAACGATACTAGCCTCAATCCCCGTGCATCGCACGGGGTTATGATAATTTATTGTAATTATGTTGGAAAATATTTTATTAAAATTTTAATGCTATAATATATATATATATATATATATATATATATATATATATATATATGGTAATAAAAGTAATAAATGTTAAATGCTTAGATCCTTCTTTACTGATTTTGGTTTTTCCTTGCAGACAATGAAGAAAAAGAAGTCAAATGCTTAGATCCTTCTTTATCTCCACCTGAGAAAGTTCCACATGCAATAGATTGCTTGCCTATATCTCAAGCAAAAACATGCAATGGAATACATCATTCATTCCATCGCTGGACAATAATGGATTATTCCAAAGCTTATAGATCAGGGAAAATAACACCGCGTTTGGTATTTCATTTTTTCATATTCTTTTCAATATGCTTACTACTTAGCATGCATGGATAAAGTTATGGATAAAGATTACTTTATACAGGTTGCAGAACGGTTTGTTGCTGCTATTGATGAATCCAGAAAAACTCCACTTCAAATGGGATTCTTGATTCACTATGATGTTGATGATATACTAAGACAAGCAATTGAATCAACTCTTCGATATCAAAGAGGTACTTTATAACAACTCAAGTTTCAATTCAAAATCAGAAGGCTTCTTTGAACCTTTAAATGGTGCCTGATAGTGTTATTAAAACTCATAATCATGAATATTTGTATGCATGCTACTTACCTTTCTCATACTCAGTTCAGAAAGTAGATCACTGATAATAGAAAGTAGATTACCTTGGCACAGCTTCTTCCCTTCTCTTATCTAACCATTTGCATGTTATGTAAAATTATATTGTAGGACTCCACCTCGCATCCCAGAAGTTCATCTTCCTGAAGAACCATTTCTGCAAGCTGCGTCTGCATTGAGGATTGAAATCAACCGTGGATTTACTGCCTTGCATAATATTGCTTCTGGGAGAGATTTGAAGAAATTCCTCATTGTATGTAACCTGCAAACTTCTAATTCCATGCATGTTAAATGTTTTTCTCATAAGTAATCTTCACAAGTTATGTGGGCTAAATGTTAATTACAGTTAATTGATACTAATACGTAAGATGTTTCTACGTGTAACATCCGCAAAATAATTAACCGAATTATTTGGATGTTAACCCAATTAAACCAATTTAGTAGTTAACTGGTAAATTTATCGAGTGCAAAAATTATTTAATTGTTGTCATCGAATCGTTAACCGGATAATATGGACCAAGGAAGTTTTGGAATCGAAATAGGAGATTTCGATCAATATGGTAATTTGACCGCGTTACAACAAATATATTAAATAAATATATATAAATATAAGTGTGTGTGTGTATTAATAAAGAAAGGAAAGAAATGAAAGAAAGAAGGAAACAGTGAGAGAACCGAGAGGAAAACAGAGAGAAGAAGAGAAAAAGAAAAGAAGAGAGAAAGAAAGGGGGAGGAAGAAGAAGGGGAAAAAGGGGGCACTTCCGCTCAACGAAACGACTTCCTTCCAACACGAAAAATGCTCAGCGTTACTTCCTCTTCGATTTGGTACCAACATCTTCATCATCAACTCACTCTACACGAATTTACCATTTTCGGTTTGAAGCTCAAGGTGGCGTTTTTGAGAGCTATCTTCGTCAATAAAGCGGTTTGGAGGCTAGGGGAGTTCGAATGGAGGCTCGGGTACTAGTTTGGAGTGAAAGAATCAAGGTTTGATTGGGTGAGATTTGAGAAATCAAAATTGGGGGTTTTTGTGAATAGTGATTAGAAGTTGGGGAAGATGATGAATAGTGTCCGTGGAGAATTTCGGGAAAATCGGTATTTCGGTCAAAAAGCGGTTTCGTGATCGAGTGGAAAGCTTTGAAAGCGGTTTGGGTGTCGCCGGAGCGGGGAATGTTCGTGTGGCTACTCGGTGATTTGGCGAAGTCTCGGCAATTTTGAAGTCTCGGTGTCGGCACACGCTTCGAGGGTGAGTTTTACTCACGTTTAGGATTTTATGTTTCGAATTATTAATTAACTGTTTTATCGCTTTCGCTGGACTGGAATATCATGTGATACTGTCTGATTCGGGTTAGGAATCGATTGGGGCGAGTCTCGGTTCGCGTCGCGTTAAAAATGGAATTTTTGGTGAATTGATTCGAGAGATTTTGATTTAAAACCGATATTTGGAAAATACGTCGCGTTTTGATAAATTCGATTTCATTATGATTTTGATTGATTTGATTGATTGTTCGATGTTGATTGGGCTTGATTATATGTGTGTGAAAACTGTTTTCGGTCGAAACGAGAATCGTTCGAGAAATCTTGGGTCAAAAACCGTTATTTCGGAATATGTCGTGTTTTGGTAAAATCCGTTTTGATTGAGTTTTTGATTGGATGGATTGATTGTGTGACTTTGATTGAGACTGTTTTTATGGTTGTCAAATCTGTTTTCAATCGGAACGAAAATCGGAATTGAGCGGAATCGCGGTTTTCGCGCGAAACCGCCAAAATCTGCACTTGACAGGCCCCTTACTGCCAGTCCACGCGCCGTTTGCGCGCCGTTTACGCGCCGTTTGCGCGCCGTTCGCGCGCCGTTTGCGCGCCACGCGCCACTCGCGCGCCAGCTGGCAGAATTTCAGCAACCAAACACTGTTTTTCGTTTCGCGATAACTTTTGATCCGGGAACCCGATTGAGGTGTTCTAAGATGCGTTGGAAAGCTTATTCAGAGGCCTAACTGAATATTCTATTTTTAAGGCAAAATGAACTGTTTTTGATATTGAAAATTGTGTCGAAAAGCGGTCAACTAGAGTGCGAGTGTGAACTTGGATTTTATAAAATGTGGATTAAAGTGTTTCATTGATTGTCTGATTTGATGGACCGTGGGTTCATAGTACTGTAGATATATGTTTATATATCGAGTTGGGTGACGACCCATGTGTAACACACTAGGCGGGGCAGTCATGATCCCCTTCCCTAGGCTCCATGCCAATGGGAGAATGTACTATTGGTAGGGGAGTTCACCGGGATTAGCATGGTTTTGCAGTCGGTGTTGTGTTAAAGATTATTGTGCGATACACCGGGATTAGCATGGTTTTGCAGTCGGTGCCGCACTTGTTGTGTTGTGCGATACACCGGGATTAGCATGGTTTTGCAGTCGGTGCCGTACCTTATTTATTTTACGACACACCGGGATTAGCATGGTTTTGCAGTCGGTGCCGTACGTTGTTTATTTTACGACATACCGGGAGTAGCAATGTTTTGCAGTCGGTGTCGTGTTAAGCTATAAAAGAATTAATAACTGAATCGAGAGTGCTAGTAGGGGTCACGGTAGAACTCACTGAGATTGTATCTCACTGTTTAATTGTTGTTGATTTACAGAGACACAGGGACAGCGGAAATCCAAGAGGCACGAGTAGGTTGAGCTCGGACTGGTTGCTGATAGCCTAGCTTTATGTTTAAGCTTATTTCCCTTCTGTTGTCTGTATTTTAAGACATTATGTATTTAAGGTATATCTTTCTTCCGCTTTCTTGTATGATACTGAATACTATAATTGCTGATGGCATATGGTCTGAGAACCATATTGTCTTGTTGTAAATAAGACTGTTTGAGTTTTATTCAGCGAAAAATTTATAGTGATATTCAGTGTCTAAGCAGGAAATATATCTCTGATGTGTTACTAATGTGCACTTGGGTATTTTTAGTTGATAGAAATACCGGGGTGTTACAGTTGGTATCAGAGCAGTTCGACCTAGTCGGACTTAGTTTAGGGTTGAGTCGATTCCTTGTTAGTCCTGGTCGTAATTACACTTGTGATGCTAAGAGACATTGAGCCTGATCAACTTAATACTTAGTGCATCATAAGCGGAATTATGGTAGGATGATCAAGACGCAGTCCTCGACCAAGACCGGAGTCTCCAACCGATACATCCTCAGGAAAGGTGGCAGAACGGTGGAAGAAAACATCGCTAAGTTTGAAAAGTTGTCTCAGTTTTACCAAGTGGTAAAGTAAGCTTCGGATGACGAATGGAGAATGCAGAAGTATAAGACGGGCATAAGTGCTTTTATGATTTATGGTCTCAGTTCTTATACTGCTACCAATTATGTTGCCTTAGTGTAATCAGCCTATGTCGCCGAGGATGATCTCATAGGAAATATGGGAAAGGAAAGGAGGTAGTTGAATTATCAGCTCCGAATGAAAGTCCTAAGATAATTTCATCAAAGGAAAAACAGGTGCAATTTTCTGATTCTTCAAAGGTCAGAAGATGTTCTAACTATGGAGGTCATCACCAGGGTGATCGTCAGCATAGATCAATCGGTGTTGTTATTGTAATGAAGAAGGTCACTATACAAATAGGTGTCCGGTAAGGAAGAGTTCCAAGGAGTTACAAGCAGCTCTAAGGCAAGGACGAGTCAACACTTTGAATGCTTAGACAGTTACGAATGCTGACGGTATACTTAGAAGGATGGGAGTCCTATTCAATGACTCGATCAGTATATTATAAGATTCGGGTGCAACCTATTGCTGTATATCCCGATCGCATGTGAATCGGTTGGGATTAACCTTATCTTCGCTATCCGAGCTGATAACTATCTTAACTGTGGCTAAGGGTCGTGTCCAGACCCAATCCTTGTGTCAGGATTGTCTACGTGTTATAGGAGACAGAACTTTCGTAGAAGGATTATTTGTTTGCCTGTGAGAAGTGTGGACACCATTTTGGGTATGAATTGGATGACTGCAAATCATGTTGCAATCGACTGTATTAATCAGCTATCAGCTTCGCTTCAGGATCAGTTGAATTGTCTAGGACAAATCCTGAAGCGGTTACCTAATTCACCTTAGACGGTCAATCTTCAATTCAAGGTGCGGAAGCACATGTTAGTATGTTATCTGCATCCACTGAAGCTAGTTTAGATTTGGCGAATATTCAAGTTGTGAATGACTTTTTGGATGTTCTCTGGATGTTTTGCTGGATGAAGTTTCTTCCGTACATCCAGAGAGAGAGGTAGAGTTTTCTATAGAATTGATTCCGGTACAGGATCAATATCTACTGTTTCTTATTGAAGATTTCTTCCGAGTTAAAGGAAATGGAGTCTCAACTGGAAGAGTCGATGTTAAAGAAATTTATTCGACTGAGTGCTTTTCTAAGGAGTGCTCTGGTGTGGTTAGTCAAAAGGAAAAATGGTAGCATGAGATTGTGCAATGATTATCGACGACTCAACAAGTGACGATCCAGAATAAATATCCCTTACAAAGGATAGACGAATTGTTTGAACAATTTGAGGCGCTGCAGTGTTTCTAAAGTTGACCTGAGGTCAGGATATCATTAAATAAAAGTTAGAGCCTTAGAAATTCCGAAGACAGCTTTCTGTACTAGGTATGGACATTACGAGTTCGTAGTGATGCCCTTCGGTTTGACTAATGCTCCAGCGGTATTCGGGAATACGTGAACCGAGTTTTCCACACGTACCTAGATCAATTTGTAGTCGTTTCATTGATGGTATCTTGATGTACTCGAAGACCATTGAAGAGCATGTCCAACATCTCCGCATTGTTTTGAAAGTACCCCGAGAAAGTAAGTGGTACTTGAAACCTTCGGAGTGTGATTTTTGGGGGCCAGGGTAAAGTCTTTGGGACAGGTGATTTCCCAAGTCGGGAGATTCTGTAGATCCCAGTAAGAAGGAAGCGGTGTTGAATGGGAGTGACCGACGTCAGTCGCAGAGATCAAAAGTTTCTGGATCTAGCCGGTTACTGTAAGAGGTTCGTTAAAGGGTTCTCACAGTTAGTTGTCCACTTACTCGGTTAACTCGTAAGGGTCATCCGTTTACGTGGGATGCTGATTGTGAAGAATGTTTTCAAGAGTTGAAGATTTTGACTTCTGCTCCAATCCTGATTCTTCCGGATCCGTCATTGGAATTTTAAATTTTCGATGACGCTTCGGGGAAGGGTTTAGGATGTATTCTAATGCAAGGATCAACAAGTGGTGACTTAGGCGTCCAGACAATTAAGGTCTCATGAGAGGATTTATCCGACTCATGATTTGTAATTGGCATCGATTGTGTATGCACTGAAGATTTGGAGACGTTACCTGTATGGGTCTCGTTTCGAAGTCTTTAGTGATCACAAAAGTTTAAAGTGTCTGTTTGATCAGAGGAACTGAATAGCAGGCAGAGAAGTGTGTAGAATTCTGAAGGATTATGACTTCGGGTTGAAGTATTATCCAGGAAATCCCAATGTTGTAGCTGATGCGAGTAATAGGAAATCGCTCCACACGGCAGAATTATGATGCATTAGATGGAATTATTAGAGTCTGTTAGAGGCTTAAATTTGAATTCAAGATCAAGGAGGAATCGGTTAGTGTTGAGCCATATGAGGATCGCTAGTTCCCTAAGGGATTCTATACGCTTGGCACAGAAAGTTGATGTGAAGCTACAATCACAAAAGGTATTTCCAGATTTTACCATGCATAGTGATGGAGTCAGTTGTTTCAACGGTAGAATCTGTGCTGCCGATGATGATAACAATAAAGGGCAAGTGTTAGTGGAAGCACACCGAAGTTTATATTCTGTTCCTGGGTGTACAGAATATAAAGCAGAGGTATTAGTTTGTTAACCTCTCCTTTGTGAAAGTTAACAATGAGATGGTATTATATGATTCTGTTTGACAAGTCGAACGCGAACGCGAATATGTAGGTGACTTAAATTTCCGAAGTGAAGCTTGGCGTGCGGTGTAACAGTTTTGAAAAATCGTTTTTGTGAAAACCCGCATGCTAAAGTTAATTTTGGAACGAATTAAGAGGCTAATAGGATATGATTGGGGAGGAAAATCCTAGGAGGATTACTTAGGTTGAGGGGAAGCTCTCAACGCTATTGACTAATTCGGAAAGGAGCTCTGAGTTCTGTTTGATAATTGTTTGGAGAACAACTGAGGTGATTTTCATTACGTTCAATTTATTTGATGTCTCCGTGGTTTACTTCTACGTTTAAGATAAACGTTTCTGGTAAATCCTCATTCCATCTTCTTTCGAAAGGTGTTATCTCGAAATCTTGGGGGCAAGTCAAGAAGTTTCACAAGTGACTTTTTCGTCACATTGTCGGTATGTACGAGGACCGTTAAGGATATTAGAAGATTTGTTGAGAAAGTATTTACACCCTTCGAGGAAATCGTGTTTGTTTTTACGTCTACCGAGGAGTGCTTTGGTTTGGATTAATCAAAGTTGGGGAGCAAGCGAGGAATGAAGCTTCGGAAGTGTTTTCGAACGCGGTGCCGAGCCTATGTAGGCGAATGAGGAGTTTCTCGTGTAGATTCGTAACCAGAGAGTTCGTATCCAGGTAGTAGTGGGTCATACTTGGAGGTTGATGTGCGAATTTGGGAAGATTTTCTACACTCATTTCGTTAACTCAAGAATGTTTTCCAGCAAATTTGTACCTTTCTGAGAATGTCGATTTTCGATTAGTCGGATGAAAGACTTGACGAAATTTTGAGGACAAAATTCTTTTAAGTTGGGGAGAATGTAACATCCGCAAAATAATTAACCGAATTATTTGGATGTTAACCCAATTAAACCAATTTAGTAGTTAACTGGTAAATTTATCGAGTGCAAAAATTATTTAATTGTTGTCATCGAATCGTTAACCGGATAATATGGACCAAGGAAGTTTTGGAATCGAAATAGGAGATTTCGATCAATATGGTAATTTGACCGCGTTACAACAAATATATTAAATAAATATATATAAATATAAGTGTGTGTGTGTATTAATAAAGAAAGGAAAGAAATGAAAGAAAGAAGGAAACAGTGAGAGAACCGAGAGGAAAACAGAGAGAAGAAGAGAAAAAGAAAAGAAGAGAGAAAGAAAGGGGGAGGAAGAAGAAGGGGAAAAAGGGGGCACTTCCGCTCAACGAAACGACTTCCTTCCAACACGAAAAATGCTCAGCGTTACTTCCTCTTCGATTTGGTACCAACATCTTCATCATCAACTCACTCTACACGAATTTACCATTTTCGGTTTGAAGCTCAAGGTGGCGTTTTTGAGAGCTATCTTCGTCAATAAAGCGGTTTGGAGGCTAGGGGAGTTCGAATGGAGGCTCGGGTACTAGTTTGGAGTGAAAGAATCAAGGTTTGATTGGGTGAGATTTGAGAAATCAAAATTGGGGGTTTTTGTGAATAGTGATTAGAAGTTGGGGAAGATGATGAATAGTGTCCGTGGAGAATTTCGGGAAAATCGGTATTTCGGTCAAAAAGCGGTTTCGTGATCGAGTGGAAAGCTTTGAAAGCGGTTTGGGTGTCGCCGGAGCGGGGAATGTTCGTGTGGCTACTCGGTGATTTGGCGAAGTCTCGGCAATTTTGAAGTCTCGGTGTCGGCACACGCTTCGAGGGTGAGTTTTACTCACGTTTAGGATTTTATGTTTCGAATTATTAATTAACTGTTTTATCGCTTTCGCTGGACTGGAATATCATGTGATACTGTCTGATTCGGGTTAGGAATCGATTGGGGCGAGTCTCGGTTCGCGTCGCGTTAAAAATGGAATTTTTGGTGAATTGATTCGAGAGATTTTGATTTAAAACCGATATTTGGAAAATACGTCGCGTTTTGATAAATTCGATTTCATTATGATTTTGATTGATTTGATTGATTGTTCGATGTTGATTGGGCTTGATTATATGTGTGTGAAAACTGTTTTCGGTCGAAACGAGAATCGTTCGAGAAATCTTGGGTCAAAAACCGTTATTTCGGAATATGTCGTGTTTTGGTAAAATCCGTTTTGATTGAGTTTTTGATTGGATGGATTGATTGTGTGACTTTGATTGAGACTGTTTTTATGGTTGTCAAATCTGTTTTCAATCGGAACGAAAATCGGAATTGAGCGGAATCGCGGTTTTCGCGCGAAACCGCCAAAATCTGCACTTGACAGGCCCCTTACTGCCAGTCCACGCGCCGTTTGCGCGCCGTTTACGCGCCGTTTGCGCGCCGTTCGCGCGCCGTTTGCGCGCCACGCGCCACTCGCGCGCCAGCTGGCAGAATTTCAGCAACCAAACACTGTTTTTCGTTTCGCGATAACTTTTGATCCGGGAACCCGATTGAGGTGTTCTAAGATGCGTTGGAAAGCTTATTCAGAGGCCTAACTGAATATTCTATTTTTAAGGCAAAATGAACTGTTTTTGATATTGAAAATTGTGTCGAAAAGCGGTCAACTAGAGTGCGAGTGTGAACTTGGATTTTATAAAATGTGGATTAAAGTGTTTCATTGATTGTCTGATTTGATGGACCGTGGGTTCATAGTACTGTAGATATATGTTTATATATCGAGTTGGGTGACGACCCATGTGTAACACACTAGGCGGGGCAGTCATGATCCCCTTCCCTAGGCTCCATGCCAATGGGAGAATGTACTATTGGTAGGGGAGTTCACCGGGATTAGCATGGTTTTGCAGTCGGTGTTGTGTTAAAGATTATTGTGCGATACACCGGGATTAGCATGGTTTTGCAGTCGGTGCCGCACTTGTTGTGTTGTGCGATACACCGGGATTAGCATGGTTTTGCAGTCGGTGCCGTACCTTATTTATTTTACGACACACCGGGATTAGCATGGTTTTGCAGTCGGTGCCGTACGTTGTTTATTTTACGACATACCGGGAGTAGCAATGTTTTGCAGTCGGTGTCGTGTTAAGCTATAAAAGAATTAATAACTGAATCGAGAGTGCTAGTAGGGGTCACGGTAGAACTCACTGAGATTGTATCTCACTGTTTAATTGTTGTTGATTTACAGAGACACAGGGACAGCGGAAATCCAAGAGGCACGAGTAGGTTGAGCTCGGACTGGTTGCTGATAGCCTAGCTTTATGTTTAAGCTTATTTCCCTTCTGTTGTCTGTATTTTAAGACATTATGTATTTAAGGTATATCTTTCTTCCGCTTTCTTGTATGATACTGAATACTATAATTGCTGATGGCATATGGTCTGAGAACCATATTGTCTTGTTGTAAATAAGACTGTTTGAGTTTTATTCAGCGAAAAATTTATAGTGATATTCAGTGTCTAAGCAGGAAATATATCTCTGATGTGTTACTAATGTGCACTTGGGTATTTTTAGTTGATAGAAATACCGGGGTGTTACACTACGACTACTGGTTGTTGTACTAATGATTCATAATAAAGTATTAGTTTAGTTTTAATAAAGAACCTAACCATTGTTATTTCATACATTGACTTTTACTGAGGATTTTGTTGTTGATGTTATGCTAGGCTATCTTTGGCTTGTAGGTTCTATCAATTGTGGGTACCTGGGCAAATTTCTTGACCCTGTTCTACATAAGTAAGAACATTTTTTACTGATTTTATGCATATATTTTTTCAAGTTATGAACTATGAAATTTTACTGAGCATAACTATAATGCATAGTTCTTTAATATATTATAATCAAATACTAAAATTTGGTTTATGTTCTTCAGGTATGCATTGTAGGTGACTTCACTGACGAGGAAGTTGAATCCTGTATTCTAGATTACCTTTTTGATAATAGAAAGTAGATCACTGATTTTGGTTTTTCCTTGCGGACAATGAAGAAAAAGAAGTCAAATGCTTAGATCCTTCTTTATCTCCACCTGAGAAAGTTCAACATGCAATAGATTGCTTGCCTATATCTCAAGCAAAAACATGCAATGGAATACATCATTCATTCCATCGCTGGACAATAATGGATTATTCCAAAGCTTATAGATCAGGGGAAATAACACCGCGTTTGGTATTTCATTTTTTCATATTCTTTTCAATATGCTTACTACTTAGCATGCATGGATAAAGATTACTTTATACAGGTTGCAGAACGGTTGTTGCTGCTATTGATGAATCCAGAAAAATTCCACTTCAAATGGGATTCTTGATTCACTATGATGTTGATGATATACTAAGACAAGCAATTGAATCAACTCTTCGATATCAAAGAGGTACTTTATAACAACTCAAGTTTCAATTCAAAATCAGAAGGCTTCTTTGAACCTTTAAATGGTGCCTGATAGTGTTATTAAAACTCATAATCATGAATATCTGTATGCATGATACTTACCTTTCTCATACTCAGTTCAGAATTCAGATACTCAACTGATGCAATACTATTTTTGTATAGGGCAACCAATCTCCGTGCTAGATGGAGTTCCTTTTGCTGTCAAGGACGAGATAGATTGTTTGTCATATCCGACAACAGGTAGTGTAACATGTTATTGTTTTCTCAGGTATGATCTGTTTGTATGATCAATGTTTCATAATTCACTTGAGCATAAAAATATGTTGTCCTCAATTTCCACCTCTATCATTCTATAAATTTGAAGTATCCCCCATACTTGATTCTCGGTTGGAAGCATTGGCAGCAGGTAACTTTTTTTTAACTTTAAATGGAACTTTAGAAACTTGATTTGCTGTGGAGATTTTATGTACCTGCCGACCAATTTTCTTTTCAAATTATGTAGATCTATATGCACTGTCGAGATATGCTAATGCCAATACCAGACCCTCTGTGTTGAATTCTGATGCTTCTCATTTGGCTGAGTCAGAACAAGTGGAGTCCAAGCAAAATGTTGCAGAGCCAGAGACTGAAAACGAAAAATCTGAACTAAGACTTGCTCAAATTCAGCATCAGCTTCCTTCTAATGAACCTGGTGCACTAATGCACCTTGTTGAGGAACCACAAGTTCCCTGTACAAAGGATTTTGAACTCTGCTTATTTTTTTTATTTTTATCAAGGAACCACAAGAAAGATTGAAATGACATGTGAGAAGGAAGGTGCTGGCCAGTGGAGTGATGAGAGGTGGCGAGGTGAGAACAAAGAGGGAGGTAGTCGACGGTGGCCTAGAAAGCTTCAACAGTAGCTGTTCATAACAGGATTGTAAGATCTCGGGGCTCTTTGCGGTGATTCATATGTCCTTCTTCTCTCTCGGATTGCATTTCATTTCAAGCTTTCCCATATTTTTTTTCGATTTAACATTTTTTTTATTTTTTCTTTCTCTGTTTCTCTATGTCTTACAAAGAAAGATTGAGCGAATCCAAATGTTTGGTTATGTTTGGCAGGAGAGGGTTGCAATTGCTGTCACGGTGGAGAGAGGAGAAAGGAGAGATACTAATAACGTAAAGAAAGGAAGCAGGTGGTACGAGTGCAGCGGAGCAGCCATCTGTGCTCACGTTGGGGTTTGCGACGGTTAGAGCGGAGCTCCGATAACAAGGGTAAGATTCAATCCCTTTTTCCTTTATATTATTTATCAATCCTTTTATCTATACTCATAATTTCTGGCTCAATTTCCTCCAATCTAATTTTATTACTCAGTTTTTTTCTGATATATTTTACTGCTCAGTTTTTCTTTAATTTGATTCTGTTATCCCCTTTTTAGCATGTTATGAGTTTCACTCTTGCTTTGTGTTTGTAATTTTCTACCTATTAATTTAATTCCTTTTTGATTTTTGTTTGCTTAGTTAAACTAATTTGCTTGCTGCTAAATGTCAATATGTGATTTATCCACATTGTTCTACCACACCAATTTATTTTGAGGTGATCACAGTACACAAAATAGTATAAAGTTGTGATGATGCAAATATGGAGAACTAAAAAAATGTGCAACTTTTTTTTTGGCAACAATGTGCAAGTTTTTGGTTTTGATTTACTTTTTATCTTTGTAATTGGATTTGCTTGCTACTACATAGGTATGCATTGGATGTCAATGTGGAGAGGTCAGAAGATTTTCTCGCTCATAAGAGATTGCTCAAGTTGGTAGAAAGCCCTGCTAATTGACCAGCATTTCAAATTCGCTTAGTGCAGGGAAGTCACAGAAATAGAGCACTAATAATTTGTTTAAAGTACGCCTTTAAGAACTGCACTGTTGATAGTTGTTTGCTGTTATTGCCATAAATTTTGGAACTTTGGAATCAAAATCTTTAAAAGTGCCTAAAATAAGTTTAGAGAGGTGTTACATACAGATTAATATCAGTATCATTTTCTTCCTGTGCTTCATTTTCGTTTTCTTCTCTATTTGCTATTGTTTATTTTTTTTCCTTAATATCAATAGGTTTCAAAGCATGGTATTATAAATATGTGGATCATGGGTTGACAATAAGGATTTATATGAAGTTAATGCTCAGTCATGGACTCAGACATATGCCACGTTCTATAACTGTCATGTTGGAAATGCATTTGTGCCCTATGTGAAGTTACTAAACAAAATTATGCTATATATTCTTTATTTGGTTTACATTTCCATTAACAAAGTGTGGTGCCAAAATTTCGTCATAGTCATACGGAGCTAAATGTGCTCTTTTCTACTAAGAATACAGCTCACAAGTTTCGAAGGAATGATGTGCAGGAGGAAAGTGAAGAGGTTGTAAGGGAGAGAGTTAGGAAGGCATGGGCTGAGATGATAGGTAATTGTTCCTCAGGAACTGGTACAGTCCCCACCACTTTTAATTGCAGCAATAGTGGTCTTAAAATAAGAGACATCTCCTTTGAGGAATCCTTAAGAAACACCCCTGATGGTGACTACCCAATGCCCTTTGAAGCTCACCTTTCTGATTTTGAGCTGGGTGAATTTAGGAGATTTAAAAAGCAATTTGAACTCACTAGCAGTAGCTTGGATGATAAAGAAGGCCCTGAGTACCTGTGGAGACAAAAAAGATTGAGAGAATTATTTGATGACAAGAGGCAAAGAGCTGCTAGAGAGGCTGAATTACTTATGCAGGAAGTTAGATATCAAATTGGGAAAGGAATACCTATGCAATTAAACAATGTTGTCCACATGGAACAGGGGACACGAGAAAGCTCTAATGAAGTTGTAGTTAATGTTGTCCCTCCAGGGCATGCTACAGCAATGTAATGTTTGCCACAGGCTCCATTGAACCCTATGATAGATAGCAAGCTTTCATCAACTACCCCATTAGGGTCCAGTGAAGTCTCTCTCTCACTCCTCTGTGCTTCATCTCTCTCGCTAGTAACTAGCTTCAGCCCACATCCACAACAAACCCTCCAGTCCTTGTGCAGACCCTCCTTTCCAGTAACCCTTACGCAGTATGCACTACAACAACACGCCGCCGGACTCTGACCCTCACCCACCCTCTGTTAGTCCGACGACCACCACACGCCGTCGCCTATGCACTGTGCTCCGTTGCTGCTTCTTCTCAAGGTTCGTTTTGTTTTCCTTCTTCATTTTGTTTTCCTTCCCTCTTTGATTTCGTTTTGTATGATTTGCCTAAATCAGATTTGGGAACCGAATTGTGGGTTTTCGTTTTCTTTCTTGTATTATTTCGTTTTCTTTATGCTGCTGGTGGTGGTGGTGTTTCTGAAACATTGATAACTTAGATGTGCTATATACTGAGGTCTACTTATACCAACTAATACCACTTATATGCCTTGATATACCAACTGATATGCACTTTCACTTTCACTACAAAAAAACTAGTCATTAGCGAGGGACAGTTCCCTCGCAAAATGACCTGATTCCCTCACTAATGGTCATTTGCGAGGGACTTAGCGAGGGACTGGTTCCCTCGCTAATTCCCTCCTCGCAAATGGGATTAGCGAGGGAAGTTGGATCCCTCGCTAATTAGCGAGGGACTATGCCGTCACTAGTTCCCTCGCTAATGACTGCAGCTTTTCAGGTGATGGGACTCAGTTGCAGGGGTTGGTAAATGCGCAGGAATTAGCGACGGCTTTTGCCCTCGCTAATTCCCTCGCTAATGACTGCAGTTTTAAAAAAAAAATGACACGTGTCCAGTGCTGAATGGCTTGTTTTTTTTATATATATTAATTAATGAATATTATATTATATTATTAATTTTGTGGTGATGTGTGGTGGTGGTGGTGGTGGTGGCGTGGTGGTGGTGTGGTGGTGGTGGCGGCGTGGTGGTGGTGATGGGTGGTTTAGAGTAGAGAGAAGGAGAAGAGTAAGGGAGAAAGAGAGAGAGAGGAGTGAGAGTGGTGGTGGTGGTGGTGAAGAGTAAGAGAGAGTGAGTGAGAGTGGTAGGAGGTATGTGGTGGTGGTGGTGGTGGTGGTGGAAGAGTGAAGAGAGAAGAAGAGTGTGAGAGGAGATGGTGATGATGGTGGTGGTGGTGGTGTTGGAAGAGTGAAGAGAGAAGAAGGGTGTGAGAGGAAGTGGAAGGGGGAAGAGGAAGGGAAGAGGAATGGTGAAGAGTGAGTGAGTGAGAAAGAAGAGTGAGGGTGTAAACGGATATAAAGGAAAAAAGAAAAAAATTTGCGAGGGAATTAGCGAGGGAACTGTCTCATCATCTGAAAAGTTAACGTTAGCGAGGGAATTAGCGAGGGAACTGTCCCTCGCTAATTTCTGCACCTTTACCAACCCCTGCGCTGAGTCCCATCATCTGAAAAAGCAAAATTTAGTGAGGGAATTAGCGAGGGCAGTCATTAGCGAGGGACAGTTCCCTCGCTAATTCCCTCGCTAATGAGAAAAAAATTGACAGCTCTATGCCCTCGCTAATTCCCTCGCTAATGACTGTTTTTGCGAGGGACAACAAGTCCCTCGCTAATGTCCGTCGCTAATCAGTGTTTTTTTTGTAGTGTTTTACTTAGGCTCAATTAATACCACATATAAAGGTTTTTAATATTTTGGTAGGTTGTTCCTGTTGCAGGTTTTCAATTACTTTGGAAGGCATACCAAAGAACATTCATGGCAGGAATTACTTGCACTAATGTCTTTGAATTGACCTTGCTAATTTATTGTCCAAGAGTGCATTTCCTGTGAACTATCCATTGCGTGCCATGCATTTTCTTGCAGTTGTCCGCCAAGGATGCTTCTCTTGTGTTATCATACTCAATTATAATGCTTAATACAGATCAGAACAATGTGCAATTCAAAAAGAAGATGTCAGAAGAGGATTTTATCAGAAATAATAGGCACATAAATGGCGGCAGTGATCAAAAAGAAGATGATCTTATCAATGTAACCGATAATGTAAAAGCAATAGAATAGATAGATAGCAAATTTTATTTACTCTGTATCAGATTGTAACATTTGATCTTTATGATCTTGTACTTTTAGATTGCGATCAATGTAACATACTCATTTTTATACTTCCAATTGTGATCAGTTTTGAGTAGTGAATTATGTAGTAATTGTGTGACTTCTTTATACTAACAGGCAATCATTATCCACAACACTTAGCAACATTACAAAACTAGCAACAGGACCAAATACAAGCTGTGTGATCAAATACAAGATTATTACGATGGAACTTATCAGTTCTTAAATACAAGCTTTGTGTGATCAAATACAAGCTTATTACGATGGAACTTATCAGTTCTTACAAGATCATACAAATCAATTGTTGCAATCTTTTACAAGTTAAATAAAATTAAGTAATAAAGCTCACACAATTTGCTACAATGGATTGACAGGGCATGCGTGAAGACATATTAGATAGGGCATGTGTGAAGACATATTAGATTGAGAAGTTTTCCCCATTAATTATGTCCAATAAATGCATTTCAAAAGAGTGGTAATGGAGAAATAAGAAATATCTTCTACATTTATTCTTTATGTGTTATGATCTTTGAAATAAAGTCATTATACATTACCAATGTTTCATATTATCTTTAGAAGTTCACTTTCAATTAGGGTTCTGATTTATACATATTAATTATTTC
Source organism: Astragalus membranaceus (assembly GCA_039519185.1). NCBI lineage: Eukaryota > Viridiplantae > Streptophyta > Magnoliopsida > Fabales > Fabaceae > Astragalus > Astragalus membranaceus. Next base: position 161,477,175 of record CM076850.1, read on the forward strand.
TGTTTACGGTTCATTTGTTTCTACGTTTACCAAATATAAGATGTGTGACTCTTTAATTGTGCTTTTCTAATGCTTGGAACTTTTCAAGTGAATGTTCTTGGTTTTGTAATACTATTATGACTTATTGGTGTTGTGCTTATCTATTAGTTGAAAATTTTCAAGTATTTCTTAATATGGGATCTTCTTAGTTTTGTACTCCACTTTTTGATATGTTATTTTAGTCGCTAATTAAAACGATTAATTTAATCGATACTAGCTCTCCCCGTGCATCGCACGGGTGATGAGGCTAGTTATAAATATAAATATGACAACTTGTCCCATATGTATTGGACTCTGTTGTTAGTTTGAAATTAAAAAAGAAAGATTTTTTTATTACTGTGTTATTGGTGTATAGTATACACTGATTAATCTACACTAACGTTAGATAGGGATGGCAAAACGGGTTTGACCCGCCGGGCCGGCCCGCCAACCTGCCAAAAAAAGGCGGGTTGGATTGGGATATTGTGACCGCTAACCCGCTGAGCCTGCCCCGCCAAAAGGAGAAAACCGCGGGCTTAAGACAAGAACGGGGCGGGTCAGCCCGCAAGCCCTTTTTTTTTTGAAAAAAAAAACATCAGAGTCAGACAGACCAATCCATTTTATAAAAAACAAATTAGGGCCCAAAATTAGAATCCAGCGCACTGCGCACCCCAAACCCAACCCGTTTTGTTCATTTTAGGTTTCACTTTTCACTTCTCAAACAATTGATATATAGTTAATCCTAGTAATTCCAATGCTATTATTGTTTTATATTTTTATTTCTGTTAAAAAAGGCTTTATAAAAAAACTATTTTAAAAAGGAGGTGAAAAATCTAATTGAAATTGAAATGTTAAAAATAGGTGAAAATTTTGTTCAAAAAAATTGCAAAAAAAAAAAATAGGTGGGCCGGCCCGCCAGCCCGCCACTTGCCGAGGCGGGCCAGTATGTTGAGCTCGCGGTTAGTTGGCGGGCCAACCCGCCTCGCCCCCTATTTTAGCGGGCTTTAGGCAAAGCGGACCGGGTCGGGGGCCGGCCCGTTTTGCCATCCCTAATGTTAGACATATCTGATACAAATTTTGTCATATACCATTAGACCAACAAATGTCAATAGTTCGTATGAAAGTTCTTTTTTCGCTCGAACTATTGCTGACTACCCATGGAGTGTCTCAACACTTTCAACAAAAGACTAATCTCTGCTCTTACTTAAGAGCAAAATTTGCGTAAAGTAACACCAAGTTTGTCCACGATCGAAATCGAACTTAAGAACACCGAGTTAACCCCCGTGTCCCGGGATAACTTATGCTATTGGGGCAACAATAATGGTTTAATTCGCAAAGAACCTAATAATTCGTTACTAATTAAACGGATAAGGACCATGTTGTAAAATCAAAATAAATCGTAAAATCAAACTTTTAAAAGTAGGAGGTAGAAAGCTTTTTTTATTTATGACAGGATAGAAAGTTACAACATTTTGTCAAAAAAAATTGGTCAAAAAAAACATTTTGTCAAAAAATAAAAGGTAAGACCTAATAATTCCCCACCCACCTATCTCCATTTATTTTTTTGCCATAAAAACTTGGTATTATTAAATGGCAGTTTTTTCTCATTCATTTAATAATAAATAGATTCCATAGGGTTTTTTCTAGTAAGATTTTAATTAGACATATCATCGATGCATATTCAGGAAAAGTGTTATGAATAATATGATATGGATGTCCACTTCTATTAGGCTTTCACTTCTCATTACTCCCTTTATGTAATGAGTTGTTAGTGACTCTTTAAGATTGATCTTTCACTTACCTTTTCCCACTCTAAAATAGGGTTTACTCCTATGCGTAGTGAAACACTTGTGAAGAAAATAATACAAACATTTTCATCTTCTCTCCTTCTCCCATTCTCTTGTTCTTCTTCTTACTCTAAGTTTGATTATTTTCGTAACACACAAATGTTTTCCAAAAAAAAAAAGTAGACAAATGTTAGACAACAGTTGACTATTTTAAAGTAAAAAAAATTGAATGTATATTAGTTGGCAAATAGCCACCAAGTTAGACAAGAGAGGAAATTTAATTGATAGATAGCCTCACACAGCTACTTACTGATTAATAATATGAAGAGACAAGATGGAAATTTAAATGAGAGAATGGGAAGAGGGTTGTGGCTCCAAGTCAAATCTGGCTGTTGTTTTTTCTTTGTCTCTATCCACAATTCAACATCCCACATTGTATCAATCCGTCACCATTGGATTCAAAATTGCCATTTAAATCCATAAAGTCAATTTAATTTAATTTAAGCAATTGAATTAAGATTTATAAGTATGTTTTTGACTCAACAGCCTAACGTTCTACTCTATCTACCACTTGACATTCTTTATCCATTTTCGTGATAAAGGATTAGTACAAGTATTTAAACCACTCTTTTCCTATTTTTCCTTCACACTATACTTATGATTATTTTCCTTTTTTCAAAATTATTAAATTAAATCGTAGAAAGATGAAATTGAGATTTGCTGACGTGTATCCAGTATCCACTATGAGTTGACTATATATAAGACTCGTGAGCCCAAACTCATTTTTTGAGAAGAAGAAGAAGATTGACACAGAGAGAGAGAGAGAGAGAGTAATGGCGGGTGGAGGATTGCCAGATGGTGGGCCAGGAAAAAGAGCTCATCTGTATGAACACAAGTTCACTATCTATTTCGCTTTTACCTGCGTTGTTGGAGCTCTTGGTGGTTCTCTTTTCGGTTATGATCTTGGTGTTTCAGGTTTCTTTCCATTACTTCTTCTTTCAAATTCAATTCAACTGTCTCTTTTTATTATCTGGAATGGATCACCTTCCTTTTTTCCATGTTATTTATGATCTTGGTGTTTCAGTTTTTTTTTCTTTTTTCTTCATTTTTGTTTTAGAATGACTTAGTTTGGATTAATTGAAAGATCTAATCTGTTTTCTTTATGTCTATGTGATTTACAAGGTGTCTTTTAATATTTTTATGGCAAAATAATATTCTTGTCGTTGTCTTTGAATATTTTACACTACGTGGTGTATGTAATTAGTGACTTGTTTTGAGAATGAACTAAAAGCCAAGAATTGCAGACGTATCAAGAAACGATATGAAAGAGAAATTTTTAACCATTTATGCAAGTATGATTTTTGGTTCACTTTTTTTTGTTTTGTTTTGGCAAAAAAACTTAGTCGAGAATTTCGGTTGGAGTTTTGCTTACAGTTGGGATCATGATACTTGCATTTCCCTATGGATTGAAACTAACACTGCTTCTGCATTGGCTCTTTTATTGACTAATTAATTATTGTGTTGACTTTTATTGTTATTAGTAATATTGCAGAATGGGTGTTGATTACTTCCACACTCATGTTCTTGCCCTTGTCATGGGCATCATAGTAACAGGCTAACTTTCAAATTGGAGTAATGAATACTGTAAATTTTAGGCTTAAAGGTACTTTTAGTCCCTGCAAATGTCACAATAATCCAGTTTAGTCCCTGCAATTCCAAAACTTTTAAAATAGACCCTGCAATTACTAAACGTTACTACTTTTAGTCCCTGCTGTTAGTTTAGGCTTAACACTGTTATCTTTTGATGATGTGGCACACCCCCCACCCCCCCCACCCCACCCCCCCCCACCCCCCTCTCCCCTTCGCCCCCTCCTCCCCTTCGCCCCCCTCCCCTTCGCCCCTCCTCCCCTTCGCCCCTCCTCCCCTTCGCCCCCTCCTCCCCTTCGCCCCCTCCTCCCCTTCGTCCCTCCTCCCCTTCGCCTCTCCTCCCCTCCTCCCCTTCGCCTCTCCGCCTCTCCTCCTCCCCCCTCCCCTTCGCCCCCCCCCCTCCCCTTCGCCCCTTCGCCCCTTCGCCCCTTCGCCCCTTCGCCTCTCCTCCCCTCCTCCCCTTCGCCCCTCCTCCCCTTCGCCCCCTCCCCCCACCACCGACCCCACCCCACCCCTCCCCCCCAACATATCAGCCATATTTGCCAAGAATGTCCACCCATTCGACTCACCGGTGTAACCGCCCTTTCAAGATTCACCAACGACCCAGATCCCAATTCCACCAACGAAGTCTTCCTCAGTGTCTCCGGTGCCAACCCTACAGTAAAGTCGGAAGCTTTATGGTCAAACTCTGTCACAGTAAGGCACGTGTCGTTGACTGCGATGCTGTCGCCGAGGTTGGGGAGGAGGGGAGGAGAGGCGAAGGGGAGGAGGGGCGAAGGGGAGGAGGGGAGGAGAAGCGAAGGGGAGGGGGGGCGAAGGGGAGGGGGGCGAAGGGGAGGAGGGGAGGAGAAGCGAAGGGGAGGGGGGGCGAAGGGGAGGGGGGCGAAGGGGAGGAGGGGGCGAAGGGGAGGGGGGGCGAAGGGGAGGGGGGGCGAAGGGGAGGAGGGGCGAAGGGGAGGAGGGGAGGAGAGGGGGGTGGGGTGGGGGGGGGGGTGGGGTGGGGGGGGGGGGTGGGGGGTGGGGGGGTGTGCCACATCATCAAAAGATAACAGTGTTAAGCCTAAACTAACAGCAGGGACTAAAAGTAGTAACGTTTAGTAATTGCAGGGTCTATTTTAAAAGTTTTGGAATTGTAGGGACTAAACTGGATTATTGTGACATTTGCAGGGACTAAAAGTACCTTTAAGCCTAAATTTTATAACATGCTTAAAAAATGTGAACTTTTAAGCGACTTTCTATAGCATGCTCAATTAATTATTCAAGTTATAATAACTTTACTTGGTATTTTACTATTTTGTTAGGTGGTGTGACCTCAATGGATGATTTTCTGGAGGAATTCTTCCCAGATGTGTATAGAAGAAAGCACCAGCATCTTGATGAGACGGACTACTGTAAATATGACAACCAAGTGCTAACTTTATTCACATCATCCCTTTATTTCTCAGCACTTGTTATGACATTTTTTGCTTCCCACCTAACAAGAAAGAAGGGAAGAAAGGCAAGTATCATAGTTGGTGCCCTTAGCTTTCTTGCTGGAGCAATCCTCAATGCAGCTGCTCAGAACATTCCAATGCTAATCATTGGTAGAGTCCTTCTTGGTGGTGGCATTGGATTTGGCAATCAAGTAAGTGAGACCACAATGACATAAATAAAAACATGTACTCCCTCTGGTTCTATATGTAATAAGAAAAAATTGCAGGTATATATAAAAATGTTCCTACCTTAGTTTTTTTCTTAATGGTATGTCTAATTATTGTGCAGGCTGTTCCTTTGTATTTATCTGAAATGGCTCCAGCGAAGAACCGAGGAGCGGTTAACCAACTGTTTCAGTTCACAACTTGTGCTGGAATACTGATTGCAAACTTGGTGAATTATTTCACTGACAAAATCCATCCTCATGGTTGGAGAATATCACTTGGATTGGCAGGTATTCCAGCAATTCTAATGCTTCTTGGAGGTATATTTTGTGCTGAGACACCAAACAGTCTTGTGGAACAAGGAAGGTTAGAGGAAGCAAGAAGAGTGTTGGAGAAAGTTAGAGGAACCAAGAATGTTGAAGCTGAATTTGAAGATCTTAAAGATGCGAGTGAACAAGCGCGAGTGATCAAGGATCCCTTTAGGACACTCCTCAAGAGAAAGTACAGACCACAACTTATAATAGGAGCATTGGGGATTCCAGCATTCCAGCAGTTAACTGGCAACAACTCTATTCTCTTCTATGCCCCTGTCATCTTTCAGAGTTTGGGGTTTGGAGCTAATGCAGCTCTCTTTTCATCTTTTATTACTAATGGAGCTCTCCTTGTTGCCACTGTTATCTCAATGGTTTTAGTTGACAAGTTTGGTAGAAGAAAATTCTTCTTGGAAGCTGGTTTTGAAATGATATGCTGCATGGTAAACAAACACTCCTTGTTTCTTTTATGCGTTTGATTTGCTAAAAAGTTGGGGCAAGAGACTAGACAAAAACGCATATTGTTCGGTCTAGTCCGGTACTTACCTATTTACAAATCAAACACATCTTTACTATCCCTGAGTTTCATTTCATCCAATAAATGCAGTAAAAAGTAATAACCACTGTTAATTGTATTGTTTATTGAACTTTTTCATTGATTTGCAGATTATTACTGCTGTGGTTTTGGCTGTGGAGTTTGGACATGGAAAAGAACTTTCAAAAGGCATAAGTGCATTTCTTGTTGTGGTGATTTTCTTGTTTGTTTTGGCATATGGAAGATCTTGGGGACCCTTAGGATGGTTGGTTCCCAGTGAGCTTTTCCCATTAGAGATAAGGTCATCTGCACAGAGTATTGTCGTTTGTGTCAACATGATCTTCACTGCTCTTGTTGCACAATTGTTTCTTTTGTCACTCTGTCACCTCAAATATGGAATCTTCTTGCTGTTTGGTGGCTTAATTGTCATCATGAGTATCTTTGTCTTCTTCCTTTTGCCGGAAACAAAGCAAGTTCCAATTGAGGAGATTTATCTTCTTTTTGAAAACCATTGGTTCTGGGGGAGCATTGTGAGACAGGATGCGGACCATGAACAAGGGACACCAAATGGGAAGCCAATAGCTGGTTAAAATTCTGAACAAAACAATTGACCAAGAATAGGTTTATCTTCTTTATTTTCTTCTTTTGTCAATTGTTTCATGCTACCAGCCAGTAGGTTATTCTACATTCAATGTTTTTAGGCACGTTAATAGTTGGTCTGTTTATATTTATATTATGGTGAGAAAATAACATTGCTTCTATTTTCATTGAATCTCTTCTTAAAAAAGGAATGGAATGAGATTAGTATGGATTTCGTCGGTTCCATTTTATCTAATATCTCAATTTATCTCCTCTTCCAACTTAGAGACTTGAGATAAAATCAACTTTTCTTGGAGACGCGAGATAAAACCAGCGTTTTCTTTTATCAGTTTCCTTATCATTTCAGCTACTTCCTAACAGTAAAATAGACTTCATTCCATTATAAAATATATCCAGCCAATTGTGTGGAATCTCTGTTTTTATTTTATATCACTATTTTATTTCATTTTTTTCCATCAATCATTTCCCATGATTAGGTACACAAACATAACTTAAAGCCGTTGACAATTATATGTCAGATACTTAAAACATTATCTTCATTTACAAATAATAATAATAATAATAATAATAGTAATATTATAAAGTTATAATAAAAATAATGCAAAAGACAGAGAGACAGCACCGCAACATTTCTTTTAATAAGTATTGAATACCACCTTTTCATCAACAATGAAAGTTTCATACTAGAATGAAATCATTTAGACCATGTTTAAATTCCTATCAACCGCCGTTCCCATCATTGATATCCAAACATTACCTAAAACCATAAAGAGGCTTTACAATTAAAAATTGGCAACCTAGAATAGTAAGAAAATACGAATCATACTATAAAGTAACAAAATTGATGCAATGGTAAGACAGCAGAATAAACCTTGATCATTTTTTGGTTAACAAATGCACCGTGATGGCATCAGAACTTCTGATAATTCCAGCCAGTATCATGTTAGAAGTTTGGCAAGTTCATCAACTCCTAATGTTCCTTGTGGTACAACATTCAGAAATCGCTCATCAAAATTTTCTTTTCTTACACTTCTAGACCTCTTCTCCCTCTTACCTTTTGCGGAAACAGTTGTAGTTTCTCTTGAATCCAAAGTCGAAACTTCTTGAATGTCATTTTTTTTAGCCGCAACCTTTCTATGTCTCTTAAAAACAGGTCCAGGTGGAGCTGATTTGGCAAAGGAAACTGTGGTTTGATAAATATTGTCTGCATCCAATGAATCTTTATCTAAAACAACTGCACTGCCTTCCTCAACAGCTTGCTCCAATAGTAGTGAAATTTCTTTCATACAAGGAGGAGCTGACTGTGATGGTGGACTGACATCTGCCGCTCCTGAATCATCATCATCTAGCAACTCATCAGTATCGGATCCTGAAGTTGAAGCAGAAAGACCATCACTGAAGCTTTTGCAGTCCATTATATCTGCAGTTCCATGGCTATAACTCACACGGCTATCATAGTGTGACATGGTTTGACTAGGGTTGGTGCTCCTGCAAAGTTCTGGCTCGTCATAGGAATCTGAGGGAACATTTGTAGCTTCAGCTTCGTAGGCTTTTGTAAGTGAAGCATCAGCAATCACAGACATAGATTGGTTGCTATTTTTGATGAGATGCGGCATCTCAACCTTATCCACTGTCACATCATCCGAACTAGAGGAAATGCTAGTGTCATGCGATAAATTGCTTACATGCTCTGCTAGATTATTCGGTAGACACTGTGCTGAGCCATCTAAGGCTTCTAAGGTCGGTGTTTTGTAATGTCCATTGTCAATATCAGTTTTATTGGCTTCCATGCAGTCTTCTGTGAGATCTGGTAAAGTCGACTTCCAATTTCGTCCTCTCCACACAAGTATATGCTCATTATTAAACGAAAGCAATGTGCATGGAACAAGATCCTACAGTCAAAGAACAGATAATAGTGTCCTCATTAAAATACACGTTCAAAAACCAAAACGAAACAAAGGAAAAAGAATCAATATGCTCTTCAACATTGGATGAAAAATTGGTTATACCCTTAGTTTCGCTCCAATCTTGTGATAGTCACTTTTATTTAGTCCTTGACAGTTTATACGCACTAGTTCACACTCTTCAAATGCCTCTTTGACATTGTTTACTAGGTTAAAATAAACACCATTTTTTCCTGTAACGAGAAAAAGGCCAATACATATACAACCACGTGTATCAGAAAAAAGACAGACAACTAGATGTAGTTCATTGTTAAACAGTAATGAACATAGTTGAAAAGATACCTAGCTTGCATATGGGAGTCAATGTCTTTCCTTTTTGACGCAATTCTGTTGCTTCTTCTAGCGTTAGACCTTCCGGAATACGCTGAATCAGCCGAGGATAAACTGGAGGCACGGGTTTCCACAACATCAAAGGAAAACGCGGATGCGTTTTATAATTGTAGTTTCTGCCACGGAAAACGTAAAGAACACCACCCCTTCTGTAAATGACTTTCCCGCCCGTCTTTTCCTAGCAACCCAAATAACACATGACAAGAGGAACACAAATAACAAAGGGCAGCGTTATTTGCATATTTCCATTTCGTCACAAATTTAGCATTTCCCCAATTAACATCTCTACCCCCTTCCTCCATTCCATCAGCAACACCAATGGTGGTAAGTGATTGAGGCATGTGAGATATGTTAGGAGATGAGAATATAAAAAAGTTTTAAATGCACTTTTGCCCCCCTGAGTATCGCGATTTGATGATTTTGGTCCATACTTTTAAAACGAGCATATTAAGTCCCCCTCCCCCAATTGCAATTCCATGGTCCCTTACTAACTTTGACCAATTGAACGCCTACATGGTAAGCCCCGATTCAACTCGTTTTAAAAATGGGGACCCAAATTGCCAAAACTCCCCCCGCCGGGGGGGGGGGGGTTAAAAAGGCATTAACCGATGGTCAAACATGATTGAGTTCATTTTAATGAAGAGTTACATGAGACATAGCCAATATACAAAAGTAAGAAGCCAGGCCATGTAAAGAAAATGAAATGAATAAAGAAGATTCATATGTTGAAGAGAAACCAAAGAAGTTTGCATTGAACAAACAATTTTGCTCCAACACACGACTAAAAAATTGAATGATCGAGAGTTTCTCCAACATGACATGACACTATCTGATATTGTTTCTATCAATTTTTTTTGACCAGGTTATAGGTGTGAAGTATCCCCGACTTCGCCGATGACTAATCTTTGTCGGAGAATTTGGCTGACCACTCTTAGTGTGGTCTCCCCTCTCATCCACGTTTTTTTTTCATTCACAATTCATAATACTTGAACATGAGACCTTGCTTAAATGATATGAGCTCAATTCCATTAGGACAAACAGAGTGTCGGTATTATCATTTGATTGTACATAATGAAAAAGAAGGAAAGGCAAATATTCCAAAGAAGCAACAAACACAAAGTGAAATACCAGCTGAAACTTTTATCTAGAAAACTTCTCATAAAAAGTACTGCCTTTAAGTGAAGATTAAGCTATGACGGAAATCGTGAAGGATAAATGGATAATCAGAGATTCAAATTCATCGAAACCAACCTCTAATTGCTGGCAAACATTGTCCATGTCAACGGTACACACTCCTTTGCACTTTATCTTGCAGACCCTCCGCCTCTTCCAAAGAGCATGTATATTATCCAACATGTTATGCGTGAAACCATCTCTACCTAAAACACCAAAATTGAATCCAAAGAAACAGAAATGATAAGTAAAAAAAACTACATCCAATTCAATCCCACAACAAAACATCATTTGGCACACACAAAAGGGAGAAGAACAAGAAGAAAAAAGAGCATACCCATATTGAGTTGGCGGCTAGATTTCATAGAGTTTTTAACCAGCTCATGAATTTCCTCTTGCGTCAATGGTTCACCCAATATCTCCTCTCTGGACCGTACGTACCTAGGGCTAGTCCCCGGCAAATATGGACCGGGCGACTGAACCGGTTTAACCCCTTTCTTATGCGGCGGTGGAAGGACAAAGGAATCAAACTCCTTCTTCTTCTTCTTGCTCGGTGGAAGTGGTGGCCGCCCGGTCCACGGTCTCGGCATGGTGGCCGATCCAAACGGAACAAAAGCCGGTTCTCTCATTCTAAGAGGCTTCGCTTTTGGGGTTTCGGTGTAACTGTATTTGAACTCGAACGGAGCACCCTCAATTACGTAGGAGAGTCCGTCTTCGCTAATCTTCACATTTTCTGGGGTTTTAGTCACCGGTCTAAGACTCTGTTTGGGAATGTTCGAAAACCTTAACGCTGGGTGCAATTTCCGGTCCACCGTGGTTTTTGGTGGTTTTTTGTTGGGGTTTCCGGTGGAGAGGGATGTTTGGTTTGCATTGGGGGAGTGGGAATTTTCCGGGGTGGAGCTGTTGGCTGTATTTGAGCGGGAGAATTGGAGTCCGGTGGATGGACGCGGGTTTGGATTTGGGTCGAGAGGTGGCGCGAAAATGGGGAAAGTGATTGCGAGGTTCAGAGCCATGGCAAAGATTAATTGTTTCGCATTTCTCGGTTTAGTTCAGTGTCAAGTTCAAGAGAAGTGATGACATAGAGAAGAAGTGATGACATAGAGATGAAGTGAAGTGAACCATCCAAAACGTTGTTTTGGCTGATTCACCGTTGACGACAACGACACCGGCTGTTGTCTCCACAGCAACGTTATCCCAAACTAGAACTTACCCCGTGCAGCCGTATACCGATAAGGTTACTTGGCAAACATGACACTTGGCTTATTGAGGGCTATTTTTGTCATTAATTTTTTTGACACATCCATATGTCTTTTCCTCTTTGCTGTGCAAATCTCTCTCTTCCACTAAAACACCAACTTCCGTTGAACCATCGCTCTGTGCATCTTTCATCTTCATCTCTTCATTTTTCTTCTTTTTTCTCTCTCAAATTCTCTCTCTCTCTCTCTGAAAACGACTCTCTCACTCTCTCTTCCTTCTCATCTCTTCTACATCATCCACAAAATTCAAAAAACAAAAAAACCCTAAAAGAGACTTTCTCTTAACCATCGCCCCTTATGTTTCTTTCTTCACAAAAACCAGAAATGAAAACCCTAAACATCTTGCTCTCAGAACCAAATACCCGTTTCATCTCATCTCATCATCACTCCTTCATCACTCCTTCCTCTGGTCTTAATCATCTCACAATGACAACCTACCAGGTATGACACTTCCTTCCTCTTCCTCTTCTTCTGATTTTGATTCTGAATTATAAATGATGATTATCTTTGGGTGTTTTTCGGTTTTCTGGTTTCATCTAACTAGGGGTAAGTTTCTGTGGAGATCTTGTACTGCAGGACTTGTATTGCAGGTCAAAGTTTTGATGATGAAAAAGACCAGAGCTAAAGGTGATAAGAGTAAAAGTTGATGGCCAAAGGTGATGAAAGTGACAAAATATCAAAGTCACAATCCAAAACAATCAAACTCAAGAATTGAAGTTTCAAGATATAAGGGTCGTCCTTATAAATAAGGGTAGTCCTTAGGGTTTGGGTGTGTCTTAGGAAACCCTAGGGACTACCCTTATTTATAAGGACTACCCTTAGAGCTTACACTTTTTTCTAAGACACACCCAAACCCTTATTGCAGGAGAAACTTACCCTTAGAGCTCGATTATGGCTATTTTTGTCACTAATTTTTTTGACACATCCATATATGGCTTTCCTCTTTGCTATGCAAATCTCTCTCTTCCACTAAAACACCAACTTCCGTGGAACCATGGCTCTCTGCATCTTTCATCTTCATCTCTTCATTTTTCTTCTTTTTTCTCTCTCAAATTCTCTCTCTCTCTCTGAAAACGACTCTCTCACTCTCTCTTTCCTCTCATCTCTTCTACATCATCCACAAAATTCAAAAAACAAAAAACCCTAAAAGAGACTTTCTCTTAACCATCGCCTCTTATGTTTCTTTCTTCACAAAAACCAGAAATGAAAACCCTAAACATCTTGCTCTCAGAACCAAATACCTGTTTCATCTCATCTCATCATCACTCCTTCCTCTGGTCTTAATCATCTCACAATGACAACCTACGAGGTATGGCACTTCTTCCTCTTCCTCTTCTTATGAGTTTGATTCTGATTTATAAATGATGATTATCTTTGGGTGTTTTTCGGTTTTCTAGTTTCATCTAACTAGGGGTAAGTTTATGTGGATATCTTGTACCGCAGGACTTGTATTGCAGGTCAAAGTTTTGATGATGAAAAAGACCAGAGCTAAAGGTGATAAGAGTAAAAGTTGACCAAAGCTGGCCGAAGGTGATGAAAGTGACAAAGTATCAAAGTCACAATCCAAGACAATCAAGCTCAAGAATTGAAGTTTCAAGATATAAGGGTAGTCCTTATAAATAAGGGTAGTCCCTAGGGTTTGGGTGTGTCTTAGAAAAAAGTGTAAGCTCTTACGAAGGTCAGCTCATCTCTCAAAGTCTCACGCCTTCACTATTTCTAAAATGCATGCATGCACACGTAAACACAAAAACTATTTTGTGAAAGTAAGAAATCGATTCACACTAATTTCTCTAAAGCTTGAAATCGATTTCCAACCTTATGCAAAGGATAGAAATCGATTTCCCAAAGTAAAGAATCGATTCCCAAATTGTTTTAAAAGCTAAGAATCGATTCCTATTATTTCTCATAAGATCAAAATCGATTTTCAACTTCTTTTTTAAAGTGCAAAATCGATTTCCTACTCTATTGTTAAAGTACATAATCAATTTCCTCACTCCTTTAAAGAAGCACATAATCGATTTGCATATTCCTTGTCTTAAGCACATAATCGATTCTTGTTATTCCCTATGAAGCACATAATCGATTTTGTCTATAGTATAATAAAGCATAAAATCGATTTGCATCTTATTTCAAACAACACATAATCGATTTCTCATCCTAGATCTACTTAGACATGAAATCGATTTTCATCTTCAGTGCATTCAGGCAAACAATCGATTCTGACATTTCCAAAATTGTCTCAACGGTAATATTTTTCTCATAGCCTATAAATAGAGGCTTCATACTCTTCATTTCTCACAACCCAATTTCACGAGTCAAAATCACATTTGAGAAAAACTCTTCATACTTTTATTTCTGCTCTTCACGCACTGTTGGTCCGTCAGAGCTGATCTTTCGCAAGAGTTAGTCAGGGGTTGGAATCTTCAAGTTGTATTATCTGCCTACATAAGAGGTATTTCAGTCTTTAAGTTTGTAATTGTTTATTTGTTGTATTTTGTACTAGGGAGTGGGGTATCTCTCTAGGGTAGCAGTTTGTACTAGGAAGTGGGGTATTTTTCTGAGGCAGCTTGTTGTAACAAGGGTGGGGTATCTCTTGTTGTATTGTGGTTAGATTTGAGGGCTCTTCATAGGTGGGGTATCCTAGGGAAGAGTGCCTGAGTCTGTAGAGGTTTCCAATGCACCCGTAAGCCTTGTTGTGTTAGTGGAAAATCTCACAAGGGTGTGAGGACTGGACGTAGGTCATTGGGAGGTGACCGAACCAGGATAAATCTCTGTGTGCTTTATTGCTTTATTTTCTAATTCCTTCGCTTCCACTTAACCTGCGCGAAAATTAATCTAAGTCATTGAAAAGGGGAAAAAGTTTTCAAAAAAAATTTAAATCTCAATTCACCCCCCTATTGAGACTGAAGCCACTTGGCAACAAGTGGTATCAGAGCTAGACTCTTGTATAAAGGGCCTAGCAGCTTCAAGAGTAATGGCTTCAGGTTGGTCGACGCAAGATGGTGCTTCTCTTACCTGTCCTCCGGGATTCAACGGGAAAGATTACGCATATTGGAAAGAAAGAATGAGAACATTTATTGAAGGGGTAGACTTAGATGTTTGGGATGCTGTGGAAAAAGGACCATTCGTCCCCACGCACACGGTAAATGGTATTCTTACAATAAAAGGTAGAAATGAATGGTCTGATGAGAAGAAAAGAAAAGTTCAACATAATCTGCGGGCTAAAACATAAATACTTCTGCTTTGAGTCCTGATGAATTTTTTAGAGTTTCAAACTGTAAATCTGCTCAAGAAATGTGGGATAATTTTTTTAAGTAGCTCATGAGGGTACTAGTGAGGTTAAAAGAGCAAGAACCAACACCCTTATCAGAGAGTACGAGCTGTTCAGAATGAATACAGGTGAAACAATACCGGAAATGCAAAAGAGGTTCACTCACATAGTGAATCAACTAAGCTTGTTAGGAAAGTCATTTCCTGCTGAGGATCTAATCAACAAAGTTCTGAGATGTTTGAATCGAGAATGGCAACCCAATGTAACTGCTATAGCTGAATCGAGAAATTTAGCTACCATGTCACTTGCCACTCTATTTGGAAAACTTCAAGAGCATGAACTAGAGCTCACCCGGCTGGCTGAGCACGAAAATAATGACAAGAAAAAGAAAAGCTTGGCACTGAAAGCATCTTGTTCAAGTCAACTTTGTGAGAGCGAAGATTCAGACAATGAGGATGATGAAAATGAAGAAAGTATGGCTCTTATGGTTCGAGGGTTCAAACAGTTTATGAAACAGAAAAATTATTCTAAAAGGAACTTCAATCCTAAGAGGAGAGAAAGCTCATCCGGTCCTCTTACTTGCTATGAATGTGGGAAACCCGAGCATATGAAGGTGGAATGTCCTAATCTACAAAGAAAAGAATCAAAATTTGAAAAGAGGGCATCCAAACAAAACAAAGGGAGAAAAGCCTACATCGCATGGGAAGATAACTGCATGGATTCATCAGATGAATCAGAGGATGAAGAAGCTCAAGTTGCATTAATGGCTGATCATGACAGCAACGACGAAAATGAGGTATGCTTCAAGGTACGGGGGTCTGATTGGTACCTTGACAGCGGATGCTCAAAGCACATGACTGGAGATATTACAAAGTTCTTAACTCTTACCCCCAGGTCAAGCGGTCATGTGACTTATGGCGACAATAACAGAGGTAGAATCCTCGGTGAAGGTAAAGTTGGTAAAGACCTATCTACTGCTACTGACAATGTGCTTTATGTTTAAGGTCTTAAACATAACTTATTAAGTATTAGCCAACTATGTGATAAAGGAAATAGAGTAATATTTGATTCAGGTGCATGCATCATTGAGGATAAAATAAGTAAACAAGTTAGAATGATAGGAAATAGAGTAGAAAACAAATACATGATGAGTCTTGATAGTGTTTCGTCCCATAATGCATGCTGTCTCATTAGTAAGGAAGAAAATTCTTGGTTATGGCATCGTAGAGCAGCTCATATTCATATGGATCATCTTAACAAGTTAGTGTCTAAGGATCTAGTTAGTGGTCTTCCAAATATCAAGTTGAAAAGAATAAAATGTGTGATAGTGTTTCTCCCATCATTGACATTTCAAACTCACTCTGCATGATGAGTCTTGATAGTGTTTCTCCCATCATTGACATTTCAAACTCACTCTGCATAATACTAGAAAATTCTTTGCAAACTCACTCTGCATAATACTAGAAAATTCTTTGCAAACCACTTAAAACAAACCAACAATGGCTGCTCTACGATGCCATAACCAAGAATTTGGAAGACCACTTAAAACAAACCAACAATGGCATCTTCATCTCTCAATCAAAATATTGCAAAGAACTACTTAAGAGATTCGAAATGGACAAAGCAAAAGAAATGTCCACTCCAATGAGCACTTCATGCTACTTAGACAAAGATGAAGAAGGTAAACTGGTAGATCTAAGCAAATATCGAGGTATGATTGGCTCTCTTCTCTATTTAACTGCTAGTAGACCGGATATCATGTTTAGTGTCTGCATGTGTGCTTGATATCAAGCAAATCCAAAAGTGTCGCATTTAGTAGCTGTCAAAAGAATAATGAGATATCTTGTAGGCACACAAAATGTTGGTCTGTGGTACCCCAAAGGCGCCACATGCAGCCTTATAGGATATTCAGACTCTGATTTTGCAGGTTGTAAATTGGATAGAAAAAGCACTAGTGGAACATGTCACATACTAGGTAGTGCATTAGTCTCATGGCACAGTAAGAAACAAGTCAGTGTCGCACTGTCAACTGCTGAAGCAGAATATGTTGCAGCAGGAAGTTGCTGCGCACAAATCCTCTGAATGAAGCAACAACTTATTGACTATGGTGTAGAACTAAATCATATCACGATAAAATGCGACAACACCAGCGCTATCAATCTTACAAAGAACCCCGTTCAACACTCTAGGACCAAGCATATAGAAATTAGACATCATTTTCTTAGAGATCATGTCCAAAAAGGCGATTGTGTGATTGAATTTGTTGAATTGTCAAAACAGCTAGCTGATATTTTCACGAAACATTTACAAAAAGAAAGCTTCTTTTTCATTCGAAGAGAACTTGGAATCATTGATTCCTCTTCTATTTGAATGAAACAAATGCTGTTTCGACTCACAAACTTTATCATATGTCGACCCTTTTGATCATGACAAAAAGGGGGAGAAATATAGTGTTGCATTAAGCATATAAAATAAGCATATAATATTGTCATATTAAACATATAGGGGGAGAAATATTGTCACTTTGCATATAGTAAATGAAACAGGGGGAGAATCAAGTAAGGGGGAGTATAATCACATATATATGTATGCATTATTTTCTTTGATGAACTAACCTCCCACCTTAAGATGAGTAAAGTTTTATCATCATCAAAAAGGGGGAGAATGTGGATATCTTGTACTGCAGGACTTGTATTGCAGGTCAAAGTTTTGATGATGAAAAAGACCAGAGCTAAAGGTGATAAGAGTAAAAGTTGACCAAAGCCAAAGTTGATGGCCAAAGGTGATGAAAGTGACAAAGTATCAAAGTCACAATCCAAGACAATCAAGCTCAAGAATTGAAGTTTCAAGATATAAGGGTAGTCCTTATAAATAAGGGTAGTCCCTAGGGTTTGGGTGTGTCTTAGAAAAAAGTGTAAGCTCTTACGAAGGTCAGCTCATCTCTCAAAGTCTCACGCCTTCACTATTTCTAAAATGCATGCATGCACACGTTGTAACACCCCTTTTCTACCCCATAATGTACACGTCATTTATCAGAGTAAATCTTTTTCGCAAATATTAATTTAACTGATAGAAAAGAAATGCCACATCGTCATTAACAAAAGCTCGTCAATTTGCACTCATCAAGGTTTGTGCAACGAAAACACCCGTCATGAAAATTAAACTCCAAAAATTACATCACAGCGGAATACAACAGTAACTCACTATTACCACTCAAACACGTCTCACATCATCAATGTAATCATTAAACAATTAGTTAATTAAATAACAACTTCAACCACGCCCCCTAGGTGTCACAGTATCAGAGAGCGACTCGACAGACATCCCAATAGCTATAAAAGAAGGCAACAAGACCTTCACTCGCGGTTACCTGCAGCGTTGCCACAATAGAGCAAAATTCCAAGCAGAGGGGGTGAGAATTTCAACAAAACATAATTAAGCATATAGTAGAGTAATATAAGCAAACAGTCATACAACATCATCATTATCATCAACCTCATCGTCACCAAACGCTAACTCAAGTCACAATTTCTTACCACAAGTCATAAACATGTATGTGCATGAAAATGCAACCCACGCCCGGGTATATGCATGATGGTACCATACTCGTCATAATTAAGCCACTAGGGCACACCGTCACTGTTTTACGTCAATAAGAGGCCGAAGCCTATTCGTCATAATATGCACATGCTATGAGACACTATGGACACATGTGCAATCACCAAATCACTCACCTGGAGTACTCGTCATCGTCGTCATAAAACACTCATAGAGTGTACTCGTCATAATTATCACAATGATATCACAACCTCATCATAAACATCACATTTCAAATTGGGGTAACAACACCTTTAAATTTTAAGTAACAACACCTCTCAATTTTAAGTAACAACACATTAAACATTTGGGTGACAACATATTTAAATTTTGAAAAACATCTCATTTTCATGCTTAGGAAACATCACATTTAAATAAAAAAAACATCATCTTTTCAAAGTGAAAAACATCACATTTTAAATTGCCAGAACAGTAATAAAACAGAGGCTGCGCGCGGCGCGCGACTTACGCGCGAATGGCGCGCGGAACGACAGAAAATTCAGTGGCTTCGCGCGTGGCGCGCGACTTAGGCGCGACTGGCGCGCGGAATGGCAGAAACTGCCCAGTGTGACTTGCGCGTGATGCGCGACTTACGCGTGACTGGCGCGCGGAATGGCAGAATGCCCAGAATTCACAGTTTCACCCAAAAACACCCCACATGCGCACAACAGCAACACCCACCGAGACAACTCCAAAATGACACGTGCAAAAATAAAACCACTCGAGCCAAAATGTTTAAAATTGAATTTGGGCACGCGAACGCAAAAGATGGCACGGTAAAATATGCCCCGAATTCGATGTTTCACCCGAGACACCCCACATGTGCACACAATGGCCATTTCATCGAATAGTTTACATGCAGCAGAATTGTTTCACACGAAAATCAGCATGATCACGTCATAATTCCTTCTCAACAGTCATCAAACATCAAAAACTCGAATTTACACATAACCACATCAACAATTCATCAAAATAACATCACAATTAATCCAATCCTTCATCAATCTTACACATATACATCTCAAATTCACAACAACATCAAACCCCACAAAACCCACCACATACCTGTTGCGCCCGAAAAAGTCCCCGAGGGAGAACCTTCCTCGTTCACAACTTTTCCTAAGACAATGAAGCCGCCACCAATATTTTTTAAGGAAAATATTAGGAAAACCTTTTTTGGAAAGCGATTGGTCTTGCGAAACTAGAGAATAGGGTTCGGGGGTCGGTTACGCGTAGGGAATGTGTTAGCACCCCACACGTCCTCTCTACTGAGAGGGAACCTTTAATTAAATGTGTGGTTTTAGTGTGTTGACTTGAAAATACTTAATTTTGCCTCTCTACTTCTTATTGAAAAAGTCTGAATGAAAATCTTTATTTATTAGAAAAAAGGGAGGGGAAATGGGTTTTTAGAAAAAAACGCTTGACGGGACATGGCCCGCTCCTACGTATCTCCCGGTGCGATGGAGAACTCAAAGCTACGTAGTTCTTCTTTGTCTTTCTGAAAAGTTTTTGTTTTTTATCTTTTTAGTGAATTTTCGAAATAGGGCGAGCATTTAGTGAATGATTAAACTAACCAAGGTTATGGGTAATCACCGCTAAGTACTCTTAAAAATGAGAGTCACTACCGCCAGTCAGACGAACAAAGGTTCTGATTGACTATTAGTAGCGACTCGTTTTTATTTGTTCTTTTAAAAGGGGTTTTCGAAAGAGATTGATTGGCATGAATGATCAAACTAACAAAGGTTATGAGTGATCATCGCTTGTTGTTCTTTTAGGAAAAGACATTGCTACCAATGGCTAGACGATCAGAGGTTCTGCTTAGCCACTAGCGGCAATGGGTTTGGAAATGATTCTTGAATTTTGTTCTGAAAACGATCTTGGTTTGCAAAAAGTGATTCCTTTCTTCTTGTTATGAAAATAGCTCTTTTCTTTTGCTATGCAAATGCTAAAATCTTTTATGATTGCGCTTGACGAGAATGTGACTCGCTCCTACGTATCCCAAATGGGAATCAAAGCGACGTAGTTCTAACGAGCCATGAAAATGAAAGTCTTTTTGTTTTGGTTTTGAAAAGTGAAGGGCGTTCATAACGATCAAACTAACAAAGGTTATGGGTGACCATTACTAGAACCCATTTAAGTGCATGTAAAAATCTCTTTTGAAAAATGAAAGCCTTCATGATGACCAAACTAACAGAGGTTATGGGTGGCCATCACTAGCACTTGCTATGACTTCGATGCTTAGGAAAATATCTTTTGAAATTGAAAGCATTCATGACAATCAGACTAACGAAGGTTATGGGTGATTATCACTAGTAGCTTATGCATATGAAAACATCTTTTTTTTTGAGACTTAGGCTCTTAGGACAATCAAACTAACAAAGGTTATGGGTGATTGTCACTAATTACCATTTTCATGCTGAGCTATTTAGAAAAGAAAAACAACGAATGCAAAAAGATTTGGAGATTCAAGCATGGCACAATCATTGAAATCGAATCCTTAGGCAAACAACATCATGGTCATAACTTGCAATTAATCTCATTTGAATTCTTGAGCAAACACTAGCCTAGACTACACATATTAAACCACAACACATAAATAGGCAAAGAAGAAACTTGAGTTGGGCATTAAGCAAAAATGCAAGAGTAGGCAAGATTGGACATAAATGCACATCTAATGGAAGATGCTAGGCGAGAACCATGCTCAAATATTTCTACAAAACGCAAGGGAATCTAAATGCACATCTAGTGGAAGATGCAATGTAAGGAATGAGCCTATCCAAGTATTAATGATTCCACATGAGAGTAGACAAGGAAGTGATAGGCACAAATGAACTCAAAAGAGTAGCCTCAAGCATGATCATTGGAAAACCCTAAACAAGCAAGTCATCTTAACAATCAAAACACCAAAGCATGTTGAATCACATTGGTCAATCCTCAACACTTAAATTAATGTGCACAAGTGCACAAGTGTGAATCTTCTTGCCAATCATCAACTTAAACAACATATGAACTAAAAGGGTTGAAATAAATAAATAAGGGTGTAAATAAAAAAGGAATGAAATAAATAAATAAGGGTGTAAATAAAAGGGTGGTTATCATGAAAAAGGGGGGGTGTGCATGAATTAGCGAGGGGTGATTAACATAGTAAAAGGAGGGGTGCAAGAATCAGGCTGACATTTAAATTTAAAATAGAATAAAATAAATATTAAATTGAAAGTCATATAATAGGATATTTTGACTAACCCTAATTCACTCTTTTCTTTCACTTGCAGCGCCGCTGCTGATAACAAAACAAAGAGAGAGAGAGAGAGAGAGAAACGCGAAAAGAAAAGGGAAAGCAAACAAGGGAGAGAGAGAACTCACAGGGAGAGGGGGAGGACGAAAGAGAGAAAGGGAAGATGGGAGTGACGAATGGAGAGAGGAGAAGCGAGAAGGAGGGAGGAAGACCGGCGATTCGCGACGGTGATGGGGTGTTCCACGGCGGTGGCGTTCGGTTTTGCGATGGCGACCGTTTGGGGAAGACGACGCCAGGGGGTTCGCGATGGTGAGGAGATGCGTTTGTCGGTGACCTTGGCGGACTGAGGGAGGTGAGGGATGGACGGTGAGGGGAAGGCAAAGACGGAGGGTCAGCCACCGTGGGTTTTTTCGGTCGATCTGGGTTTGCGAGGGTAGTTTGCGATAACAGGGGGGCTTTTACGGTAGTTATGTGGTGGAGCTGCGGTGGTGACCAGGGAGGTTTGTTGTTTGTTTGGGGGTGTGAGAGAGAGTTACAGAGGGAGAGAAAAAGAATGGCGTGGGGCTGTTACGGCGGTGGTTCTCATTCCGGCGGTGGTTCGGTTGAGGTCCTTAGGTAGTGGCTATGGTGGTGTGCACGGTGGAGAGAGGGAGACAGGGGGATTGTGGTGGTGATTCGGTGTGAGGGTGATTTTCGTGGTGGTTGGCCGTGAGGTGAGTGGTGATGCGGCGGTGCGATGGTGGTGGCCACCACAATGGTGGCCGGAGCTCCAAGCTCCCCTTTTTTTGACTTCACCAAAATTTATTTTTCTTTCTGGTTCTCTCCCCCTCCTTTACTGTTCTTTTTTATTTTGTGACTGTGTATGCCCTCCCCCTTTTGCTTCCTTTGGTGTCTCTAATTTATAGAGAAAATGGTTGATATGTTGTGGACAGATTATGAAAGAGGAGCAGAAAAACTTATGTGTATTTGAAGGTGTGAAAGTGAAGAAGAGAAGCTGTGTATCCAAGGTGTTTTTGTGTGCAGAGGCGTGCTTGCTTGGTTGTGTGCAGAGAGGGAAGCCACAAACCAATGTGTATTTAGTGTTGCTGGGTTCAAAGATGTGTTGAGGGTGGCGTGAGAAAGGGGATGGCGTGGAGCAATGGTTTGGCTTGTGAAGCAGAAGATGAGGATGTCTGTGTTAGCAAAAATGGAAATAACGTGTATAAAGCATTTGTGTTGAAAATGTAAAGAAGCATCCAATGACATTTAATAATGTATTTTTTATTTAGTTTTGATTTCTATTTTTTTTTATATTTTGTAATTTTGTAATATTTGTGTTTTTAAAAGCAATAATAATAATTAAAACTAAATGCTAAAAAACAGAGTTTTTTTTAGTTCTTTTTCTTGCAATGAAAAATAAATAAATAAGTTCTACTAATAATGACACAAAACAGTTAACGAACACCAAATGACCTGCGTCAACGATTAAAACCTCAAAATGCAGACAAGTAATATTTTTGATGTTTTCTAATAAATTTTCATTTAGCGAGACAAAATTAGGGTATAACAATACCCAATTATATTAAATTGAAACGCTCACCCTTACCTCTTAAACGTATGCTCCGTGGAAGATGATTGAAGGCACCACGAGTAACCACAGCAACACAACGAGCCAAAGCCTTGAGAATTGCAAAACCCTTCTTCTCCCTCCCTCTCTTCTCTTCGCGCGCCTCTCTCACTTCTCACTCTCTCAATTCGCAACTCTCTCTATTCTCTTCTCACAATTCGCAAAATGCCAACACAAAATTCTAACCCCTTGACCTAGCCACTTTGCATAGCTTATGGATCATGGGCTTGGGCTTTTCACTTAAGCCCAAGTTCATTCAAGTAGCGCCTCCTTTTCCTAATACCACCAACATAAAATTAATATAATTTTAATTAATTAAATTATATCCAATAAATTAAAATAAATTCCTAAATACTTAATTAAATAAATTAATTAAATATTTAGGGTGTTACAACTCTCCCCCACTTAGAATTTTTCGCCCTCGAAAACATACCTGATTCAAACAACTCCGGATACGACTCTCGCATCTTATCCTCCAGCTCCCATGTCAGGCTTTCACCAGCTGCTCCAAACCAAACAACCTTCACCAGATTGATCTCCTTACCTCTTAAGGTCTTCACCTCACGATCCTCAATTTGTACAGACATAGTCTCCACAGTGAGATTATCCCGCACCTCCACATCATCCGGTTGAATCACATGAGACGGATCCGCAATATACTTCCGAAGCTGCGACACGTGAAACACGTCGTGCAAGTTCGAAAGATTAGGTGGCAAGGCCACCCGATATGCAACACTTCCAACTCTTTCCGTAATCTGATACGGCCCAATGAAACGAGGAGTCAACTTCTTCGATTTCAGCGCACGCCCAACACCAGTCATAGGGGTGACCCTCAGGAACACGTGGTCACCCGCTTCAAATTCTAAATCTTTCATTCTCTTATCATGGTAGCTCTTCTGTCTACCCTGCGACGCTTTCATTTTCTCTCGGATCACCTTCACTTTCTCAGTAGTTTCTCTGACTAGCTCAGGTCCAAGTACTAAACTTTCCCCAGTCTCATACCAACACACCGGAGTCCTACACTTCCGACCATACAACGCCTCAAACGGCGCCATCCCGATACTGGAATGATAACTGTTGTTGTAGGTAAACTCGATCAATGGAAGATGAGTATCCCACGCACCTCCCTGCTCTAGAACACATGACCTCAACAGATCTTCCAACGATTGAATCGTCCTCTCTGTCTGCCCATCAGTTTGAGGATGATAAGCTGAACTCAACCTCAATTTCGAACCCAACTCCTTCTGCAAACTACTCCAAAAGTCTGAAGTGAACCTTGGGTCTCTATCCGACACAATGCACAAAGGAACGCCATGCAGCTTCACAATCACCTGAATATAGATTTCCGCTAATCTCGACACCGGATACTTAATGCCGATAGGAATGAAATGAGCAGACTTCGTCAATCTATCCACAACCACCCAAATCGAATCATGCCCTCTCACCGTATTAGGTACCCCAGTCACGAAATCCATGGAAACACTATCCCACTTCCACTCTAGAACATTCAACGGCTGCATCATCCCCGCAGGCTTCTGATGCTCGACCTTCGATTTCTGACAGGTCAAACATGAATACACAAACTGCGCCACGTCGCGCTTCAACCCAGGCCACCAGAACATCTTTTTCAGATCTTGATACATCTTTGTCGCTCCAGGATGGATACTCAACTTACTTCTGTGGCCTTCCTCGAGAATATCCTTTCTCATTTCCTCATCTTCGGGAACACAAATTCTTCCACGATATCTCAATACATTCTGCGCATCTATCTTGAAGTCCTTATTCTCAGACTGATCAATCCCACCCATCAGATCAACCAATTTCACGTCTAACTTCTGCGCTTCCCGAATACTATCTATAAAATCGTTGCCAATTTTCAACATACCCAACCTGATACTCTGAGGTGTGACTTCACAAACTAAACTCATGTCTCTGAATTGCTCAATTAACTCAAGCTCTCTGGCCATCAATGCCGACATATGCAAAGTCTTTCGACTCAAAGCATCTGCAACCACATTAGCTTTTCCCGGGTGATAACTCAATTCAAAATCATAATCCTTCAATAGTTCTAACCACCGGCGCTGCCTCATATTCAACTCTTTCTGATCGAACAGATACTGAAGGCCCTTGTGATCACTGAACACCTCAAATCTCGATCCATACAAGTAATGTCTCCAGATTTTCAACGCGAATACCACAGCAGCAAGTTCTAAGTCATGAGTAGGGTAATTCTTTTCATGAGTTCTCAACTGTCTCGACGCATAAGCGACCACTTTCCCATTCTGCATAAGCACGCCACCCAAACCCATCTTGGAGGCATCACAATAAACTACAAACGACTCAACCGGATTAGGCAGGGTCAATACTGGAGACGTAGTCAACCTCTTCTTCAACTCATTGAAACTCTCTTCACATCGGTCATCCCAAACAAAAGCCCTACCCTTGCAAGTCAATTGGGTCAACGGCAGAGCCAACTTCGAAAACCCCTCAATGAATCTTCTATAATAACCAGCCAATCCCAGAAAACTCCTTATCTCAGTAACTGACTTCGGGGACTCCCACTGCAACACTGCATCAACTTTAGAAGGATCCACCGCAATCCCCTCACTAGAAATCACATGGCCGAGAAAACTGACTTCCTTCAACCAAAACTCGCACTTGGACAACTTCGCATATAACTTTCGGTCCCTCAGAATTTCCAACACCAACCTCAGATGTTTCGCATGCTCCTCTTCCGACTTAGAATAAATCAGAATATCATCAATGAAAACCACTATAAACTTGTCCAGATACTCCCGAAAGATTTGGTTCATGTACCCCATGAATACCCCCGGCGCATTTGTCACACCGAAAGGCATTACAGAATACTCATAATGCCCATATCTTGTCCTAAACGCCGTCTTCTGAATGTCTTCATCTTTCACCTTGATCTGATGATAACCAGACCTTAAATCAATCTTGATGAATACCTTAGCACCCACTAACTGATCCATCAAGTCATCAATCCTCGGTAACGGATACTTGTTCTTGATTGTAACTTTATTCAACTGACGATAGTCTACACACAACCTCATACTACCATCCTTCTTTTTCACTAGCAACACTGGAGCTTCCCACGGCGACACACTCGGTCTTACAAACTTCTTTTCTAGCAATTCCTCAAGTTGCTTCTTCAATTCTGCCAACTCAGACGCAGACATTCTATATGGTGCCATAGACACAGGCTTAGTGCCAGGGACCAGATCAATGGTAAACTCCACCTCCCTCTCTGGTGGTATATCCGGAATCTCGTCAGGGAACACCTCGGAAAACTCACACACCACCTGTAACTCATCAATATTCGCTTGGCTCTCAGCAGACAACGATGCTAACAGAGAAAACAGCTGAACCTCTTCTCTCATCACCCTGTGCAGCTGACCCGCAGATAACAAACCAGACCTCTCTTCAGGCGAAGCGAAATTCACGCACCTTTTCACTCGTCCCAAAAAAACTGTTGTCCCATTAAATCATCCATACGCCATTTCATCCACACATCATTTTTATACCGTTTCAACATGCATCATTTCAAAAATTATGTCATCATTTTCGCACCATTCATAGATACGTATTTAGCATTTCATTCTGATACATAAAAGAGGCTCTGCATCGGTCACGTGCTGCATCGTCTCCAAAAATCATTTAGAATAACTGACATTTTCCAAGTGATCATTCATGCACACATTTCATGCATTTGCATCTGCATTTTGGTCATTTATCACCATGTGTTCCTTCATGCATTAGGACACAAGGGGGCATTTAACTTGATTATTTTTGTTGCGTGAGCATAGTTAATCTTTTAACTAGAAAATAAAAAATCATCATGCATTCACAATAGATTACAGTCATCATTTTCATCCCATTATCATGGTACCAACATGCATCTCATCATCTAAAATAACAAAGTATCATACTTTTTAAATTACTTCATCTTGCGTAGCCATTATGCCAAAAATGAGAAAATAATATCACCTTGATATTATAAAAAAAATTGCATTCATTATTTCAGTCAAACGCATTACTCCTCTTTATGCAAAATAATGAAAGATAAAAGTTCTTTATTCCAAAACACCTCAAACGCATCAGTCATCCATGCATGAGTCATTTTCTAAATAAAAAAAAACAAAAAGTCATTCATCGTCCAAAATATATTTCAGTTGGCAATAAACGACGATTTGCATCATCCGCATGCCATATTGTCTCCAAAAAGTAAAAAAATCATTTAGAATAGCTGGTCTTTTTGGGAGATCAGTTCCCCCATGCATTTCATACATTTGCATTTTCATCGTACATATCCATCATCATTTGTTCATTCATACGTTACATACCAAAAAAAAGGGAAAAAACATAACAGTATGTTATTATTCCTGCATCATTCATCATCAATTGAAAAAAAATGTTTACATCATTATCATGTTGCTAAGTCATTTACAATAATGGTTTCTTTGCATGCTTGACATAGCATTTAGTTAGAATCAAACAATCATTTTTCATTGCATGTGTCGTTTTCTAGGAAAGAAGAAACCAAAAAAACCAAAAACATGTCAATTTGTAAATTTGCACCACTTACATATTGCATTGTCTCTTAAAAACCAAAATCATCTAAAATAATTATTCCTTTGAACATCTTAGATGTCATTGGAGTCAAACAATCACATGCATTTCATGCACTTACATTTTCATCATCCATGTCCATGATCATGTGTCAGTTCATCTATCACATTTTGTCTCATTCTCTATAAAAAAAAAAACCATGAGCAACCTTTTTTCAAAAAATTGATGAGAGATGAGGCGAAATTGATTATTCTTCTTTGGAAGAGTTTAGATTAGCTATAAACTCAAGGTTTTTTTTCAGACACTCAATTTTCCAAAAAAGGGAAGTTATTCACTGTTTGCAGCTCGTTCACAATTTCCTTCAACAAAACGATGCATCTCATCAGTCCCATGACCAATGATCCAAAGGGCCCATTTTGTTAACTGATGTGTTATCAAAAATTTCTCCTATCATGTCGTTAACTATGTTATCTCTATGTGAAGCATTCGTATAGTCAACTTGTATACAATGTGCATTTACTCTTGTTTTGAGTCAGTTAGTGTCCACATCTTTCCATCCTATCATCATCCCTTGTTCATGTCCGGTCCCACCCCGACCACCCAGTACATATTCCCCCACACAAGTACCTAGTTAACTACTTGGTTTGTTCCAAATGATGAAATTTCACGAGCTACACTCTAGGCCCCCGTGCCGGGGGAAATTTGTGATCACTAGATATCTTGATGCAAGCCCTTTGCAAAACAAAAAAAAAACAAAAAAATCATCAAAAAAGCCTGTTAGGTTGAAAACTCCAAAGAGCAGCCTAAGCAAAAGTTAGGGCAAACAAAAAGAAATATAGAGCAATAAATAAATTGTTGTCTTGGGGTTAATTTTTGAGAAAATAAGCAATCATGATTTGAAATGATGTTTGGCCGGCCTTCTATATCCTCAAAAAGCATCCAAAAAAGAAATACTATTTGCTACCCACCGCAAGCCAGAAAAGCCAAAAAAAAAAAATCAAAAAAATCTTTCCATCACTATACAAGGATCAATTCCACATCAAAAATAGTGTATCGCTTTTATCAGCTCACTCTACTCAAAAAAAAAAAAGAAAAAATATCACAAAAAAGAAAGTGAAATTCAAAAAAGATGATTGAAAAAGAAATCCTCAGAGAAAAAGGCAAAAGCAGTGAAAATTGTGAGCTGATACATAAAATCGCCAAACACATAAGATATCCTTGTCCGAATAAACCCACCAACACATCCTCAGGCCGAATTCTCATTTTTTTTTCCACAAGACCCAAATCATTGGCTCCCAGCACTTCTCTGAACCTACTTATCTTTTAAAAGGTCATTGTATCAATAAAACATCAAGCACCTCTTTGAGCCCATTGGAGCCTATGCTCCACAAGCCCATAACCATTGACCACATTACCCCATAACTGTTGACCACGTTATAAACCTTTCTTTCATAAACCTCTACATCACAAAGACCATGCAGATCAATGACTGATTGCTTTCGTTTTCTCGAAGGTTTAATTTTAGGACAAGTAAGTTTATTTATTTACAATATATTTGCTGAAAAAAAAAATCAAAAAAAAGGAAAGTTAAAAAAAATCAAAGGGGCTTGCACTCCAATGTTCATTCAAATTGCACTGATATCAAGACAAGGTTTAGTGATCACCAAGCGAAATTTTCATCGTATCAAAAACTCAGGATTATCATAGTCTGTGGGAGTCACCTTCAAAGGGCAAAAGTTTGGACTAGGACCATCAAGATCACAAAGTGGGGCATACCTTTCACCTTTCATGCTTCTTGAACTTGGGGAAAATGTCCGACATCCATCCCATTCATATACCACATCCAATCCATACACCAATTCCAAAAACCCATGACCCAAACTCAGTCACCTTTCATAACCCCACTAGAAGCAATCATTTGAAATACCATTCCAAAGTGGGGAAATCCTGTCACCCTTCATTCCACCTAAAGTCGGGGAAATTCACCCTACACCCATCTCATCCCCTCGTCATATTCACATCCATGAAACCACACTGAGGCAATTTCTCAACCCACCATGCTAAATACAGCCTTTTGCAAACTCGAGTCGGGGCAACCTTGCTCTCGTCAAGATTGGGGAAACACTAAATGTCGTGGGTTGAGACAGAACCTCTTGTGTTCCACCCTTCATTCCAAAGTCATGGTATTCCCAATTCATTATTTCCTCTACAACCGTGGCTGTTGTCACCACTAGACAAGGGCAAGTTATGCACTCACCTTCACCGGTAGTCTAAATCGGGGAAGTTTCACCTTTCATGGCTTTGGCAAAAACCTACCATTCATCCCCTCACGTGTCATATCTGTCATACCAAGTCAACCGACTCATTCATCTGTATTTGCACTACTCTACATGTTTATGCTTCAAAGAGAGAAAACACGAGTTAATAATGTGAAGTCGGAAACTCACTCAGCTAACTTTGTGGACCTAAAAATCAATCATCATGGGGCACCATCATAGGAGAGCAAAATAAGCGAGTCTGCAAATACGGTCAAACAGTTTCGCACATCAGTGTCTGTGAGTAACAACCTTGAGGTTGCCATGTCTGAATTCAAACCTCTTTCCAAGGAATGATTATTCCAAAGCACTCACCTCTCTACCCCTCGCATCGAAAGTATCATTTCTTAACAAAACACATCTGCAAGCATTACTATTATACCATATCATAAATCATTGCACCATACATTGTGTGTCAACAACAAGTCATGCATCTACCACAACTATTGCATTTAAGCATTACCTGTGCGCATTCATCCATTCATTCAAAAAGGAAAAAAAAAAGAGAAAACCAAAAGGCAAAAATCATCCAGATTGCACCCGCCAAAGCATAAATCATCCCATCATGCAACCAGCAGTACATTTGCATTCGCATTCGCATACGCAGCTTATCAATTTCTGTTTCCGACCAACTTCAGCATCCATCATTCACAGGCCTTTTGTAGTCCATTTACTTTCGCATTGCACATTCATCACATTGCATACCTATAACACGTTTTTTGCTTCGATAGAAGTGCCAAGTGCCGGTCTCATCGTGGCCAAAAGCTTTCTATATCACCAATCATATTATTTGCTATGCATTCATGTGTTTCCTTTATTCACCATAGCATTTGCATCAAAGAATTACATTCGCATCATATTCACATTCGCGTTGCATGCATCAAGAAAAGAAGCAAAATAAATAAGAAAAAGCAAAAAGAAAAATCCATCCATTACATTCATCATCACCAAAAAATAATCACCACAGTCACATTCACATCTCATACACCGTTGTCAACTTTCTCATTTCATCAGGTTCAACACCCATGGTACACCCATTTCATTCATCATCCCCCAGATACCAATCATTGCACGTTCATCAAATTACGTGCATGACATTGTTTGCTTCGATAGACGTGTCGAGTACCGGTCTCATCGTTGCCCCCCAAAAAAAAGGTTTTTTTTTTACATCATTAATCATATCTTTGTATCGTGCATGACATTCGCATCAAAGCATTATATTTGCATCACATTCACACTTCGCATTTCATACACTCATTATATACCAAGAAAAAAAGAGAAAAGCAAAAAAAAAAAACAAAAGGAAAAATTGCTCATTCCATTACATTCATCATTAATCAGCACAATCACATTCATATCTTATCTGCATTCACATACGTTGGTTGTCAACCTCCATGTTCCATCAACTTCAACTCACATCATCTGCCACATTTCATTCATCATACCACAAGATATCGATCATTGCACATGCTTACACTGCATGCACGCATACATCATCCATTGCATCCTTAAATGCGGTCAAATAAAGATATTTGTATCCGTCAAGATAAATTCAAATTATAATGTTAGCACTGAGCCTAGCATCAGCCTTTTAGACCCCCAGCGGTCCCTCAGAGCCCAAGCGCTCCTTCAGACCAACAATGGTCCTTCAATCCAGATCGCACGTCGCGTTATCGAGCAACCGACGGATCATCCGGCCCCAGGCCCTTCAGACTAGCTGTGTCCGCCTAAAAAACACAGTGCACGTCCTTCGAGGTGAGTAAATCAGGTCAATGACCTGACCTTGCCACCCATCAAGCAGACCGTTTTACTAGTACCATTGCTAGTTGGTGCTCCATCAGACCCATTGGTCCATCAGGCTTAGGCATGCCCTTCAGACCCCATCGGTCCTTCAGTTTAACTCCAATCAATGCGCCAAGCATCGACTGCGAATTAGACCATCAGAGCCCCAAGTGCTCCTTCAGATCCCCAGTGATCCTTACTTACTTTTGTACTATGTCATTGTTTTCCAATAATTTCTAAAAAAGATAGCCTTGACAAAATTAGTGTCTTTTTATCTTTATTTCTATTTTACTGGAGAAACTTGGAAACCCTTCATGTTTCCTAGAAAAATATAAATAAAGAGGGGCAGCTGTCATACCCTAATTTTGTCCGGCTAATCGAAAAATCAAAAAAAAAGTTTTTATTCTCGTTGTATCACGTATCGTTTTAAGCGTGTGTGTCTCTGGCACTCTCGTACAAACGATTGTTCGACGCTCGTTTTATTTTATTTCATTGTTGTTATTATAGTCTATTGTTATTGATTCAAAAATAATAAAAAGGAAGCCGAATGGTCAAAACATTTGGTTATATAATTCAGTTTCTACAAATATGAGCCAAAAAAATAAAAAGCAAAAATAGTACAAATAATACAAAAAATTAACAAAATACAAAACTTCAAAAAATAATAAAGAAGGAAAAGAAGGGGCAGGTTTGCCCTAGCTAGGGTTTCTCCTTCGCTGCCATTTGATTCTTTGTCCTTCCTTTGACTGTCCTTCCCCACGACCAGCTATTGTCCTTTTGGTGATTCAAAAGATGCTGTCCTTGCACCCAAAAATTGCCTGCCAGCTGCTGCCTGTCCTTGGATCCCTCTCAAAAATTGCTGTCCTTTTGATTCTCAGCACCACACCAACCTGCTTATAAATAAAACAGCAACAGTAGCACAGAGGAGGA
Source organism: Astragalus membranaceus (assembly GCA_039519185.1). Classification (NCBI taxonomy): domain Eukaryota; kingdom Viridiplantae; phylum Streptophyta; class Magnoliopsida; order Fabales; family Fabaceae; genus Astragalus; species Astragalus membranaceus. The sequence goes on from CM076850.1 coordinate 161,509,759, forward strand.
AGACACGGATATACACAATGACACAATGACACAAACGGGATTTTCCCGAGCCTAAATCTGGTCCGCAAGCCCCCTTTATCCACTCAATAGGGATTTTCCAATGTTTGCCCTTAAACTAAAACTTTGGTGGCGGCTTCATTCAAGAACTTCGAAGAATCCCCTCCTTCGGATTTTTCGGTCGCTACAGCTGGCGACTTCACTGGGGACATATTAAGAGAGTCAAGCCTAGTTAACTAAGTGTGTAAGTTTTATTAATTTTATGTTTTGTTTTTGCCCTTATGCTTATTTTATTTATTTATTAGCATTTCTTCATATTATTGAACCTTAGGGTAGACGACTCTCTTGTTATTATTGTTGTATATCTTGTTCAGCTTGGTTGGGTTAGGTATTTTTCCCTCATCGCACACCTCACCTACACTTTTGCACACACTTTTGAGTGGGGCCCTACACCCGGGTCTGCAAATAACTAGGACGAGTGGAGATTATTAGTGACAGTCATTCTGGATTTTATCTGTCTGACTCTCATGAAAGTCTCAGCCAGAGTACGCTCTTTCATGGTATCCCACACCAGGTAGCTCGCTATCGTTGTGGATCATATCAAGAAGGGGATTTTTGCTCTGGAGACCTTTGTGAGGAAGTGAATAGAGCCAATTGGAGAGATTGATCACATAAGTGACCCTGGGTCATGTTGAAAATCCCAATTTAGACATGACCCACCTAGAACACAGGGGCATTATACTTACCCTCTTTATTAATCTGGTTAGCATTTCTCCACAAATAAAATCACTCAAAAAAAAAACATTGCTTCTTTATTTCATTTGCATGCGCATGAGGCGACATCATCATACCCAGAAAATCATCACGCATTCCATTCATCTCCATTGTTGCTCATGTACAACAAGCATCCATATGTTCATGCATTATACTTTATTCAAAGAGAACATATAAAAAAATCACCATGCATTCATGCTAAAATCATTCTTCCATAAGCATTTCATTGTTATTGTACCGTCATGCATCTCATCATCCTAGAAATATCATCTACGTCATTTGTCCATCTTGCATACTACATAAAAATTATGTTCATTACTCTTTTCCACGCATAAAAAAAAATCGCTGCGAGTATCATGCATTTTGTTTCCTCGCACGCCAAAATAACACAATTTTTACCCATATAAAATTAGCATATCATTTGACCAAAAAACATTAGCATCCTATCTAACATGCATCGACATTCATTCATAATCATCAAAAACATAACATTCATACATCATTTCCCTCATGTTGTCATCCTAGTCTAAATGCATCAATTCCATATTTATGTACCATTTTCCAAATAAAAAAGGTATTTCACCATTCATCACCCCATAAATAAAAAATGAGAGTTTGCATATTTATGTAACATTTACTTGTTCATGCACACATGCATTTTCATATCCGTCATCATGGGCATCTCGTTCACATGGTACTAACATGCACATCATCATCCAAAAAACAAAGACACTACATATTTGTCCAACTTGCATCATCTTGCATACTCATATAGGAAAAAATGTACTATATTCGTTACTCCTCTCCATGCATAGAAAAATAAAAATAAAGACAAAAGCTCCCCATTCCTAACCACCTCGAATGCATCAGTCATCTACCATGCATCATTTCCAAAATAAAAGAAAAGTAATAGGATGACGCCACTTTCTTGCATTATTCATCATCATATTACATTGTCTCTGAAAAAATCATTTTTGGATAGTCAATCTTTTCAAGCGATCATTCATTCACCTTCCTCGCATCTGCATCATGCAACGTTATTCGTTCATACATTGCATTTTTTTTCATGAAAAAGAAAAATAAAAAACATGATCACAATTTTTTTTAAATTTTTTTTTTAAATAACTGAATATCTCATTTAGCATGCATTTTCATTCATTCATAATCATTCACTAAAATCATCATTAAATAATATAGGCATTTCATCATTCGCAATATCATGATAGCATTCACGCACCTTTTCACTCGTCCCAAAAAAACTGTTGTCCCATTAAATCATCCATACGCCATTTCATCCACACATCATTTTTATACCGTTTCAACATGCATCATTTCAAAAATTATGTCATCATTTTCGCACCATTCATAGATACGTATTTAGCATTTCATTCTGATACATGAAAGAGGCTCTGCATCGGTCACGTGCTGCATCGTCTCCAAAAATCATTTAGAATAACTGACATTTTCCAAGTGATCATTCATGCACACATTTCATGCATTTGCATCTGCATTTTCGTCATTTATCACCATGTGTTCCTTCATGCATTAGGACACAAGGGGGCATTTAACTTGATTATTTTTGTTGCGTGAGCATAGTTAATCTTTTAACTAGAAAATAAAAAATCATCATGCATTCACAATAGATTACAGTCATCATTTTCATCCCATTATCATGGTACCAACATGCATCTCATCATCTAAAATAACAAAGTATCATACTTTTTAAATTACTTCATCTTGCGTAGCCATTATGCCAAAAATGAGAAAATAATATCACCTTGATATTATAAAAAAAATTGCATTCATTATTTCAGTCAAACGCATTACTCCTCTTTATGCAAAATAATGAAAGATAAAAGTTCTTTATTCCAAAACACCTCAAACGCATCAGTCATCCATGCATGAGTCATTTTCTAAATAAAAAAAAACAAAAAGTCATTCATCGTCCAAAATATATTTCAGTTGGCAATAAACGACGATTTGCATCATCCGCATGCCATATTGTCTCCAAAAAGTAAAAAAATCATTTAGAATAGCTGGTCTTTTTGGGAGATCAGTTCCCCCATGCATTTCATACATTTGCATTTTCATCGTACATATCCATCATCATTTGTTCATTCATACGTTACATACCAAAAAAAAAAGGGAAAAAACATAACAGTATGTTATTATTCCTGCATCATTCATCATCAATTGAAAAAAATGTTTACATCATTATCATGTTGCTAAGTCATTTACAATAATGGTTTCTTTGCATGCTTGACATAGCATTTAGTTAGAATCAAACAATCATTTTTCATTGCATGTGTCGTTTTCTAGGAAAGAAGAAACCAAAAAAACCAAAAACATGTCAATTTGTAAATTTGCACCACTTACATATTGCATTGTCTCTTAAAAACCAAAATCATCTAAAATAATTATTCCTTTGAACATCTTAGATGTCATTGGAGTCAAACAATCACATGCATTTCATGCACTTACATTTTCATCATCCATGTCCATGATCATGTGTCAGTTCATCTATCACATTTTGTCTCATTCTCTATAAAAAAAAAACCATGAGCAACCTTTTTTCAAAAAATTGATGAGAGATGAGGCGAAATTGATTATTCTTCTTTGGAAGAGTTTAGATTAGCTATAAACTCAAGGTTTTTTTTCAGACACTCAATTTTCCAAAAAAGGGAAGTTATTCACTGTTTGCAGCTCGTTCACAATTTCCTTCAACAAAACGATGCATCTCATCAGTCCCATGACCAATGATCCAAAGGGCCCATTTTGTTAACTGATGTGTTATCAAAAATTTCTCCTATCATGTCGTTAACTATGTTATCTCTATGTGAAGCATTCGTATAGTCAACTTGTATACAATGTGCATTTACTCTTGTTTTGAGTCAGTTAGTGTCCACATCTTTCCATCCTATCATCATCCCTTGTTCATGTCCGGTCCCACCCCGACCACCCAGTACATATTCCCCCACACAAGTACCTAGTTAACTACTTGGTTTGTTCCAAATGATGAAATTTCACGAGCTACACTCTAGGCCCCCGTGCCGGGGGAAATTTGTGATCACTAGATATCTTGATGCAAGCCCTTTGCAAAACAAAAAAAAAACAAAAAAATCATCAAAAAAGCCTGTTAGGTTGAAAACTCCAAAGAGCAGCCTAAGCAAAAGTTAGGGCAAATGTTGCGTCCGTGTGTTCTAGTCGCAATATCAGTGCAAGTATACACGTCGTACAAGTAATAAAGTGGATAAAAGTAAGAGATCGTTCCCACGAGGATTGATTAACTTTCAGAGTTCAAGTCTTTAAAACACAAGTGAAACAGGTAATAAATCGGCACTAAAAGTAGGTGTTAAGACTAAGAACGTAAATAAAACAAGTAAAGAGGAAGTGGTTGTGAATATGGAAAAGTATGAGTTGGATTGCTGCATGCAAGTAAATCTCCCCTAGTCAGACGTTATAACGTTTACACGTTAATACGTACAAATGCGATGTTGTATAGACGTTATAACGTTTGAACGCTGTTGCAAAAGAGCTGTGCTTTTCAGTCACAAAACGTCAGAGCTTCAAGTACTAGAATTCCTATGTCTAGGTTCTAAGTAGGCCTACTCCTGTATTTTAAGTTCCCACAGCAATGTCCTATGAACTATTATCCATTCTATGTCTAGACTTAGATAAAAATGCCTAAATGTCTTTAGTGCACCTTTTCATTCACATAAATCTTTGAGTTCTTTTCATAGACCATGTCTGTACCTATGAATCTACTTATTTTAAGTGATCAGTTCAAAACAAGTTTGGAAATATTAACATGCAAAGATTTAAAACGCATAAACATCAATACTTCATAGCATTAGACTAAAGGTTCATTACATGCAAAACAACAACCCAACTACAAATGTTTAGCTCATGCTGAGTGTCTTTACAGAAAGAAAAGGAGTTAAAATCCAAATACCGTACATAGAGAAAAGGAGATTAAACGCAAAAGATACGCCTAAGTAGCCTTCCTTCATGCACGCTGTAAAGACGTTGCAACGTCTGAGCTTCACAGTAATGGGTGCGAATGGAAATAAAAATGGAGCTTGAGGAGAGTTCGAATGAAGAAGTCTGTGTCCAGAACTTCTTTTAGAAAACTCCTCTGGAAGTGGAGGAAGGTGGATGATGAATGGATTCCCCCCTTCTTTTTCGTAGAGAGAGATAAGCTTTGTTTAAATAGCCAAAAAAAACAGAAGGTCACATGCTTGCTGATGTCATTCCCCACCTTCCAAGCTTGCTTGTAAATAAAATATTGCTGAAATGACAATGTACTGCTACAGTGCGTCAGCCGCGTCAGCGATGATGAGAGAGAAGATCTTCTGACTTTCTAGATCTTTGACCATCATTTCTTGTGTGCCAAAAATAAGATATTTCTTTCTTGCCTTGCTGCCTCCCGTCAGACGTGACGAGAGACGCTGCCACGTTCAGTTTACTGCACAAACACAAGAAGCATCAACACGCTCACAAAGGCGCCAATTGGTGCCAAAATGCATAGAATTTGTAATTTAGCCCCTTTCTAACTGAAAAGCAATAAACTAACAGAAACTTAATAGAAACAACCTACTATTGCCAGAGAACTTGCATGATTTACTTTGAATAAGTATAAATAACTCATATAAATATGAGTTATCACACCCCCAAACTTAAACCATTGCTTGTCCTCAAGCAATTGAAATACAACATATGAAAGGATGCAAGAAATTAAATACACCAGCAGTTTACACCCTGCTCATCCATTTTTGATCAAAAATTTTCCTCAAGGGGCTAATTCCTTCAGACTTACACTACACACTCACGCACCAATGCACAATTACATTCTAGATTCATTACTGCCCAAAGTGAGTGTGTGATCTCTGTATCAATTCTATTCCTAGCTAGGTTCAGAAGCTACCCTAGCCTATGAAAGAGTGGTTTCCATATGGTGAGGGTATAACATCTTTCAAAACAGAAAGTAGGCTAACATTTCCACATAAGACATGAGGGTTATTTTAAGCACGACAAAGGGTCTTAATTTGGGTGCTAGGACTAGATTTGTGCAAACTACTTTTCTAACTCACACAACACAAAACACACACGGCTGCAACCCCTCATTACTGAGCAACTTTCATTTGATTCACTTCACTTTTGGTTTGGAGTTTTTGTGATTTTCTCCTTTTTGATCCTTTGGATTTGACAATTTTGGATTGAGATATTTGGGGTACCCAGTATTTGTTTCGGGAAATTGCAGCAAACACAGAGGACATGTGGATTTTTCCACTTATTTGAATCAACACACACTTTTTGGTCTTTTTGGAGTAGACGTTATAACGTTTGATAACACAGAACACAACACACAAACACACACGGCATACGTTATAACGTTACGGGTAGACGTTACAACGCTGCACTCACACTACACATGCACTAATCATCCTACAGTCTTTGCACCCAGCCTTAGTACAACCTGATATGCCCCCAAACTTCGTTTCTACTGCTACTCTAAGTTTTTAATCAAGTTTTACAATCACCAAAGTCAACCAAAACTAGCTTTTGCATCACATAGTCCCTAGCTAACTAGGTTTTCCTCAAAACAGAGTTTGTGTGGAAGCAGTAATCAATTCTATTCATCTAAGCATGCATCAGCTACTCACACAAAGTCACACATAGTCATTACTAGATTTAGCCCAAAGAGAAACATTTTTGATGATTAATAGAGTAGGAAAGTAAACTGATTATTATTATTATTATTTGTTTTTTTTTTTATGCAAACACAAAACATAAAAATGATCCTCCCCCCCAGACACAAAGATGAGCAGTGTCCTCACTGCTCACTGATCTTCAAAAATGGGAGAGGAACACTCAAACACAACACCAGCAAACAAACTACTGACTACTAACTAAAAACTACAACTATTCTACTGCTAAAAAGAGGGCTAAACTACTTGTTCAGAACACCTGACCTGAGCCTTCCACTCTGTCTGGCTGGGATGCCTGCTTCAGCAGTCTTCTTTTTCTTTTAAAACTTCACCCAGGAAGCAAACGTGACAACGTCCTAGACACACAGAGACGTTATAACGTCTACCACACTTCAATAACTTGAGTCTTGAATCTCTCCTACCTTCAGCTTCCATTCCTGCACAAAACAAAAAATAGAAACAAAAACAACAAGGATTAGAATAAAAACTCTGGGCTGCCTCCCAGTAGCGCTTGGTTTGAGAGTCCTCAGCCAGACTTGGAATTCAAACCCAAGTTAGGGTGGATAATAGGACAAAAAGAAAACATCATCCTTCCGCTTTCTCTTTTTGGTCAGAGATCCCATGTATTTGGCATATGGAAGCAAGTGTTCCCATGCACCAACCAATAAGCATTTGGGATATGAATTTCTCCTTTCTTGAAAAAATTTAAGCTCATTTTGCGGAGGATTCTTTTCTTCAATTACCAAAGGTTGAATCTGAATTTTCTCATGACTCTCTTCATACCTCAACTTTGGATTTTCTTCCTTGTCACTATTTTTGAATTTTTCTTTTTCTATAACTACACGATTTTTTTGTTTTTCTTCCACCATTTCCAAATGACCACATTCAATCTCATACTTTACACTCTCTTTTTCTTCCTCTTGCTCAACCACATATCCAATACAACTCTTTTCTTCTAGCTCAACCACTTTTCCAATACAACTCTCTTATCTTAGATGCTCCATAATTGTCTTAATGTGAGCCTCTACATTCTTACATGAAGCTTCAGAGTTGTCACGATACACCTTCATATACTCAATGGAATGAGCTAAGAGTTCTTTTAATTCAAAGTTGTCCTCATGTAATCCTACGGTTTGAGCTTGAGGATATGAATCTTGCTCACACACATCATTTCCCATTCCATAATCCATATTTTGGGCAGTCATGGGCATGAAATTTGTCTCATAAGAGCCCCTTTGATATTTACTCTCATGGAAATCATAATTGAAACATTCTTGTTGAGCATTCAATTCATTCATTTCTTGCATAAAGTAAAAACTCCAATGGTCCATGGCATAAAAGTGGTTTTTTTTTAAAACACTCAACACAAACAATAATAGTAATAACAACAAAGAAAACACACTACAGACATAAAGCACAATGCAAATTCACTCCCTGGTTCAGTTGAATTAGAGCTTGAATTGGAACTAAGCATACGCTGTAACGTTTACCTGTTCACATACAGAAACAACGAACAACACAGTAAAACTCTTTCACCTAGTGCTTTAATACTTTTGAACCATAAAAGTTAAATTCAATCCCCGGCAACGGCGCCAAAAACTTGTTGCGTCCGTGTGTTCTAGTCGCAATATCAGTGCAAGTATACACGTCGTACAAGTAATAAAGTGGATAAAAGTAAGAGATCGTTCCCACGAGGATTGATTAACTTTCAGAGTTCAAGTCTTTAAAACACAAGTGAAACAGGTAATAAATCGGCACTAAAAGTAGGTGTTAAGACTAAGAACGTAAATAAAACAAGTAAAGAGGAAGTGGTTGTGAATATGGAAAAGTATGAGTTGGATTGCTGCATGCAAGTAAATCTCCCCTAGTCAGACGTTATAACGTTTACACGTTAATACGTACAAATGCGATGTTGTATAGACGTTATAACGTTTGAACGCTGTTGCAAAAGAGCTGTGCTTTTCAGTCACAAAACGTCAGAGCTTCAAGTACTAGAATTCCTATGTCTAGGTTCTAAGTAGGCCTACTCCTGTATTTTAAGTTCCCACAGCAATGTCCTATGAACTATTATCCATTCTATGTCTAGACTTAGATAAAAATGCCTAAATGTCTTTAGTGCACCTTTTCATTCACATAAATCTTTGAGTTCTTTTCATAGACCATGTCTGTACCTATGAATCTACTTATTTTAAGTGATCAGTTCAAAACAAGTTTGGAAATATTAACATGCAAAGATTTAAAACGCATAAACATCAATACTTCATAGCATTAGACTAAAGGTTCATTACATGCAAAACAACAACCCAACTACAAATGTTTAGCTCATGCTGAGTGTCTTTACAGAAAGAAAAGGAGTTAAAATCCAAATACCGTACATAGAGAAAAGGAGATTAAACGCAAAAGATACGCCTAAGTAGCCTTCCTTCATGCACGCTGTAAAGACGTTGCAACGTCTGAGCTTCACAGTAATGGGTGCGAATGGAAATAAAAATGGAGCTTGAGGAGAGTTCGAATGAAGAAGTCTGTGTCCAGAACTTCTTTTAGAAAACTCCTCTGGAAGTGGAGGAAGGTGGATGATGAATGGATTCCCCCCTTCTTTTTCGTAGAGAGAGATAAGCTTTGTTTAAATAGCCAAAAAAAACAGAAGGTCACATGCTTGCTGATGTCATTCCCCACCTTCCAAGCTTGCTTGTAAATAAAATATTGCTGAAATGACAATGTACTGCTACAGTGCGTCAGCCGCGTCAGCGATGAGGAGAGAGAAGATCTTCTGACTTTCTAGATCTTTGACCATCATTTCTTGTGTGCCAAAAATAAGATATTTCTTTCTTGCCTTGCTGCCTCCCGTCAGACGTGACGAGAGACGCTGCCACGTTCAGTTTACTGCACAAACACAAGAAGCATCAACACGCTCACAAAGGCGCCAATTGGTGCCAAAATGCATAGAATTTGTAATTTAGCCCCTTTCTAACTGAAAAGCAATAAACTAACAGAAACTTAATAGAAACAACCTACTATTGCCAGAGAACTTGCATGATTTACTTTGAATAAGTATAAATAACTCATATAAATATGAGTTATCAGCAAACAAAAAGAAATATAGAGCAATAAATAAATTGTTGTCTTGGGGTTAATTTTTGAGAAAATAAGCAATCATGATTTGAAATGATGTTTGGCCGGCCTTCTATATCCTCAAAAAGCATCCAAAAAAGAAATACTATTTGCTACCCACCGCAAGCCAGAAAAGCCAAAAAAAAAAAATCAAAAAAATCTTTCCATCACTATACAAGGATCAATTCCACATCAAAAATAGTGTATCGCTTTTATCAGCTCACTCTACTCAAAAAAAAAAAAAAGAAAAAATATCACAAAAAAGAAAGTGAAATTCAAAAAAGATGATTGAAAAAGAAATCCTCAGAGAAAAAGGCAAAAGCAGTGAAAATTGTGAGCTGATACATAAAATCGCCAAACACATAAGATATCCTTGTCCGAATAAACCCACCAACACATCCTCAGGCCGAATTCTCATTTTTTTTTCCACAAGACCCAAATCATTGGCTCCCAGCACTTCTCTGAACCTACTTATCTTTTAAAAGGTCATTCTATCAATAAAACATCAAGCACCTCTCTGAGCCCATTGGAGCCTATGCTCCACAAGCCCATAACCATTGACCACATTACCCCATAACTGTTGACCACGTTATAAACCTTTCTTTCATAAACCTCTACATCACAAAGACCATGCAGATCAATGACTGATTGCTTTCGTTTTCTCGAAGGTTTAATTTTAGGACAAGTAAGTTTATTTATTTACAATATATTTGCTGAAAAAAAAAATCAAAAAAAAAAGAAAGTTAAAAAAAATCAAAGGGGCTTGCACTCCAATGTTCATTCAAATTGCACTGATATCAAGACAAGGTTTAGTGATCACCAAGCGAAATTTTCATCGTATCAAAAACTCAGGATTATCATAGTCTGTGGGAGTCACCTTCAAAGGGCAAAAGTTTGGACTAGGACCATCAAGATCACAAAGTGGGGCAGACCTTTCACCTTTCATGCTTCTTGAACTTGGGGAAAATGTCCGACATCCATCCCATTCATATACCACATCCAATCCATACACCAATTCCAAAAACCCATGACCCAAACTCAGTCACCTTTCATAACCCCACTAGAAGCAATCATTTGAAATACCATTCCAAAGTGGGGAAATCCTGTCACCCTTCATTCCACCTAAAGTCGGGGAAATTCACCCTACACCCATCTCATCCCCTCGTCATATTCACATCCATGAAACCACACTGAGGCAATTTCTCAACCCACCATGCTAAATACAGCCTTTTGCAAACTCGAGTCGGGGCAACCTTGCTCTCGTCAAGATTGGGGCAACACTAAATGTCGTGGGTTGAGACAGAACCTCTTGTGTTCCACCCTTCATTCCAAAGTCATGGTATTCCCAATTCATTATTTCCTCTACAACCGTGGCTGTTGTCACCACTAGACAAGGGCAAGTTATGCACTCACCTTCACCGGTAGTCTAAATCGGGGAAGTTTCACCTTTCATGGCTTTGGCAAAAACCTACCATTCATCCCCTCACGTGTCATATCTGTCATACCAAGTCAACCGACTCATTCATCTGTATTTGCACTACTCTACATGTTTATGCTTCAAAGAGAGAAAACACGAGTTAATAATGTGAAGTCGGAAACTCACTCAGCTAACTTTGTGGACCTAAAAATCAATCATCATGGGGCACCATCATAGGAGAGCAAAATAAGCGAGTCTGCAAATACGGTCAAACAGTTTCGCACATCAGTGTCTGTGAGTAACAACCTTGAGGTTGCCATGTCTGAATTCAAACCTCTTTCCAAGGAATGATTATTCCAAAGCACTCACCTCTCTACCCCTCGCATCGAAAGTATCATTTCTTAACAAAACACATCTGCATGCATTACTATTATACCATATCATAAATCATTGCACCATACATTGTGTGTCAACAACAAGTCATGCATCTACCACAACTATTGCATTTAAGCATTACCTGTGCGCATTCATCCATTCATTCAAAAAGGAAAAAAAAAAGAGAAAACCAAAAGGCAAAAATCATCCAGATTGCACCCGCCAAAGCATAAATCATCCCATCATGCAACCAGCAGTACATTTGCATTCGCATTCGCATACACAGCTTATCAATTTCTGTTTCCGACCAACTTCAGCATCCATCATTCACAGGCCTTTTGTAGTCCATTTACTTTCGCATTGCACATTCATCACATTGCATACCTATAACACGTTTTTTGCTTCGATAGAAGTGCCAAGTGCCGGTCTCATCGTGGCCAAAAGCTTTCTATATCACCAATCATATTATTTGCTATGCATTCATGTGTTTCCTTTATTCACCATAGCATTTGCATCAAAGAATTACATTCGCATCATATTCACATTCGCGTTGCATGCATCAAGAAAAGAAGCAAAATAAATAAGAAAAAGCAAAAAGAAAAATCCATCCATTACATTCATCATCACCAAAAAATAATCACCACAGTCACATTCACATCTCATACACCGTTGTCAACTTTCTCATTTCATCAGGTTCAACACCCATGGTACACCCATTTCATTCATCATCCCCCAGATACCAATCATTGCACGTTCATCAAATTACGTGCATGACATTGTTTGCTTCGATAGACGTGTCGAGTACCGGTCTCATCGTTGCCCCCCCAAAAAAAAGGTTTTTTTTTTTTACATCATTAATCATATCTTTGTATCGTGCATGACATTCGCATCAAAGCATTATATTTGCATCACATTCACACTTCGCATTTCATACACTCATTATATACCAAGAAAAAAAGAGAAAAGCAAAAAAAAAAAAACAAAAGGAAAAATTGCTCATTCCATTACATTCATCATTAATCAGCACAATCACATTCATATCTTATCTGCATTCACATACGTTGGTTGTCAACCTCCATGTTCCATCAACTTCAACTCACATCATCTGCCACATTTCATTCATCATACCACAAGATATCGATCATTGCACATGCTTACACTGCATGCACGCATACATCATCCATTGCATCCTTAAATGCGGTCAAATAAAGATATTTGTATCCGTCAAGATAAATTCAAATTATAATGTTAGCACTGAGCCTAGCATCAGCCTTTTAGACCCCCAGCGGTCCCTCAGAGCCCAAGCGCTCCTTCAGACCAACAATGGTCCTTCAATCCAGATCGCACGTCGCGTTATCGAGCAACCGACGGATCATCCGGCCCCAGGCCCTTCAGACTAGCTGTGTCCGCCTAAAAAACACAGTGCACGTCCTTCGAGGTGAGTAAATCAGGTCAATGACCTGACCTTGCCACCCATGGCCGCTCGAAAAAGGCCACCCCCAAGCAGACCGTTTTACTAGTACCATTGCTAGTTGGCGCTCCATCAGACCCATTGGTCCATCAGGCTTAGGCATGCCCTTCAGACCCCATCGGTCCTTCAGTTTAACTCCAATCAATGCGCCAAGCATCGACTGCGAATTAGACCATCAGAGCCCCAAGTGCTCCTTCAGATCCCCAGTGATCCTTATTTACTTTTGTACTATGTCATTGTTTTCCAATAATTTCTAAAAAAGATAGCCTTGACAAAATTAGTGTCTTTTTATCTTTATTTCTATTTTACTGGAGAAACTTGGAAACCCTTCATGTTTCCTAGAAAAATATAAATAAAGAGGGGCAGCTGTCATACCCTAATTTTGTCCGGCTAATCGAAAAATCAAAAAAAAAGTTTTTATTCTCGTTGTATCACGTATCGTTTTAAGCGTGCGTGTCTCTGGCACTCTCGTACAAACGATTGTTCGACGCTCGTTTTATTTTATTTCATTGTTGTTATTATAGTCTATTGTTATTGATTCAAAAATAATAAAAAGGAAGCCGAATGGTCAAAACATTTGGTTATATAATTCAGTTTCTACAAATATGAGCCAAAAAAATAAAAAGCAAAAATAGTACAAATAATACAAAAAATTAACAAAATACAAAACTTCAAAAAATAATAAAGAAGGAAAAGAAGGGGCAGGTTTGCCCTAGCTAGGGTTTCTCCTTCGCTGCCATTTGATTCTTTGTCCTTCCTTTGACTGTCCTTCCCCATGACCAGCTATTGTCCTTTTGGTGATTCAAAAGATGCTGTCCTTGCACCCAAAAATTGCCTGCCAGCTGCTGCCTGTCCTTGGACCCCTCTCAAAAATTGCTGTCCTTTTGATTCTCAGCACCACACCAACCTGCTTATAAATAAAACAGCAACAGTAGCACAGAGGAGGAAGACACGGATATACACAATGACACAAACGGAAACCTACACAGCAATAGACACACAGACAAGAACACCGAAACATAACCAAGAAAATCCCACTTCCTATCAACACCAACCCCAAACTCAGTGAACCCAAAAATCAAAGAAAATACATAGACTTGAATGTAACGAAAGAGAGCGAGAAAAACAACAACTGAAGGGCACATACCATCGTGCCGAAGTCGGTGCCTGATGCCGTTGATGGGGGCTGCCAACGTTGCAGCACCTTCCCCCCACGTGCAACTTCTGTCTCAAGTCCAGACACCACCGCCGCTCCCCCCACCGCGAGCACCACTGTTTCCGACGCTGGCGCCATCAAACACCCACGTCCACCGCCCTTCTCCTCCCTCTCCGACGTCGTTCCTTTCCTTCACCGTCGCATCCCCCCTGCAGCGAAAACTGTCGCCGGTGAACCTCCGGCGAAGACCGCCGCCGTCAGCTTCCCTCCGCTCTCCTTTCACTGCTGTCCCTCTCCTTCTCTCCCCTTGACTCCGTTTCTCCACAACGTCGCCGGAGCCCACCAAGGCCTCCCTCCGGCGTCGTCTCTCAATCGCGTGACACCACGGCTTCCCGGCGAAAACCATCGTCGTTGAAGCTCTACGGCGGAAACCACCGTCGTAGCACTACCCCCCATAACACCGTATCTCTCGCTCTATCCTCCATCTCGTTCCACACCTCCCTCTCTCCGGCGAAACCTCTGCCGCAAACCACCACTCCGCTGCCGTTTACCATCGAAAACCACCCTTACCTTTGACCTCTCTTCTCTTTATCCCACTGTTTTTTTTCTTCTTCTCACTCTCATCGCATCTCTCTCTGTCTCTCCTTTCGTCCCTTTCCTCTCCTTCTCTCTTTATTTCATTTCTTTTCAATTCCCTTTTCCCTTTCTACAAGAGAGGTTGCGGCTGACTAAGGTAGAATTAGGGAACCCTAATTCTTATCTTTCTCCATATATAGCCCTCTTCTCTATTATCATCTCATTTATTCATTTATCTTTTTTTTAAAAATCAGTTTTCTTTATCAAACAAAACAAAAATGCTCCTAGTTGCACCCTCCCTTTTTTTGTCTTGCGCCCTCTCTCTGGTTCTATTTAATAGACATCACATTTTCTAGAGTTTGGGCTTATTTGGTTTTGGATATGTGATTTGGACCACTACTAACAGCACTTCTTTTTTTCCTCTTCTTTGTTATTATTACTTTATCCATTTATATAGTATGTTGATGTATCATGGTTGTGATTTTTATGTGCGATACTCCCTAACCCATGTCTCCCATGTCTAGTAACCTTCCATCCTTTTTCTATTATTTGTTTTTTACTCCTTTGTTTAATTGTTTCTTGTTTTCTTTCTCCATTTATTTATCTAAATTTGTTAGTATACAATGGCTTATGTTTACTTTTTTTGCACCAAGTTATATCTCCTCCCCTCTACCATTTGGCTTAGGCTCATTCGATGTCTTTACTTGTCAATAAGTCCATACCATTATCATTCAACCATTTTTTCAAAACAGCACTTAGATTTAAAGTCGATTTCATTTCTCGAAAAATATCAAATCCACAACCCCAAATCAGTTATTTGCAATCGTTTGATTATTGCGAACAACTTTACTTTTCAAATAGGCCATTAGTGGTGACCACTCTAGATTTATCTGTTTGGTCACTGCAAGCATCTTCCAAATTTCAAAAACACTCAAATAATAAAGCACACCAACACACAAACTTTTTCTACCAAGAACTACGTGTGATTTGATTCTCTACCAGGAGATACGTAGGAGCAGAGGGCGGCCGACCTCTGTCAATTGCATTAATAAAAAACCTTTTTTTTTTCTTCTTTTAATCCATTTCTCTTCTATTTCTCAAAAAGTACAAAAATAATTAACCGTTTAGCGAGTCTTTTATTATTATTATTATTATTATTATTATTATTATTATTATAAGGGTAAAAAACATTATTTTTGAATTAATAAACGCTTACACATTTAGTTAAAAGGTAACCTTCCTTAGGAAGGATGTCGTAGGGTGCTAATACCTTCCCTACGCATAAACGACTCCCGAGCCTAAATCTGGTCCGCAAGCCCCCTTTATCCACTCAATAGGGATTTTCCAATGTTTGCCCTTAAACTAAAACTTTGGTGGCGGCTTCATTCAAGAACTTCGAAGAATCCCCTCCTTCGGATTTTTCGGTCGCTACAGGTAGCACCAGTATCAACAATAGCAATAAGAGGAAAATTATTGATATAGCACGTACCTCGAATCTCATTTACCACATCAGACTCAGCCAGAGCGAACACTTTCCCAAAAGACTTCTCCTTCTTGGGTTTTGAGCACTGTGTACTGATGTGACCACCCTCCCCACAATTGAAACATACCACCTCCTTCTTATCACAGTTGGAAGATATGTGCCCCTCTTTCCCACACCGATAACATCTCTTCTTATTCCCTCTTGGGCAATCTGGACTCTTATGACCTGCTCTCCCACACGTGTAACAAGTAATATTGGCCGCAGCATCTCCCCCACTTCGCTTAGACTCACCAACAAACTTCCCTTTGCCCTTACCAGCAGGCACCTCATATGGCTTACCACGACTTGAGAAATTCTTTTGCTTTTCTTTCATAACTCTGGAGAAGGCATTACTGTCCTCCTCAAAAATCCGGCAGCTATCAACCAACAGAGAGAACACACGAATTTGTTGATACCCTATGGCTTTCTTAATATCGGCACGCAATCCGTTTTCGAACTTAATGCATTTGGAGAACTCAGCACCCTCTCCATCATAGTGTGGATAAAACTTGGACAGCTCAGTAAATTTTGCAGCATATTCAGTTACAGACATGTTACCTTGTTTTAGCCTCAGAAACTCAACCTCTTTCTTTCCGCGGACATCTTCCGGATAGTATTTCCTCCTGAACTCTCTTTGGAACACAGCCCAAGTAATCTCCTCATTGGCGACCATCAACCTCTGCCTAGCCGTCATCCACCAGTCATCAGCCTCTCTCTTCAACATGTGCGTACCATAACGAACCTTCTGAGCGTCGGTACAATCCATAACGCGGAAGATCCGCGCCATCTCTCTCAGCCACTCAAGGGCACCATTAGGGTTATACCCGCCTTCAAAAGTAGGAGGGTTCTCTCGCTGGAACGTAGCCAAACTGCGCGTCCCAGCATCACCAGCACCTGGCATGTTGCTCACAACCCCAGTTATAGCCTGCAAAGCAGCAGCAAGTGCAGCATCGTTCCGTCCTGCCATTCTAGCACTGTAACAGAAAACAGAATTCAGAAATGAGTAACAAAACTCAAATGCTACTCAACTTGACGACTCGACCACCGACCAGACAGACCGAACTGCTCTAATACCACTAATGTAACACCGCTTTTCTACCCCATAATTTACACGTCATTTATCAGAGTAAATCTTTTTCGCAAATATTAATTTAACTGATAGAAAAGAAATGCCACATCGTCATTAACAAAAGCTCGTCAATTTGCACTCATCAAGGTTTGTGCAACGAAAACACCCGTCATGAAAATTAAACTCCAAAAATTACATCACAGCGGAATACAACAGTAACTCACTATTACCACTCAAACACGTCTCACATCATCAATGTAATCATTAAACAATTAGTTAATTAAATAACAACTTCAACCACGCCCCCTAGGTGTCACAGTATCAGAGAGCGACTCGACAGACATCCCAATAGCTATAAAAGAAGGCAACAGGACCTTCACTCGCGGTTACCTGCAGCGTTGCCACAATAGAGCAAAATTCCAAGCAGAAGGGGTGAGAATTTCAACAAAACATAATTAAGCATATAGTAGAGTAATATAAGCAAACAGTCATACAACATCATCATTATCATCAACCTCATCGTCACCAAACGCTAACTCAAGTCACAATTTCTTACCACAAGTCATAAACATGTATGTGCATGAAAATGCAACCCACGCCCGGGTATATGCATGATGGTACCATACTCGTCATAATTAAGCCACTAGGGCACACCGTCACTGTTTTACGTCAATAAGAGGCCGAAGCCTATTCGTCATAATATGCACATGCTATGAGACACTATGGACACATGTGCAATCACCAAATCACTCACCTGGAGTACTCGTCATCGTCGTCATAAAACACTCATAGAGTGTACTCGTCATAATTATCACAATGATATCACAACCTCATCATAAACATCACATTTCAAATTGGGGTAACAACACCTTTAAATTTTAAGTAACAACACCTCTCAATTTTAAGTAACAACACATTAAACATTTGGGTGACAACATATTTAAATTTTGAAAAACATATCATTTTCATGCTTAGGAAACATCACATTTAAATAAAAAAAAAACATCATCTTTTCAAAGTGGGAAACATCACATTTTAAATTGCCAGAACAGTAATAAAACAGAGGCTGCGCGCGGCGCGCGACTTACGCGCGAATGGCGCGCGGAACGGCAGAAAATTCAGTGGCTTCGCGCGTGGCGCGCGGCTTAGGCGCGACTGGCGCGCGGAATGGCAGAAACTGCCAAGTGTGACTTGCGCGTGACGCGCGACTGGCGCGCGGAATGGCAGAATGCCCAGAATTCACAGTTTCACCCAAAAACACCCCACATGCGCACAACAGCAACACCCACCGAGACAACTCCAAAATGACACGTGCAAAAATAAAACCACTCGAGCCAAAATGTTTAAAATTGAATTTGGGCACGCGAACGCAAAAGATGGCACGGTAAAATATGCCCCGAATTCGATGTTTCACCCGAGACACCCCACATGTGCACACAATGGCCATTTCATCGAATAGTTTACATACAGCAGAATTGTTTTACACGAAAATCAGCATGATCACATCATAATTCCTTCTCAACAGTCATCAAACATCAAAAACTCGAATTTACACATAACCACATCAACAATTCATCAAAACAACATCACAATTAATCCAATCCTTCATCAATCTTACACATATACATCTCAAATTCACAACAACATCAAACCCCACAAAACCCACCACATACCCAATTATATTAAATTGAAACGCTCACCCTTACCTCTTAAACGTATGCTCCGTGGAAGATGATTGAAGGCACCACGAGTAACCACAGCAACACAACGAGCCAAAGCCTTGAGAATTGCGAAACCCTTCTTCTCCCTCCCTCTCTTCTCTTCGCGCGCCTCTCTCACTTCTCACTCTCTCAATTCGCAACTCTCGCTATTCTCTTCTCACAATTCGCAAAATGCCAACACAAAATTCTAACCCCTTGACCTAGCCACTTCGCATAGCTTATGGATCATGGGCTTGGGCTTTTCACTTAAGCCCAAGTTCATTCAAGTAGCGCCTCCTTTTCCTAATACCACCAACATAAAATTAATATAATTTTAATTAATTAAATTATATCCAATAAATTAAAATAAATTCCTAAATACTTAATTAAATAAATTAATTAAATATTTAGGGTGTTACACACGTAAACACAAAAACTATTTTGTGAAAGTAAGAAATCGATTCACACTAATTTCTCTAAAGCTTGAAATCGATTTCCAACCTTATGCAAAGGATAGAAATCAATTTCCCAAAGTAAAGAATCGATTCCCAAATTGTTTTAAAAGCTAAGAATCATTCCTATTATTTCTCATAAGATCAAAATCGATTTTCTACTTCTTTTTTTAAGTGCAAAATCGATTTCCTACTCTATTGTTAAAGTACATAATCGATTTCCTCTCTCCTTTAAAGAAGCACATAATCGATTTGCATATTCCTTGTCTTAAGCACATAATCGATTCTTGTTATTCCCTATGAAGCACATAATCGATTTTGTCTATAGTATAGTAAAGCATAAAATCGATTTGCATCTTATTTCAAACAACACATAATCGATTTCTCATCCTAGATCTACTTAGACATGAAATCGATTTTCATCTTCAGTGCATTCAGGCAAACAATCGATTCTGACATTTCCAAAATTGTCTCAACGGTAATATTTTTCTCATAGCCTATAAATAGAGGCTTCATACTCTTCATTTCTCACAACCCAATTTCACGAGTCAAAATCACATTTGAGAAAAACTCTTCATACTTTTATTTTTGCTCTTCACGCACTGTTGGTCCGTCAGAGCTGATCTTTCGCAAGAGTTAGTCAGGGGTTGGAATCTTCAAATTGTATTATCAGCCTACGTAAGAGGTATTTCAGTCTTTAAGTTTGTAATTGTTTATTTGTTGTATTTTGTACTAGGGAGTGGGGTATTTTTATGGGGCAGCTTGTTGTAACAAGGGTGGGGTATCTCTTGTTGTATTGTGGTTAGATTTGAGGGTAATGTGCTCACCATTAATATCACATCCATTGAATTTTCGTTTACCTCCCTTCATCGTTAGAATGCCACATTTGAGGGCATTGATGGTGTAAACTACATTGATTCATATGCTTGACTTTAAAATGTTTCAGTGCTGACCAACAATTTTTTTCCCATCCTTTATTACTTCTCTTCTAATTTTAAGCTATTTTATTTATTTTTGGTTGATAATTTAATTGGTTGATTAACTGAAAAGTTCTTTTAGGTGGTAAGTATTCTATGTTGTCCTTTCTCTTACTCACACGAGAGAGAAGAGTAAAGCAAAGAGGATGCGCAGTAGAGAAGAGTTGATTTCTCAGATAGGGGGTACTTTCCCTATGAAAAAATGCATCACAATTGCACTCAAAATAGTAATTCATCTAATTGTTTAGACAAGTTTTTGTTGCTAAAGCGGCATTATTATAAGACGGGGGATAGTAATTTTCTGAGTCAGTTTTCTGTAAATAAAATTTCTACATTTTTTTGAATTATGCTAAAAAATACTCCTTTCGTTTCTTATCTTTGGTACTTTTGGTATTTTTTTCCCCAAACAATGGTACTTTAAAAAGTATGAATTTATTGACTCAAGACTTTTTTATTTTGATTTAGATTATCTCAAGACAACTAAAAAAGGGGTAGTTTAGTATTTAGCTAACACAAATTGTTGGCACCTTAATTTGTGTGTAACAAGCCAAAAGTACCAAAAATTAAAAACGGAGGGAGTATCTACTTTTCATTATGTGGGTGTTGTAGAGTGCCAGCTATTACTACGTCATTGCCAGTTCGTCCTGACGCCGGTTCAGGAAATAAAGTTTCAACACATGGACCCATAAAGATAAGTTGTACGTTTATTGGGAAGAGCAAAAAGTTTGCTTCAAACTTTAATTGTTTCATAGGGAAAGTACCCCCTATCTGAAAAGTAATATTTGTACTTGAGTCTATGAATTGTAATATCATTTATTTACGTTGTCCAGTACGCACGATGTTTGACTTTCCTTCGTAGCCGAAAATGGCAAATGTACAATACTATAGAATACTTACCACCTTTCTCATTTGTTTTTCCTCTTACACCTAATGGAATATGGTTTTCTTTGAACAACGATTCACTGCAGTCGTTTTTTACTGCAGTCACTGCAGTCAGCACATATATATACCATTGGATCTTCTAAAATTAAATCTTGATCTTTAATTTTTTTTAAACAAAAAAAATTAAAAACAGATGAGAGGAGAGAGAGGGACACAACTGACTGTAGCTAATCTCAATCCGTTTTCTTCTCCAACACTGATATAGAAAATTGCTCACATTATGGTATAAATTTGTTCTTCCGTTATAGTAAGCATACATGATATATACCTCATGTGCATCGCACAAACGCTTTGTCTTGTTTGTATTTTAAAATTCCAATTCATACACCGGTTAACTTCAAAAAATTAAAAAAAATTGAAAGATGAGAGAGATAGATATTTGCAACCGGAGGAAACTGTATCCATTGCGAAAGCTCGGGACATTTATCCCCGCCACCGTCAGTCAGATTTCAATCCTCCACAGAAAGCCTTGCAAAGTAATTATTATTATTTTTTTATAAACAAATGTTAGTGAAAGTGGGGAAATATTAGTTTTTGGGGTTTGAACCTCGACCTGGACCGAAAGTGATTACTTGTATATGGATAGAGCAGGTTAAAGAAAAAAAATCAAGTGGTTAAGACAAAAAACTGAAAACAAGTGGGGTCAACTGTCAAGTTTAATTATTTGAATCAACAACTTTAAATTTTTATGGATTATTGGAGTAATCACGTATGATAATTGTAAATTGAAGTCAAAACTATAAGTTTCTGCCATTTAATACCCTCCTAATAATCAAACAATATAAGCGGAGGCAGTGTCTACAGTCGGTTTCTGCTTCCTTCTTCTGTCTTCTCGCGGGAAATCCTACGTGGAGGCTGTCTTCTCTTCCTTTCCTTCATCATGGTTGCGCGCCAATCTACATGGACACTATCTTGCCTTCCATTCACTTCTCATGGTGCTTATTTGGATGGATTTTAGTGGCTTTTGTCAGTGCCATGTGCGAACTTAAGTGAAATCTGTTGCCTTCCATTCGCTTCTCATGTTTGCCTTCCATCTGTCTCACATCTTTAATCAACCAATCTGTGGCTGCTTCGCACATGGTCCCTTTCCTTTTCCAACGTTTCAAATCATTGTTTTGAATATGAAATCTTCTTCCTTTTACGATTTCCTTTCCATTTGCCCGCGAAATCTTACATGGACAATCATCTTTGCTTGGTTTCCTTCTTTACAATTTACAATGCGCGCCAATCTACATGACAGCTTACTGCATGGCAGAACTTGCATCTTCTTTCCATACTAACTCTCTTTCATGGTGCTACGTGCAGCTTCTTTCATGGTGTTCTTTTGATTTTTTGCAGCACGTGTAGCAACAACCATGACTTCATTTATTGCACCATTACTCTCTATCCTTCACACACTCTCTGTTCTTCTGCTTCTCTTCTACCTAACCTATCTCTTTCTCATCCTTCACGCTTGCTTCTTACATTCACTCAGTTCTTCTTCCATTCTATTGGCTTAATTTAAACTCTCCCCAATCCCTGAATCCATGCACATGCTTCCTTTTCGTTTTCCAACAATTCTACTGCTTGCTTTAGATATGAAATCTTCATTGCCTTAACTCTTCCCTTCACAGTGTATCCAACCTTTGCTTGCTTCTTCTATTTAAATTCGTTCTACAACCCCTTTTCCACAACATTCACCATTACTTACCTTTGATTTCCTTTGCTTGGCATTTCCTTCTTTCTTTTCTCTCACAATGTCAACTCAGCAACTCACTAACCGAGTATGCATTTTGTTTTGGCCTATTCTTACTTTTTTTCCTTTGCATAGTCTTACCTCTCACTTATCTTTTTATTGCCTTACTTTCAGGATGCCAACTCTTATTTTACCCCTTTTGATCACGCCATCATTAAAGAGATGGAGGGCAACATAAGGACTTTGTTTTGTTTCTTTGATCCTGCTGTGGTCCTGCATGCTTCTTTTCACGTTATGTTTTCCATCTATTCTCATCATTTTATTTTCATGTTAAACGTGCCTTTGTTTCTGTTGTTTCTTTTGTGCAGGCTTATGCTGTGCTCCCATTTATGACAACTCTTTTGGAGCGTTCCATTCCTTATTTCGTGACACTAATTGATTGTGTTGGTACGCGTTTTGAGGTGGCCGCGAGGTGGAAGGGTGGTTTGCTTCATTTTTGTGAAGGGTGGAGTAGACTTGGTTCACACTATAAGCTTAGGTTTGGTGGTTGGGTCATAATGACCTATTCTGATGATTTTGTTTTCAAGATTGTCGTGAGGGATCGTTCCCTCTATACAATTCCCTGTCCAAAGCCTTCTCTGTATTATGCTATTGGAAATGCTGATAAACCAATTGTTATTGATGCTGATGATTTCCCTCTTGAGAAATTTAAGTGTCATGACCTCACCTGCACTCCAACTGCTTATTGTACTACACTCACTCTCCTTGATCTTATTTCTCTGGTGAGGTTTTTGTTTTTGTTTTGTTGGCTTTTAAATATTTTGTTGCGTTCTTTGTTTATGTTTGTTCCTTTTGTTTTGTATGCATGCAGCGAATATCTGAGTCCTTTTGTCTCATTGCTATCCCTCAATCCATCACCAAAATCATTATTGTTGATGAGTGGAACCGTTCTTGGACTTGCCCTATTGAGTGGCATCCTTCACCTACTATTGCATGTCATCTTGCTCAAGTTTCCAAGGCTTGCTATGTTCGTGGGGAGTGGTATAACTTATGCAAGGCTAGGGGTTTGAAGGAGGGGCAGGATATACGACTTAGTCTTTCTAAGGACAGCAATAACGTGTTTTTTTTGAGTCTCAGCTGGTTTGGGAAAATCTAGCTTTGAGTTTGTTTGGTTCTTCTCTGGTGGTGGCTTCTACATGGAGACTTAGTTGTGTAATAGTGGTTCTTTCATGTAGTGTGGGTGTTGACAGTTTGTTGTTTAGTGTTTTCTAATGATGTAATATATATTTTCAGCTTTATTAGTAGTTAGTTTAACTAATGGGTGTAGACCTGTAGTAGTTGGTAGTTGTTTAGGAACTTGGACTCATATTTAATGTTGTGCTGTTTAATTAAGTATTGGGCTTTAATGTTAATCATAATTTCCTTATTCTAATCCCTTTCCCATTTTCTTATACTTAATCTCATCCATGCTTTTACCATTTTTCCTGGTTTAGTCATTTTTGTGTTTTACCTTTACTTTTTACCACAATAATACTCTCTTCTTTTTTTCAACTGCTAACAACCATAGCTTTTATTGCATCCTTTTTTTCTCTACAAGTGGCACTGTATTCCTTGACTCCACTTGGGCTTCCTTTGGCAGCTTGCAAGTTCTTTCTGAACCCTTCTTTCTTTCCTATTTTTCGTTTCTCTATAAATATACTCTCTCTTGCACTTTTGTTTGTGCTTTTGCTTGAGGCATTGTCTTGGAAAAATTATCTAGGGCTCAGAGTTAAGTTCTATCTATTTTTGCATGTTCCTCAGTTATTGTTTATATTTTTTGTTTTATGTTCTTACACTTTCCATTGTCCATGTATAGATGAATAATATGTTGTTGCAGGGTGCTCATAGGGGTCACAACATGGGTTTGAATATAAAGTTTGAGATTTATGAGCTCGAATATGTTCCAACTCATGTGAGAATGTCATTTCTTTTTTTACTCATTTTGTTAAATTCTGTTTGCATGCTTTCTAATTGGTTTGTGGTTTGCTCCTGCTAGGTCGAGGCCAAACTTCCTTATCTTTTTTCTGGTGAACATATTCAAGAAATAGGCAGTCGTGTGGTTCTTTTTGATTCCACTGGGAATCAGTTTGAGGTTGTTGTTGTTAAGAGAGGTTCTGATGTGTTTTTCACTCAGGGTTGGTCTCAGATGGGAAGGTTTTATGGTTTGCATCTTGGGGGGTGGATTCAAATGATGTATGTCCGCTTTGATCGTTTTTTTGTTGAGATTCGTGATAGGTTCTTGGTATATCCTTACACTGTTGGACCTCCTAAAATCATTAGGCTTGGTCAGGAACCTGCTTTGATTCAAGATGATGATCTTATTTCTAATTCTTTGGATCAATCAATGTATGTTGGTAGGGTGCCTACCTTGGTGTTCACGTTATACAAGACACTTGATATTGCTGATATGACCAGTCTCTTCTTGGTTTGCTTCTTTTTCTTTTATTCTTTCTTCTCTTATTCATTAATGAACTGTAAGTCTTATGTTTATGTTTTTTGATTGCAGCATCTTCCTATTCAGTTTTGTGAGATGGAGCTTGCAAAAAATGATTCTGACATTATACTGGTTGATGAGATGGGTAAAGCTTGGCCCTGTCATCTTATCTTTCCAAGGGGTCCTAACTCTTCTGAAGTTCGTCTCCGTGGATGGTCTCTCTGTCGTCAAGCAAATGGTTATGTTGAGGGTCTTTCTCTCAAGCTTGAAGTTCCCATTGAACAAAATTCCACATTTCTGTTACTAAATAGGTGTTAGTTTGTTTTAGGGGTTTCTTTATGTTTCTTATAAATGTAATTTTTAATTCTTAACAACTTTATGTGTACTTCTCATTATGGGGCAACTTGGTTCTTTCGTATTGTACTTCCTATTGGAATTCTCCTTCTTAAATGGAATAATCTGTTTGTCTTATTAGTTAACTACCATTTTGTTTCATTTTTCTAACCAAAACTGTCGTTGATTTATACTAAGCTTGGCACTGGGGTTCCTTTACACTATCATTTTTTCCACAATAAGATCCTGTGCATACTAATGTAACTATGACATTGTCTATACTCTTGATCTTTTCTTATGTTCTCATTATTCAACTTATTTGCTTCTTTTCCTTTTATCTTTTGTTTGCTTAACAATAAATCTATGCCTAATATTCTCTTCCTTTCACTTAATCTAAGTGGGGTTGTTCTTAAAAAATAATTAATTTGATTAACTGATAGTTTGAAGACCTCTTTTTGGTTTTCTCCTTCGTTGATTTGCCAATTTAACCTTATCATAGCTGTTTTTCCAACTAATCGATCTGCTTAGATGTAAGATACAATAATGCTCTTTTTACTACTATTATGCAATGACAATTAAATCTTTTACCTAAGTGCTTAAACTTCAATTTCAACTTCAACTGATTGCACTTCTATGTGAAGTGTGATTTGTTCCTCTTGATAGTTTGAAGACCTCTTTTTGTTCCTCTTGATATGTTCCTTTTGATTTGTTTCTTTGTGAAGTGTGGTTTGTTCCAACTAATCGAGCTGCTTAGATGTAACTTAGAATAATGCTCTTTTTACTACTAATATGCAATCACAATTAAATCTTTTACCTAGGTGCTTAAACTTCATTTTGTTTGTCTGTTCCATGATTTGCATGTTTGCCACTTACATCGTTTTTTATGATCCAACCTATTCTCTACCTTATAGTTGCATGGTTGCCATATGGTATGTGTTCCTTTACTTATGCCATATGGTATGCGCTCCTTTGGTTAATGCCTGTACATTCTCTGCCTTTCTCTTCGCATGTTTGACACATGCTTCTAAAATTCTCTTTGCTTTGTGTTTGTTACACTCCTTAACGTACATGCAACCGAAATTCTCTGCTTTTGCTTTGCATGGTTGACACATGCTTCTAAAATTCTATTTGGTTTGTCTTTCATTGGGCGGCTAATCTTCCTTCTATTCCATTTTGGTTGCATGATTGACACTTGGTTATTGATTGCCATTTGTTTCGTGTTATCTTCATCTTCAATCTATCACCATTAGATTCATCTCAAGGGCCAAAATTGAATACTTCTTCCTAATCATGCAACGTTTAATCTCTATAAAACCCTACGTGCTATGGGCTTTGGAACATATCCACAGTTGTATCCTTCAGTATCTCATTGGTTTGGCCCATTTTACTCCACAAGATGCCTTCAATTGCTGAGATTGTTCCTGGCAAAATTGATTGGTCCTTATCTGTTCGTGTGATTCGTCTTTGGGTTGCCCCAGATTTTAAGAATCCTTCTAACCCAAACACACTTGAAATGATACTTCTTGATAAGAAGGTTTTTCATCATTCTGATTTTCGTTTTTTAGTGTTATACTGTTATTCTTATTTCCTTTTTTTGATTCTTTGAATTTGTTTCAATGCCTTCTTAGCTTGGAAAGATTCATGCAACTGTTAAGAGGGGTTTATTGAAGCAATTTGAACCTTTGCTGGAGGAGGGTTCTACTTATCTTATTGATAAGGTCCTGGTTGCTGCAAATGATACTAAGTTTGCAACTACTAACCATAAATATAAGCTTAACTTCATGGGAATTACAACTTGCATTCCTGTGGAAGCACCTTCTATTCCTTCCAATCACTTTGAATTCATGACCTTCTGTGAGATTGCTTTAACTGAAAAGGAAGATGTACTTATTGGTGTGTTCTTTATTATTCTTTTTTGTGTGTTGGTCTTGCGCTTTGCATTTCGTGTGTACCTAATTATTATTCACGTTGCTTTTAGATGTCATTGGGCATGTTCTGCAGAAGGATACACTCCAAGATTATGAACGTAATGGGAATACAACTAGCATGTTACGTTTTGTGCTGGAGGATCTCAAGTGTGTTTTTTTTTGTTGTATTCCTTTCAAAATTTTAGTTTCTGTTTTACGGTTTTCTTTATGATTTACCACTTTTTGTCTTCTTCTTTTCAATGTTTATAGGCATGACACAGTTCAGTGTACATTTTGGGGTCACTATGCTGAAACAATGCATGAGAAATTGGAACGCCATGGAACTTCACCTCCTCCTGTCATTATCATACAATTTTGTAGGCTCAAAAAATTTCAGGGTATTTTTCTTTTGTTGTTTCCTCTATCTTTTTGCTTTATTTGTTTTTGTGTTGATCCTTTTTCTTATTATTTTCTTTAGGTGTCGCTGGGGTTTCTAACACTTTTCATGGAACACGTGTGTTTTTTGAGACTGACATTCCTGAGATTCCTGCTTACAAATCAGAGTATTTGGTTCTTTTTTGTTGATAGTTTCCTTTCATTTAGTTAAACATTAATTCTTATGTGCATCCATGATGAGTTGTTTTTCATGCTAATCAGTATGGCTACTTCTTCCACTATGCCAACTCAAACTGTTACTCAAGTTAGTGCACCTGCTTCTGTGACTCTCCTTGATGATCTTCTCCAAACTCCTCGGATGACCATATCTGATCTTTTGGAGGCAACTGAGGTATTTATCTTTACTTCCTTATTGTCTTCACATAATTGTTGTTTACATTATCCATTAGTTTCTGCTATTTATCACGTTTTCTTTTTTTTCATTTTTACTTTTTGTGTAGGCTTGCCTTGCAACTGTCCTTGCACAGATTATTGAAATTGATACAGAATATGGTCGGTACTATGACTCCTGTAACAAGTGCCTAAGGAAAGTTCGCAAGCAGGGATCCAGATACTTTTGCAGGAAATGTAATAGGGTTGTCACTGCTATCCCTAGGTTGTCATGCTTTCTTCTTTTATATTCTTTTATTCTAATCTACAATTTATGTTTTCTTTATCATTTTTTATTCTACTTTAACTTATTTATACTTCATTTGTTTGTTTTTCTATCTTAGGTTCAAGATAGAGGCTAAGGTGATGGACTCTACTGGCTCAACAAACTTTGTCCTATTTGATCGTGTTGTGACACGATTCTTGGGCAGGACTCCTCAACAGCTTCTTGAGCCTCCATGTGATCCTGCTGAGTTGCCTGTTGATTTTCAGGAGTTTTTGAATAAGAACTTGCTTTTTAAGGTTGAGGTTGTGGAGGGAAATGTGTCTCAGCATTGGCAGCATTTTGCTGTTAAGCGTATCACTTCTGATGATGCCATTATTGGGCCTTTCCTTGCAAAGTATAAGGATTTGGTCTGTATCTTTGTATTCATCGTGTCCTTTGATTTTATTTTGTGTATTATGTCTTTTGATAATGTTTTTTTAGTGACATTTGCTGTATCTGCAGGTTGGTCTTGGGGGTGCTGATGGAGATTTGAAATTAACTGATGCGCTCAATGACTGTGTTCCTGCAAGCCCTTTGGTTTGTTTCTTCTCATTTATTTTTCTAGGTTTCTTTTCCTGAATAGAATGCTTATTTTGTTATTTGTATTTTTTTCCTAGGTTTCTTCTGAACATGTTGGTTCAATAATGAGTAACCATTATGGTACTACTTCTGATGCTGATGTTACACCCACTAGCAAGGTTCTTTCAATTGATGGTGATGGGCCCTCTGTCACAATTCCCACATGCAAACGTGCTTTGGATGTTGATAATCAAGATGGTCCTCCTTCAAGGGTTCGTGTGTCAACTGCAACTGCTGGGTGTGGATCTTCCAACAAGTATCCAATATTTGTCTCTGACTCTGATGTTTCTATGATCCTGTCTTTTGAAAAAAAAACAAATGCCTCACCTGCATCTCAAGATATTGATGTGGTACCGGATTCCCAAACTGAACCTATTCTGGCTGCCGTGAATGATGATGTGGAGCCCAAATCTGGTGGTCGTGGTGCTTGTGTCTGCTACCGAGGATGTCGTGAGTCTCAAAGATGTTGGGGGTGATTTGGTTCCTTAGAAGGTTGCCTCTCCAACCTGAAACTACCTTGCAACTATCTTCTGGTCCCTACCAAAAGATGCACTAACTTCAAAATGTTATTTGTCTTTGGTTTTAAAGTTCTCTTTTGTCTTTGGCTTTTTTTTAAAAGTTAGCTTTTGGCCACCTGTTGTTGGTCGTTTGTGTTGTTGTATTGAATAAGGCCCTTCCTTTATGTATTTGTGTGACTTTCGTTTTCATGTCACTATATGTAATTCTGTACTTTGTGTGCTATGGAGTATATTTATGAATCTAGCAGCTTTTTTGCTTTTCTTTTCTTTTGATGTGTTATCCTCTTTAATGTATGGAGCAGTCCAAATGCATGTTGTCTATTGCATGCCCAAGTAATAATAGGTCGTTGCTATAGGCTTCTTATATCCCTTTATTTACTAAATAATACAAGCTGGACAACAATTAAAATTTACCTAATCTTCATAACTAAATAGATTCTAATAATATTGGCACACCAAACTTTCAACATCACAGTGGCATAAATAGTTCCATGCATTTTCACCAAGCACCTTCTATTCCTTCCAACCACTTTGAATTCATAATGGTTCAAAGTACCTGTTATCAGAGTTAATGCAGCCCATCCACACATGTCTATCAATTTCACATTCAAAGGAACAATGAATAATAATCTCATCTTGGGTAGTACAGTAGGGACATGTTGCATCTTACTGATACAATTTTTCAATCATATGACATTTTTTTGGTCACTTATTCCATTAGTTATTTTTTCATGTTCACCATATGTACCAATTGACCCTCATTTCTTATTGAAGCTCTGTGTTTCAGTCTTTGCACAATTGCTCTCCCTTTTTCCACTTCACATTACTTAACTAGACTTATTGTATATTTCTTTCCTTAGTAGGTACAATGAGTTCTAACAGGCTTACTCTAACAGGAAGTGTACCCAAAGGTTCTCATATCAATCCTGATGGTAATATCTTTTTCTTCTATCTACTTGCTTCTTCCTTTCTTTGTCATTTATATATTTTAACTTACACTCACCTACAGGTTTTCAACAATTTGCTACAAGTTCTACTTCTAAGGTTTGTTGTTCTCCAATAAAAGCAAAACTTGGTTCTGGGAAACATGTTCTTAGTTCTGTATCAAGCCAACCAGGTATGTCTCTATTTGTTATAATGTATTGCTATTCTACACAGATTACTTCTATGTCTTTTCATTTATAAGTGCATGCAAGGTCATAATCTTTCTCTACCTTCTCTGGTCCTTTTCATGCAGCTATACCTCATTCATCTTCAAATAGTGAAAATGTAACTTCTTCCACGTGTGTTGCCTTTTCACCTCCTCATCCTATCCTTTCCAGGGGCCTTCCTTCTGGAAAATACATTCTTAGATCAACCTCAACTCTAACGTGTATGTGATTTTGCATGTTGTCTTATTACTTTCTATTTTAAACTTGGTTCTCTATATATTCATTCTCTTTTTCTTTTCTTTAAACAGTTCCAGCTCATGCAACTTTACAAACAAATGATGTTTTCCATCATGATCCTTCTTCCTCCAATGTTCATTTTGTTCCTGCTGATGTTGGTAAATGTTTCTTCCCATGTTTATGCTGACATTTTTATTCATTTTATGACACTTTTAGTTTGATACATTTTTTTTCAGATTCTAACAACTGCATATTGTCCTATTATTTGCTATAGTGAGATTCACTTATGTTTATTCACTTTGTTATTACTTTTTTCTAAGCAGTACCAACCCATGCATCTTTGCAACATATTGATGTTTTATGTGATGATCCTTCTTCCTCCAACGTTGGCTTTGTTGATAGTAATATAGGTAAGTATCTCTTACCACTTTTACAATGAAGTCTTTAGTTTTTATTCTCCACTTTGAAATTCTTTTCGTTTTCTAGATCCTCCTTCCACCTATTCGGATATTGGAGAGCCAAAATCTACTTGCCAATGTTGTGGTGCCCTTATGTGGTATGAGGAACGACTCAAGAAACATTTTAGGGCACGTACCCCAAAATTTTCTTTGTGTTGTTCACAAGGAAGAATTGTTGTTCCTCCATATCAAGATCCTCCACACTTATTTGATAATCTCTTTCATAATAAAGATCCTCGGAGTAAATATTTTCTTGATGATATTAGATCTTTCAATAGCATGTTTGCATTTACATCCATGGGTGGAAAAGTTGATCAAACAATGAATAATGGTCGTGCTCCTCCTATATTTGTTCTCAATGGTGAGAACTATCATCAAATTGGTGGGTTGCTTCCTCTTCCAGGCGATATACCTAAATTTGCCCAATTATATATCTATGATACTAACAATGAGGTTCATAATAGAATGTCTGTTGTTGGGTAAGTTCCTTTAATGTTCATCTTATAATTGAAAATTACTAGCATTTTAATATGGTTAATTTCTTACCTTTTTTTTTTTTCATAGGATGGACAACGATGCTTCTTCTATAAGATCGGATTTGGTGTTGGCCATTAAACAAGTTCTTGATGAATGCAATCCTTTTGCAAAGAATTTCAGAATGTTACAACACCATTTGGCTTCTAATTCATTGCCTAATGTAAAATTGCGTATCCTTGTTAAAAGAGGCCGTGATGGACGGCGTTATAATCTACCTACTACATCTGAAGTTGCCGCCCTTATTGTTGGTGATTTTGACACTGCTGGTGATGATAGAGATATTGTCGTTCAGACACAAACTGGTTTATTGCAACGGGTTCCTCTTTTGTCAGCTTCCTATTTGCCAATGCAGTATCCAATCCTTTTTCCTCGAGGTGAAGATGGTTTTGTTGAAAATATTAAATTTAGTTCTTCTTCTAATGCTCTAAAGATCAAACGAGGAAATGTGACACTTAGGGAATGGTTTGCTTATAGAATACAGCACCGAGTTTCTGAAAATTCACTCCTATTGTATGGAAGACGTTTGTTCCAACAATTTTTAGTTGATGGCTACAGCATGATTGAGGCAACTCGATTGCAATGGGTTAGGTTTCATCAAAAGGATATCAGAGCTCATCTTTATAGTGGTCTAGCCGACGCAATTTTAAGGGGGGAATCTGACTCAGCTTCAATTGGAAAACGTATAATACTTCCTTCCACTTTCATAGGAGGGGCACGATATATGTTTCAAAATTACCAAGATGCTATGGCAATATGTTCATGGGCTGGGTATCCTGATCTTTTTATTACATTTACTTGCAACCATAAATGGCCCGAGTTACGTTCTTATTTTGAGACTTATGGATTTGTTTCACAAGATAGGCCTGACATGGTTTGTAGGCTTTTTAAGATAAAGCTTGATCAATTGATAAAGGATATCAAAAAAGGTGATGTCTTTGGCAAGGTTAAATCAGGTAATTAATCCTACTTGCTATTTAAGATTTTTATTTCCTTTGTCTTTCTTATTTACTTAATCTTTTTGTGTATCTTATTTTACAGTCATCTACACAATTGAGTTCCAAAAAAGGGGATTGCCTCACGCTCATATTTTAATCTTCCTTTCTCCTGAGGCTAAATATCATAATGCAAATGATATAAATCGTTTTATATCTACTGAGATTCTTGATAGTGTTAGTGAACCTGATTTGTTTAAGGTTGTCACCTCTTGCATGATTCATGGTCCATGTGGTCCTGATAATCCGACTTCACCCTGTATGCAGCAGAATAAGTGCACAAAGTACTTTCCAAAAAAAATTGTGGATTCTACCACAATTGATAAGGATGGTTATCCAATTTATCGAAGGCGTGAAAATGGAGTCTTTGTTGAGAAAGGTAATTGTTTTGTTGACAATAGATTTGTTGTTCCCTACAACAAAACTTTGCTTCTTAAGTATAATGCTCATATCAATGTTGAATGGTGTAACCAATCTCGAGCTATCAAGTATCTTTTCAAATACATTAACAAAGGCCATGATCGTGTTACCGCTGGCTTTTATGGTAAATCAACTGAAGCTGGTGTATCAAATTGTGAAGATGAAATCAAGATGTATTATGATTGTAGGTATTTGTCCGCATGTGAAGCTACATGGCGTATTTTTAGTTTTGATATTCATCATCGCGAACCTTCTGTTGAGCGCCTTACCTTCCATCTTCCTAATGAACAGTTTGTTGTATCTTCTTCTAATAGTAGCATTGAAGATGTTTTGAATAGGAAAAATATTCATAACACCAAGTTTTTAGCATGGATGAATGCTAATAAGACATATGAAGAAGCCAAAAATCTTACATACTCCCAGTTTCCATTGAAGTTTGTTTGGAAGGATACCCAACATCGATGGTGTCCACGGAAGAGTGGTTTTTCAATTGGAAGACTTCACTATGTTCCTCCTGGTTCTGGTGAGCTTTATTATATAAGGATTCTTCTTGGTTACTTAAAGGGTCCTATTTCCTATGAAGATATTAGGACTGTTAATACTGTTGTGCATGAAACTTTCAAAAGTACCTGTTATCATTTGGGATTGTTGAATGATGACAAGGAATATATCGATGGTATTAAAGAAGCGAGTTTTTGGGGAACTGGTCTTTATTTGAGGCGTCTTTTCTCTTGCTTATTGCTCTCTAATCAGTTAGCCAAACCTCAATATGTTTGGGAAGAAACTTGGAAATATTTGACAGATGATATTTTGCATCGACAGCGAGCTCTTCTTCGTTTTCCAGGTAAAGTTTGATCATCATAAAATATTGTTGCATCTTGCCTTTTTAAATTTTTTAATTTTTAGTGCTTACTTCCTCAGATCTTTATTTGTCTCCCGAGGAGTTGCAAGCTTTTGCCTTGGCTGATATCCATAGGTTTCTTCAAAGCAACAATAAAAGTCTAGCTGATTTTGTTGGAATGCCACAGGTTGATGATAGCTTGCTTCGAGTTAATCAAAATCGACTTATACATGATTGTAGCGACCGAAGAATCCGGAGGAGGGATCCTTCGTTGCTTTTGAACAATGGAGTCGCCATCAATATTTATTTTTAGGAAAACATTGAAAAAAACCTTTGTTTTTGGGTTCGGGGGTCGATTAAGTGCGGGGAAGGTACAAGCACCCCGCAACATCCTAAAAAGGTTACCTTTTAAATTAATGTGTAGAAAAAATAGTTTAAAGAAAACACTTTAATTTACCCTTTTTTGTTATTCGCAAAAAAACGGAAAAGAAGACTTAATAAAAAATTTTATTTTTTTGCGCTCGACGGGAGTGGGCCCCCGCTCCTACGTATCTCCGGGTGCGATGGAGAAATCAAAGCTACGTAGTTCTTGGGTAGAAAATATTTGTGTGCTGGTATTTTTTATTTTTTTTTGAAAAGTTTGGGAAAACTAGAGGCCGTTCATGGCGACCAAACAGATAAATCCAGAGTGGTCGTCCTTAATGGCTTATTCGGAAAAGAAGGTATTTATAGCGTTCAAACAAGCGAGGCCCAGAGTGACCGCTATAGACAACCTATTTTTTTTGCGCGAATTCGATTTTTCGAAAGAAAGGAAAAAAAACGGTTCGGAAGCATCACGTTGTGAATAAAAGCGGAGTAAGTGATAAAAGGGGGGGTGCAAATAATAAAGAAGTTGTATTAAAAAGGGAGGTGTGAATAGCGTTTTGACGCTAGAAAAAAAAGTGTCACCGGGGGTGCAAATAGCGTTTTGACTCTAAAAGAAAATGGTTGCGGGGGGGCGTAAATAGCGTTTTGACGCTAAAAAAAAACGATTGACGGGTCTATTACCTTTTCTACTATTCTACCCTAGAGCACGTGGTTCTTGAAACGCTTTTCCTCAAAAAAAAAAACCTAGACTAAACAAGTGGTATTTTGAAAGCGGATTATGGAGAAAAATTCTTTTGTTGTTTTTTTTTTGTTGTCATAGTTATTATCTAAATAAAAGGGGGGCCTTTTTACTTTTTTTGAAAAAAAGTATTTGTTATTATGTTATTTTTTTTAGAAAAGAGTAGTGACACTAGTAACCATTTATTTTAAAAAAAAATATTTTTTAGTATTTGAAAAAAAAAAGCTTTATTTAAATCCGAAAATAAAAAAAGGAACACATTTTTTTATCACTTTTTTTTCGAAAAATAGTAATTGTTAAAAAAAACAACATATCCTTTTTTATCATTTTTTTAAAATCCGAAAATTAGAATAATTTATTTAAAAAAGCACAACATTTTTTTTTATTTTTTTTTAGACCGAAAATATTAGTACCTAAATAAAAAGGAACACACATTTTTTTTGTTTATTTTAAATCCGTAAATAGTAACCATTTTTTTTAAAAAAACAACATATATTTTTTTTAGCACTTTTTTTAGTCCGAAAATTAGTAACCATTTTTAAAAAAAAACAACATATTTTTTAGCACTTTTTTTAGTCCGAAAATTGCAACATAAAAAACAATAATAACAACATATATATATCTATAAAAACAGCAACTAATATAAACATGACAACAACAAAAATAAAAACAGTAACTAATATTTATGAACAAAAATACAATAACTAAAAATTAAAAAGCAACAATACTACAAATTATTACATTTTTGTACCTTGAACAAATCCAAGCTTTCTTCTTCGGATCTCTTCAATACAACGAAATTTTAAACTAAAAAAATCTAGGAAGGAAGAAAAGAAGGGGAAGAAAATTTTTCTAAAAGAAACTCTAAAAAAAAAAAATTCTTTCTTTCTTCGAAACCCTAGTTTTTTTTTAGAAAACTTTCCCCCTTTTTTTTTCTAAGAGTGAAAACCGTCCCCCTCCTCTAAGTGGGGAACCCTATTTATACAAGAGAAAAAAAAGCTTCTTCCATCTTCTGCTCCACTTCAACCACTCTTGGATAGTGATGATGATCTTTTTGATATGATGGAGGTTTGGAGTTTTGGAGGTAGTTGTTGAAGGGGAGAAAAAAATAAAAAGACATGTGAGATAAGGGGAGAGGAGGGCCGTAGGTTTATGTGAGGGAGGAGAAGAAGGTTGAGTGTTGTGTGTGAGGGAGGAGTGCCAAGTGTGAAGTGTGTGATAGGGAGAAGAATGGATGAGTGTGTGAAGAGTGAGAGGAGAGAGCCGTGGGTGAGGGAGAGAAAGAGAGGATGAAGTGAAGTTTGAGTGTGAGAGAGGAAAGAGAGAAGGGATGGTTGAGTGTGAGAGAGAGAGTGGGGTCGAATGGGGGGAGGGGTAAGGAGAGAGGGAGGAGGCGTAGGGAGTGAGAGGAAAGAGAGAGGGAGTGATGGGAAGGGTGGAGTGTATGGGGAAGTGGATGTGGGGAAGTGGGATTGAGAGTTCCAAGGAGGGAAAGAGAGGGGGTAGGTCGAATATGGGGGGGGGGGAAAGAGGAATGAACTTGGCTTGTTTTTAGGGTTAGGGGGGAATGGTTAAAAAAAGAAAAAAAATGTTTATTATTATTTTTTTAAAAAAAAGAAAGGGGTGGCCGAATTTTGAATGAGAGAGGGGGGAAAAATTAGGGTTTTGGTGGGAATTGGGTTATGGGTTGTGGGTTGTGGGTTAGGAGGAGTTGGGTTATGGGTTGGATAGGAATTGGATTGGGCTAGGCGAATTGGGCTAGCTATTTTTGCTGGGTTGGGCTTCCATGACAACACCTTATTATTTTTAATAGACCCCCACCTCCCCTTTGCTTATTTTTGCCTCTTCACTTCTAATAAAAATATTTGTGGTGATTAAAACCCATAGCAATAAAAACAAGAAAATAATACATGACATAAAAAAAGATTATTATTTTTTTTAATAAATAAAATTTCTCAATTGATCGGACAAAATTAGGGTATTACAGCTGCCCCTCTTTATTTATATTTTGCTAGGAAATCGGAGGGGTTCCGAGTTTCTCGAGGAAAATAGAAATAAAGATAACAAGACGCTAATTTTGTCCAGACTGAGACTTTTGGTTTTTTTTTTTTTTGAAAATTATGAAAGCAGGGTTGATTTAGACTGAAAGTAAATAGGGAGCACCGGGGCTCTGGGGGATCGCTAGGGATCTGAAGGAGCACTGGGGCTCTGAAGGAGCACTGGGGCTCTGAAGGAGCACTGGGGCTCTGAAGGTCTAGCTCAAAATCAATGCCTGGCGCATCGACCTGAGTTCGACTGAGGGACCGTCGGGGTATGAGGGGCATGCCTAAGCCTGAAGGACCAATGGGTCTGAAGGAGCGCTTCTAGCTTATGGTACTAGTAATACGGTCTGGGGGTGGCCTTTTCGAGCGGCCATTAGGGTTAATCAGGTCCGGAGCTGATATAACCACGAAGGACGTGCACTGTGTTTCTTAGGCGGACACAGCTAGTCTGAAGGGCCTGGGGCCGGATGATCCGTCGGTTGCTCGATTAACGCGACGTGCGATCTGGATTGAAGGACCATTGTTGGTCTGAAGGAGCGCCTGGGCTCTGAAGGACCGCTGGGGGTCTGAAGAATTGGTGCTAACGACACAAAATAAAATTATCTTAACAGACACTTGCAATGAATGATGCATGCGTGCATGTAGTTAAGTAATTGATGACATGATGGATGAAATGTGGAATGATTTTGTTTTTTTTTTGGTTTTTGTTCTTGGCTTCTTTTTTTCTTTTTTTTTTCATTTTCTTTTCTTGCTCTTTTGCTCTTTTTGCTCTTTAGCTCTTTATTGACTTTGCTGGCATCATCAAACTCGCATGACTCTTGACGTGGGATACGAGGGCTGCCTCAAGCAGTGGTGCCAAAGTGCGGGTTATTAAGTTTTGCTGAAGTGATTATGCATTTGTCCTTTTATGGGAGATCATCTCTTTTTGTGATTTTTAGAAATTTCGCAATGATTATAATGCTTTCGATTATGCACATGTTTCGCAAACCAATATCATCTACCATAAAACATCTTTCCAAAGTAAATAGGGAGGTGAGGGAATGAAGAAAGAGTTTAATATTCAAATGGAAACCGAGTGTGCCGAAGGTCACACTGGCTGAAAATTACATTGAGAGTTTAAACTAAAAAGAAAGAAGGAAAAGAAAAAGCAAATCTTTTGATTGTTTGTATCTTGGAGGTAACAATGCCAACCATCCATACACATGCCCTTGAGCATCCATCACCCAACTTTCGGAGGACTGCCTTTGCATTTGTTCCAAGTCCAACTCATTGACCCTAATTTTTGCCTGGACTGCTCTTTAGAGTTTTCAATCCACCAGGTCGCTCTAATTTTTGCCTAGGCCGCCCTTTCGGGTTTTCAACCTAGCGAGCTCATTTTTGCTTGGCTCATCTTTCTCTTTTTTCATATATTTCTTTAGGCATAGTACTTCTTAACTGCATCTGAGTTCACTGGGAGTGGGAGGTCTTCACCGTCCATTTTTGTGAGAATTAAGGCTCCTCCAGAGAATGCTTTCTTTACCACATAAGGCCCTTCGTAATTTGGGGTCCATTTTCCACGGGAATCCTTTTGGATAGGCAAAATTTTCTTGAGCACTAGATCTCCCTCCTGAAACTGCCGGGGTCGAACTTTCTTGTCATAAGCTTTCTTCATTCTTTGCTGATACAACTGCCCGTGACACAAAGCTTCCACTCGTTTTTCCTCTATGAGGTTCAATTGATCAAATCGAGATTGAACCCATTCTGCTTCCTCTAATTTGGTTTCCATTAACACTCGCAGAGAGGGTATTTCGACTTCTACGGGAAGAACTGCTTCCATCCCGTATACTAGTGAGAATGGCGTTGCCCCTGTTGACGTGCGAACAGAAGTCCGGTACTCATGCAGAGCGAAAGGTAACATTTCATGCCAGTCCTTGAAGGTCACTACCATCTTTTGCACGATCTTCTTTATGTTCTTATTTGCAGCTTCGACTGCCCCATTCATCTTTGGACGGTACGGGGAGGAATTATGATGTTGGATTTTGAAGTCGTCACACAACTCTTTCATCATCTTGTTGTTCAGATTGGTCCCATTGTCTGTGATGATTTTATTTGGCAGACCGTATCGGCAGATCAAATCTCTTTTTATGAACTTGACAACTACCGATTTGGTTACACTGGCATAAGAAGCGGCCTCGACCCATTTGGTGAAATAATCGATAGCGACAAGAATGAAGCGATGCCCGTTTGATGCCTTAGGTTCGATGGGACCAATGACATCCATTCCCCACATTGAGAATGGCCATGGTGCTGTCAGGACGTTCAAAGAAGCAGGCGGCACATGGATATTATCAGCGTAGATTTGACACTTGTGGCATTTTCTCACGTAGTTAAAGCAGTCGGTCTCCATTGACAACCAGTAGTAGCCGGCCCTTAGGATTTTTCTTGCCATGGTGTGCCCGCTAGAATGGGTTCCGAACGAGCCTTCATGGACGTCTTTCATAATTCTTTCTGCTTCTTCTTTTGCAACACATCTGAGGAGGATCATGTCGTGATTCCTTTTGTAAAGCACCTCCCCGTTTAGGAAGAAACCCATTGATAACCTCCTAAGTGTTCTCTTATCATTCTCAGTGGCACCGGAAGGGTATTCTCTATTTGTGATATAGTGTTTGATATCATAATACCAAGGCTTACTATCAGGCTCTTCCTCGATTGCCACACAATGATGCGCCGGTAGATCTCGATGCTGGATTCGGATGAATGTCAGACTTTTGTTGTTATTGATATTGAACATTGATGACAAAGTCGCCAAAGCGTCAGCCAACTGGTTTTCTTCGCGAGGGAGATGGTGGAAAGTGATCTCCTCGAACCGTTCAATCATCTTTTGGATGTGATCATGATAAGGAATCAATTTGGGATCCCTGGTTTCCCAGTCACCTTTTATCTGATGGATGACCAGCGCTGAGTCCCCATATACATCGAGTCTTTTGACTTTCCATTCAAGGGCTGCTTTGATGCCTAGGACACACGCTTCATATTCTGCAATGTTATTGGTGCAATAGAAGCTCAGTCTAGCAGTAAATGGTATGAAGCGGTTATCGGGAGAAATCAACACAGCTCCAATCCCGTGCC
This sequence comes from Astragalus membranaceus, assembly GCA_039519185.1. Lineage (NCBI taxonomy): Eukaryota > Viridiplantae > Streptophyta > Magnoliopsida > Fabales > Fabaceae > Astragalus > Astragalus membranaceus. The sequence goes on from CM076850.1 coordinate 161,550,472, forward strand.
CATACAAATTAGAAGCGCCATCAAATGACATCCTCCACCTTTCATCGTCTGGAGATTTTCCTTCTCCGAACAAAGGCCATTATATCTTCGTCCGGAAAATCATACTGCATTGATTGGTAATCCTCAATGGGCTGATGCGCCAAGTATTCCGCTAAGGCACTACCTTTGATTGCTTTCTGAGTGACGTACAAAAGGTCATATTCGGATAGTAGCATTTGCCAGCGGGCGATTCTTCCTGTGAGTGCAGGTTTTTCAAAAATGTACTTGATGGGATCCATTTTAGATACCAACCAAGTCGTGTGGCTCAACATATACTGCCTCAGGCGACGTGCAGCCCAGGCCAAAGCGCAACATGTTTTTTCCAACAATGAATATCTTGTCTCGCACTCGGTGAACTTCTTGCTGAGGTAATAGATGGCATGTTCTCTCCTTCCAGACTCATCATGTTGCCCCAGTACGCAACCCATTGAGTTGTCTAGCACTGTTAAGTATAGAATGAGGGGTCTGCCCTGCACCGGTGGCATCAGAATCGGTGGATTTTGGAGGTACCTCTTGATCTTTTCAAAGGCCTCCTGGCACTTATCGTTCCACTTCGTTTCTTGGTTCTTGCACAGCAATTTGAAGATTGGCTCGCAGGTCGATGTCAATTGGGATATGAATCTGGAGATGTAGTTCAACCTTCCTAGGAACCCACGAACTTCCCTTTCGGTTTTAGGCGCTGGCATTTCAAGAATTGCTTGTACCTTGTCTGGATCTACCTCTATACCCTTCTGACTGACTATGAACCCCAACAACTTTCCTGATCTCACACCGAAAGTGCATTTGGCGGGGTTTAATCTGAGTTTGAACTTCCTTAGGCGTTCAAATAGCTTTCGCAGATTGACGATATGTTCCTCTTCAGTCTTGGATTTTGCGATCATGTCATCCACATAGACCTCTATTTCTTTGTGCATCATGTCGTGGAACAACGCTACCATCGCCCTCTGGTACGTTGCCCCAGCATTCTTCAAACCGAATGGCATTACTTTGTAACAGAAGGTTCCCCAGAGAGTGATGAAGGTGGTTTTTTCCATATCCTCGGGGGCCATCTTAATCTGGTTATATCCGGAATATCCATCCATGAAGGAGAAAAGGGAATGCTGAGCTGTGCTATCCACCAGGACATCAATGTGAGGCAAAGGGAAGTCGTCTTTTGGGCTGGCTCTGTTCAAATCTCGATAGTCGACGCACATCCGAACCTTCCCATCTTTCTTTGGGACCGGTACAATATTGGCTACCCATTGAGGGTACTTTGCTACCGCCAAAAATCCTGCATCGAACTGTTTCTTGACCTCATCTCGGATTTTTAGTGACATTTCTGGTTTCATTCTTCTTAACTTCTGCTTTATCGGCGAGCATTCAGGTTTTACTGGTAACTTATGCTCGACTATGTTGGGGTCCAGTCCCGGCATGTCTTGGTATGTCCATGCAAAGATGTCAACATAGTCGATCAAAAGTCTAATCAATTTCTCTCGCTCACTGTCTTTTAAGGTGGTGCCGATCTTGACTTCCTTTTCATCCTCTTCCGTGCCCAAGTTGATTGTTTCGGTTGATTCCTCGTGGGGTTCGATTATTTTTTCTTCCTGTTCCATCATTCTCATTAACTCGGGAGGTGTTTCCCAGTTATCTTCAATATCTTCCTCAGTTTGATTAATGGGGTGCTCAAAGTCACAGTATGAATTATTGGCGTTGTTATTTTCAACAGTGTTTTTTTCAAATCTGCATTAGTATAAATTGATGGGATGAAAAACGAGCCAAAAGAAAATAAAACGCGAGTGCAAAAGAGAACTGAAATTTATTGGAGAATCTGAAATAACATTTTATTGATATTGATATTGAAAGGAAACATGTGTGCCCGAATGAAATGTCCTAAGGCCTTGGGCAGAGCCATAGGATTGCATTACAGAAACATTACTTTGAACTAAAAACTACAGGAAAATCGACGATCTCCCAATTCTTGAGCTCTTTGCTTGCTGGACAACGGCGCACAAGACTGACACCGCCATTTTCAGCGTTTGAATCATCTTCAATAGCTGCAACCTGGTTTGGATCTAGCATTCCTGCGCTCTGAAAGCTTTGCTTTATGTCGCAGATGACAATCTTCTTCATATCTGGCTCCCGACCCTCAAGTTTGGCCAACCTCCGCTCCTTCTTTTCTGCGGCGATCGTTCCTTTGTCAGTACGACTAGGCCGGTACCCTTATCCCACATCTGTCCTTGTTTTCACGCGGCTGTATGGGTGTTAGGATCCCTTGTTCAGTCCTCCCTAAACCACTTCCTGCCTGATAACCCTTGCTTGTCATGACTTTAGCAATCATCAATGCAGCTTTGGACAGCTTTGGTTTTAATGATGGGGCTCCTTCCCCCACAAAGGTAGCATTTGCAATTTCTAGTGCTTGGAAGGCGGTCTCGAAAGATTCTTCTGCAGCCTCAACATAACGTATAGGGAACGGCTTATTGACTAGCAATTGTTCTTCTCCTGAAACGACCACCAATTTGTTGTTGACTATGAACTTGAGCTTTTGGTGTAGAGAAGAGGGCACAGCCCCTGCCGTATGGATCCATGGTCTTCCCAGAAGACAACTGTAAGACGGATTGATGTCCATCACTTGGAAACTCACTATGAAGACTTCTGGACCTACCTGTACAGGTAACTCCATCTCTCCGATAACCTCTCTTTTAGACCCATCGAATGCCCTGACCAGTGTAGAACTGGGTTTCATGTATGAACAGTCTACGTCTAGCTTGTTCATGGTTGATTTGGGTAGTACATTCAGGGACGATCCGTTATCGATGAGTACCCGAGCTAGAGAGTATTCTCCACATTTCACGGAGATATGCAAAGCCTTGTTGTGCCCTCTTCCCTCGACGGGGATCTCATCATCTGTGAAGGTGAGGTAATTGTTTGCAACGATATTTCCGACGATCCCGTCAAACTGACCAACTGTGATGTCGGGAGTGACATGGGCTTCATTCAGCACCTTCATTAGTGTTGCTCGGTGGGTTTCCGAATTGAGTAATAGCGATAGCAGGGATATCTTAGCGGGAGTCTGATTCAGCTGATCCACTACCTTGTACTCGCTCTGCCTCATAATCTTTAGAAACTCACTGGCTTCTTGCTCAGATAGTGCCTTCTTGCCCGTATCTTTGTCAGATGGCTCTACTTCTTTGTCTTTGCCTTTATCGATCTTTCCTCTTTCATTTGATTCTCCTCCTCTGGGTCTTTCAGGGGCATAGATGCGCCCGCTCCGAGTCATTCCGCTGCTTCCCGAGACATTTGTGACATCAGGATTGCTCTGAGGACCTTCCACTTGGACTTTCGCATTGTAGTTCCAGGGGACTGTTTTGGTGTCGTTGTAGGGGAAGGGAGCTGGAACTTGGATAGTGATTGGTTTAGGCATACCCAGGGACAACTTGGAGTCCTTAGTATAGTGGATCTCTAGCGGCTTCCGAGTATCCTTGTTCTGGCCATTGCTCGATAGGATAGTTGACACCTGGTCCTCCCTCTTTTGAAAGCCCACTTGTATTACATGTCGGTCCAACAGGTCCTGAAGCACTTGTTTAAACGCCTCACAATTCCCAATGCAGTGATGGTTATTGCATGGATTCTTTCCAGTACATTCTCTCTCAATAATCCCAAAGGAACACAGATTAGCATGAATCACTTCCAGGGGTGTCTGGATGCATTCTACCCTCCTGATTAGGGACGGTTCTGCAGAATCCTCAATTGCATTAGTTGAGGGCATCCCATGTCCTGGTAATGGGTTGGTAGCCACATTAGGACCATTTTCCTTGAAGTTCAACCAGCCCGAGGCGATTAGATCTTGGATGACATACTTCAATGCTTTGCAATTTTCTATGGAATGGCCGACCGTTCCCGAATGAAATTCGCATGTGGTGTTTGGGTCGAAGCCTCTAGGAAAAGGGGGCTGGATCTGTCTCATTGGGCGGGTGGTGATTAAATTATGGCTGAGCAGGTGGCGGAATAGGTCGGAGTATGACATTGGGATTGGATCAAAGTGGACGAACTTTCCGACTGAGTAGTTTTGTGTTTTATGGCCTTGGTTATTTTGGGTAGGTGGGGTAGGTAGTGTTTGTGCTGAGAACGGATTGGTGTGAGAGGGATTGGAGTAGGAAGTTTTTCCGGTTCCTGTGATGGCATTGGCTTCTCCTTCTTTCTTTTTAGGAAATCCGGAGAAGGGCTTTCTCTGGTTAGTGTTTCCGGGGGGGGTATAAGCGATTTTCCCATTCCTCATTCCGTTCTCTAGCCTTTCTCCAATAACGACCATGTCCGAGAAACTTGACGATACGCTCCCGATCAGTTTTTCATAGAAGGGTGAAGGAAGAGTTTCCATGAACATAGATACCATTTCCCTTTCAAAAAGAGGCGGTGCTACCTGTGCTGCTAGTCCTCTCCAACGCTGAGCATATTCCTTGATGGACTCATTATCCCTTTTAGTCATG